>JAFMTC010000414.1:605134-669984 GCA_018845635.1 Nicrophorus orbicollis
TTATCGTTTTCGAGAAAATCGCTAAAATGTGAAGACACTGCTTTTTCGCACGTTAATTTTTCATTTCATCAACTTTGACAGTGAATTACAGCCAAACGGCTCTTGTCATAGCAATATATGAATATGCGTTACATTCCCCAACTATCCTAGTTTCATAAACATCTTTTGGATCAATTCTATCACTCCTCTACAAAAAAGGTTAATAATTCCACAAAGGTGAATATTTCAAACGTCAATTATAACTGAAATTATAGTTTATAAAACGAAATGGTCATTTTATGTACTTTTGAAACACCATAAAAAAGGCTCGTAAAACCCGTAACGTATGGAAAAAGAAAAAAGGTGATACAAGCACCACATATTTCAAGCATCGAAATAAAATATGACCAGATACGGACGACCGTCGATGGAAACCGCAATTGAAAATATCAAATCAGGTAAATCGTTTTACATAAAGCGGAAATTAACGGAAATGTCGAACCGGAAAAGTTGCAGGAATCTAAATTACTCAACCCAGTCAGTCTGCAGGTAACTCATTTTATCGGCAGACGCAAAACGAACTAAAAACATATTTTATTTAAAAAGGAAATGTATTGTTCTGAAACGAGACGAGAATAAAAAAACAAGTATACTTCTCTTCTATTAATCGCATTGTTTTCTTCACTCTGTCTTAACGATGTTATACAACTAATAACTGAGAAGGAAGGGAACTTTTGCGGTTCAGGGCGAAATTTTATTACGGTTCCGTTCCGCTTTATTAAAGCGTTTGAACAAATTGCGTGTCGTTTCATCGGACCGATCCAATTTGTTCTATTAACTAATAATCAGTTACAGTTACACACTTCTTGTAATTAATACAATAAATATTGCCTTGCACAACATGATTCGATATAGCAGCACGTAAATAAACGGCGAATTCCTTTCTTTTATTTCATGCAATTACGGTGCGAATACAAACAAATATAATATGATATTCGGCTTTAAAGTCAGCAATTGAATTATGGGCATTTATTTGCAAATGGAGGTGGTTTAGCCGTTTCGCATTGTATCCTTCGGAACGGAGGGGAAATTTATCAAATTATTATTTTACGCAATTGCCTCGAGCTCGCAGTTCATTTGCATTTTACGAAACTTTGAAAATAATTTATTCTGAATTATTACATACAACAAACTGTTAAATGTAATCTAAAAAATAATTAATTAAAAAAAAAAGAGTATTTTATTGTCATTCATCAACTGAATTCAAACGAATTGAAATCAATAGAGACATTTTGTTGACATTGTGCAATAATTATTTATAAAAATTATTACATGTTTTCTTGCTTCATATAATTTATATATTAATTAAATCTTCAAGTAATAGTTTAAAGTACTTTGGACTTGATATTATTAAGCTTTTGTCAACTGTACGTTTCAATTAGCACGAAGTTTCTATAAGAGGTTCAGCTTCATCTAACAAGCATGTCCCATAATTGCACAAGTATAGTGAATATACTAATCTTAGAAGTTAAATTGTTTCGTTTTGTTCAATTTTAATATAGATACAATGAGAATCCGTAAATATTAAACGTAAATGTCTTTCTCGGTGTATTTATTTCATTAAATTGTATATCTTGTAGTCAAAGTTCAAGCATCCCCGTGCTGTTTGCCGAAACAATTTCGGAGCACGCGAACTTTCGCCAAGTAGCTTAAATCAAACTTTGCTGGAAAATCGCGAAGTATGCGCGTAAGTATTGTGGCATATAATAATTGGAGCGGTGACCGAGTTGAGCCAAGCCGTCCTCTGCACAGCCCTAGGCTATATATAATTAAGATTAGGAAATCTAGAAGACTGCAGAGGTTCCATTTAACCGCAGTGACAGCTTCAGTTTAATAGCATATTTAGAGGACACGTACATGACGTGTATTAAAGGTTAGTGTGCTCAGTGCGGCATATTAAGCGAGGCTAAGAAATTCGGATTAAGATTAGGGGGATGCAGGACGCGTCTCGGCTGGAAAATGCCGGGTAGAAAGTAGGCACGTGTCATGCACTTTCCGTATTTCACGGGGGATTAAACTGCCTGTAAATTAATACGAAGCGAGCGAAGAAAAACGCGCAAGGATGCACTCACCATTTTTGAGTCTTTCCTTTCAGAAATGCAAATATCTACTGGGCCGGACTCGTTTCAGGACTATCGTATTGGGTAATTCCGTCACGTAATCTATTAACTCTACGACAAAAACAAAACGTAGATGTCGCTTCCGAAGAATATACGTTTTATTTCTCTTTTAACACTCATTTGAATACGATCAAGTTAGATAAACAAAATCACAGAAAAAAAATCTGTTAATAGTCTGTCAGAAGTGTCTACTACACAGCAAAATCAGCAAGTTTTGTGCAATGTACACACACCAATAAATTATATTTGCAACTAAATTAATTAATATGAAGTTTTTAATAAAACAATAATCAAAATAAATTGTGTATCCAACATTGCACATTGCAATTGTAATGCAATTAAATACGAATGATGCAACGATGTATAAGATTTATTTGCGTTTCAAGCATTTAATAATAATAATAACTAAATTCAATTAACAAATCTATTTAGTAGAAATTCATTATGCCGAAAGTTTGTATGTAAATTTAAATGAATTCATTTTTTTTTGTGGAGTGCATTAGTTGTGTGCACGTTGCGAACATTGTGCATTATTAATGCAACGTGATATTGTCGGTCGATATTGCATTGATTTCATGAAATTCAACCACACGATATACTTTGTTCTGCAGCACGAATATGCATTATTTTTTTTGCCACCAACGTTTACTATTTAATCGAATCATTGCAAAATCTGCGAAATTAACAAACAAACAAGTGTAACAGTTATTATCAACTACTGTCAATTAGCGATGACGAACATTGCAGTTATATATAAATTAATTATTGTAACGTGGTCCATTAATATTAATAGTTTTCACGCAACTGAAAATTGAACTTTCATCAAATTTTGATTGATTTATACAAATTATTGTGTTGAAATATTCAATTTAAAACAAATTTAAAAACAAAGTCATTTCATTGTATATGTAATTGAAATATTTGTAATAATTAAGGCAGAAAGACCTAGAGTCTTTACAGCAATAGAATTTAGTTTATTTTTTCTTGTCTTTGTATTTATTCTTTTTTTTAATGTTTTCTAATTATTATTATAATAGTTATTTTAAAAAATCAAGGAAACTTATAGTAACATTGGCCAGTCAACTAAAGACTGCTCTACTTAACGTATATGAAATATTGAAGGCTTACATGCATTTGGTATTCAAGTGAGGTTTTCTTGGAGAAATGGTATCATTCGTATTCAAAATGACGTCATTTATCCCGAAATGTTCTTACTTACACTTATTATGTTCATTATAGATCAAAAAAAAATATGACAAATTAGATAACTTAGGATTTTAATCATTATTATATTAAGAAACTTCAGACAAATACATTTGAATCTAATTTTAGTGGAAATCAAATAATTTAACTCTCATGCCATTCGAACGGTTCCGGAGGATCAGCTTCCTTATCATCATCCGCTTTGGGGCCGTGCGCTATATAAATTAAGTATTATAAACTGCGAATTAAATCGAAATGTATGAAAACTGAATGTACCTGCTACCATTTCGACGATCTCTTCTTGTTCAGGCTTAATGTTCCGAAACATAACGATGCCACCGATGCTGACGTCCTTGATTGGAATGTATTGAGCATCGTCCACTAGCTCCAAAGACTTCAACTGTTGACGCATTACACGTGTAGGGTTGCTGATAAATTCGAAATCCGGCTCGACCATCGGCGGTCTTTCAATCTTCTGCTTGGATTCAGTTTTGCTCTTCTTCTCGTCAATCTTTTCTTCCTGATCGATACAAATATAGAGATAGTGGAGAGGTAAAGGATAGATTTTCGCTACAAACCGAATCGTTCTTTAACTTATATTTATCGCGTCGTCCCCGTCTGGCCGCGATGCTCAAAAGTGCTGAAGAGGTTTTCACCATTTCCTCTCTCTTCTTTTCCTCGGTCGGCGCAGGGTACCCATAAAACGAGGGCTTAGCGTTTGATTTAAATTGCATTTTTGGCATGTTAAGTGCCCCATTTAAACCAATTAAGCACGTTGGTGTAAAAGCGAGCGAGAGGCAGTGGGATAGTGGGAACCAATACCAATATTGTGTGAATATTAAAGTTCCGACGACGGCAACCATGTTGATGTGCCCGGTGCGTGATTGCAGTGACATCGTCGTGTTTCTACCGCCAGCATTGATAATACCTAATTAATGAATCATTAATTGTTTGTTAATATTTCAAAAGGCACGGTTGTTACCTTGCGCTAGAATAGCACCGTACTTGGACATGACATCCTCATGTTTGTCTTTGATTATATCCGCGTACTGTTGCCGGAAAAATGATACCTTCGGACAGGTCTGCTCGGTCTGCTGTATGCAGATCATCGCTGATGCTATTAAAGCTCCTTGCCTCACGAAATTAATTCTATCGGATCTTATAATGGGATCCAGAATGGCAATGGCTTCTCGTAATCCTGTTCCCGCACATGCTATTCCAAGTGCCATCGCCGCTCCATACCGGACGTGAGGGTTATAACTTTCGGCTAAAAGCGAAACAACGCTCGGGCACTGGTCAGGAGATCTGCGGATGGAGAAAGAAACATTTAAACGAGCAACAGCAGATCGATACCGGCAGATATCCAGGACAACGTACAAATGAGATAGATTAAATATACAAGGACGAAGTATTCAAGACGTCTGCCACTCAAAAACTGTGTGCTGCAATAAACCGGACGCAATGTCAGTTTATTTGCGAACGTAGAGCTGTTTAACTTGTCAACTACATGCCATACATATATCCTTCGCCAAGGAAAAATAATATCTGTATTCTAAGTGGAATGCATTCATCGCTGCAAACGTTACAAAGACATTTTCCGCAAATTACATATTCATTGTGCCAACTACACAGCGTGCAATTGTAACTCAACGTATTACATTACAGTCGGTCATTCAAACAGGAACATTTACCGGATTACGTACACAAAGCATCATCAATCCTTTTCATAATTAATCTATCAAGCTACCACAAAACTTGCGAATGTTTCTTGCGATTTCCCAAGAAAATACCAAAAAAATAAATAGTGGTGTCGCAAAGACAGATTTGCTCAATCATTAACCGTTGTATCTTTCCACTTCCTCCAATCTATCTGGCGGACTTGAACGGAATATATAGAGGGTTAAGCCAGGAAAGTACTTTACCTTGCTACACTCCTTGACAGATGGTCGAGAATCATTCATTAATTTACTTTCAGTTAGGGGTGGACAATTCACGGTTGTTCGGATCCCGCAGCAGCCATTATTTAACTATCGAATTCATATAAGCTTCGGAACAAACTGGTCCAATTTATAATTGATTGATCTACTGCTTCGTGATTCTGTAAAAGTCCTGTTCGTTGGCAGACCAATTGATTGATTTAGTGCAACTGACAATTAAGATTTTATAGCAAGAACTACGGGTAATACATCTTCGTTAAATGATATTTGACAGTACGGTAACTACTGCAAACGAAGTTTATGCATGCTTATTAATCTCCAATCAATATTATGCTAAACTATGATAATTCGAAATGTAATTTTTAATTATTCTATTTACACTACCGTATAAATCTGCCTTTCATTTATGCATTTCAGAAATATTATCCATCAACTATTACTGTTAAAAAATATGATTTTTGGTGCAACAATAAATAAGTCTTTGTCAACATTTACTTAAATATATAATAAATGTAATAAAAACTTAAGTTGCAATTCAATTGGAAAAACACGCAACGCCTATAAAAATATGGAAATATCGCATACCGATGTTTCATTTTATTATTGTTTTAATATGTAGTGCATGGGGAAAACATAATTTCGAATATGCTACGGTGATTGTGGTAGGCACGCCACGTGCTATATATGACTTCTTGCGAATACGAAATGACGAAATGCCATTACTGGAGCGGGTTCTGCGATCGCATTTCTTGAGGGGTGACTAAACTTATAAGAAGCGGAAAGCAATGCACAGGTGAATAGATCTCCTGCTGCTCTAAGAGCGTTTACCCCATATTGATTTGATCTGGCATATTATTTAGGTGTCATGGAGTTTTCACTGAATTTACCTCGCACTTCCATTTCCAATTTAAGAAGTATTCCCCCCTATCTTTGCGTTTCCATTTACTTCTATTCTATTCCAATTGAAGCTACTACACCCATAGACAAACATGTTTTTTACTTATTTTACGTCTTAATTTTGCTTAACGCATATTTACTAAAAAATTTACTCTCAAAGGTAAATAATTAATAAATAAATTCTATTAAAAATAAAAAAGATTTGTAAAAGTTGATTTTTTCTTTATGTCATCATCATTATTACTACTTTGTTTGTTTTCATTTTGTTTCCCATTAAAACCATGTTTATGAAGGTGTCAAGTTAAGTTGTAAATAGAGTCGTATTCTCTATCATAGAAAATGACTCAGTCATCAATTGTCGTTGGTGCGTTAATGATAGCTTATTAGAAATTTCTCACATTATGTGGAGAACGATGCGCTTAATTTAATTACTTTTCATTAGGGTCTATTGTGATAAAGGGATGCAATATAATGCGATATTGTGGCATCCAACATAAACTGGTTTCGGCTTTACATGACCCCACACACGGCGTACTATGTTGCTTCTGACAATGCGGTTTAACCAATGCGTGCAAGAATTTTCCAATACGCTGAATATTACCGACACCCTCAAATAATCAATCGCAACTGTCCAATTCACAGGCACAAGAGAAATAGGTAATTATTCGCAAATATAACAAAACAAATCTGTTTACATAAAATTCATTTAAAAACATACGCTTTAACGTGACATATTAAAACGATATAGGAAACGTAATATTCAACGTATAACGTTTTATACGCCCTCAAAAACGGTATGGTCATTTCACGTTTTTATTTCAAATATATGGAGTAATGTTTGCATTATAATGAACGTGTGCGATGGTTATTTTAATGTGCACCGAAATGGAAATACAGACAATGGGGAAATCAAAGCAGGGGGAGAATGGGCCTATGCACGAAAAGTCGGTAAATATAAAATTTCAACGTTTACCACATAATACCTCCATCGATCGAGCAAAATTGTTATGTGAATACACAGGAATGACGATAAAATGAATATAATCGCTGTTGGAGTTTCGTTTAAAGTGTGGAACCAATTTTGCATTTTAAGAGGAGGCACGTCGTTGAAAGTGGCAAACGAATGAATAACGTTGCAGACACAATTTAATTACTTGTCATTGGTGTTCCACATCTAGATGCTTCAATTACATTTCAGATTCCCAGATGTAATTCCTATATCTAAGATGCAATTAGCCGAGCTTTCAGTGAAATATCACTTTAACAATACATTTCTTAAATTCACTACATAATATATTAGATAAAGAACTATAGTCAAGCAGATAATGAATGAATTACAAATAATTAAAAACGTGGATAAAATTCATCATCATGATGTTTACTTTAAATGTAATTGATATTGTAATTTATAAATTTAAATTATCTTTGATACATATCTCTTATATCTAAGATATAATTCTCAAAAACAATAGCTTACATTTAAACAATTTGTACTTTGAAATAACTGAGTTTAAAGTATATTTTCATTATACACCAGTTTACTATTGTTTGCTTTTTTAAATAAATTAAATCAACAATTTGAATACGTCAAGAAATCAATCATTCTTGCCAAATGCTTAACTTTTGTAATTGTACATTTGGAATATACTATTTTTTGTTTTTCATAAAAGAGATTGACTTGTTTTATTTTTTTTTATATAAACATGACTGAAGTAAGAACATTTAAATGTAAATTTTGGAGAGATTTAAATAAAATACTCATGAAAGTTCTAATTACATCCCAAATTCATATTCGCCTGGGGCCCCATGTAGTTACAACGCGCCGCTGAATTTCATGGTATTTAGACCAAATGTGATTTATATTTTGAAAATTAAATGAATTAATGATAATAATAATAATTACTTTTATTGCCAGAGTCAAGAACAGACAAATATGCATACAATTAATTGTAATAAAGGTCAGGGCAGGGAAGTTCAATATAAATTTCGTTTCACCAACTAATTAACGTGCACGCTATATAAAAATGCAATGCAATTTACGTAAAGTAAAATATTGAATATTTATAAACGAAATTTAGATACATAATTTAGTGGTTGCAGGAAATGGAGGCAATATTAGATGTGCTACATTGACTGGGTCACGGGGCTTGTGGGGAATAGCAAATGGTCGAATTGCATGTGCATTACAATGTATTCCCAGCAAATCACGTCCGTCTAATCGCGCCATATACAATGTGGCAAATCTTCGCGCGATTACGAAAAACAAAAGTAAACATATACATCACGACCAGCAAATAGAGGCGAACATTTATAAACTCCATTAATTGCGACACGCTGAAACAATGCATACTAATGCTGTAACGGAAATCCAATATTAAACTTCAAAGTGCATTCGCCGTATCGCGAAATTATATAATTCCATATAGTAGGGAAACCTAATTACAGTTATCACACGAAAATTCATTCTTCTATTAATTCGAAACAGCGTGTGTGGGATTAATTGTAACTCACTTACGGCATGTTTAAAGTGCTCCGATTCTTTCTTTCGGTTATTCGAGTAATGCAATTCCACTTTGCGAGACAAAATTGATCATGGCATTCGCAGCAGCAGCAGCAGCAGCAGTAGTGGTCGCAGATAATATTAGAGACCGGCATTTGGGACTCCTCTCCGAGGACTTCAATTATCCTGCATTAACATCTGCTTAAATGCGAAAGTTCGCACACTTTCATTATTTCAATTTTACAATTAATTTGCAAATCAATGTTGATTGAATTGAGAAAAAAGCTATATAAACGCTTTAATTATATCAATTAATTTACGTTTGAATTACTTTCATACTCGAATGAAAATAATTATAAAATTTAATCGAATTAACATTTAAAATAATGTACTGAAATTGCTTAATTTATAAAGTATTATACAAATAAATTGCATACTATTATTTCATTTCATTTCATCTTTAATTATAAAGAAAACAAACTTAAATTGTCAATTAAGCAAATTCAATAATTTCTTGCACTAAATAATTTGAAATTCATTTAATTTCAATGAATTCGATGCGCAAAATTAATTAAACTGATATTATTTGATATTGATTGAAATGCTTCGAAATTGAAACTCCATTGAAAAACGAGGGGAAGAAATCTAGATTGTAATGTGATGCTGTGCGAGTAATGCATATGACATTTCATATATTCGGATATTCCACGCGAACAAAAACATTTAGCTAAATTTTCTGCTAGTGTCATGTGACATGGACATCATATGATGAATAATGGAACCCAGCATGGTATCAAATAAAATAAACGCTTTGTATTTCTTTTACTAATTTACAAAAAATAATACAATGATACATTTTGTACCTGAGTATAAGGTCTCATTACTCATTTAAATATAGTTGCACAGAAAGACTTGTGGTCAATAGCCGTTTGAATAGAATTGCATTTTAATTTGTAAGCAATAGAATTGTATTTTAATTTGTATACCAGTTATTGTATTAGTTTTACTAATGAATTATAATAATAATTAAGATAACTTAATAATTATAAAGATACATGTGCTTCTGATATACTGTTTTTTGCAATTATGTAATATTATTAATTAATAGCACATGCCAATTATCATTTTAAATAGCTCCATTGTTTTAACTTTATGAAAGTTTAGACTGTTGTAAAATAGTTTAAAAACTTATTAAATTAACAAATTATTTAATTTAAAACAAAGCAACATAAGTTATTCAACTGTTTAACAACAAGCATCCATTTGTTTTATATAAAAATATTATAGTTCCACTGTATTTGCTTTCGCGCTAAACGCTTATGAATATTCCCTTGTTCAGGGAATTCGAGACAAAGTAAAATCTGTTTGCTTTTCATTTAATGCATCCTAATTATATTATGGTAGTATAATATTAAGCGTTACCATTAGAAATTCATTCATGAGACGGAGCGTTATTCTCTGAAATATATATTTTTTTTAATACGGTTTGTAACATTATAATTAACTTAACTTGAAAATATGTATATTGCCTTATGAGCTTATATATTATAAATGTTATTATTATTATTACAAAAATTATAACTAAACAAAATATTATTGTTTGTCTAATGATTATGTCTTTATATCTTCATGTAATTAAGCTACTTAAACAAGAATCAATCTTAAATTAATTGCATCAAGTTTTCTTTATACAATCGACCACCCACACAAGTCTGAAAGAAATTCGATATCCTAACATCTTATTATATTATTATGTTTTCATCACTTTTTTTCTATGTTAAAATATTTAATAAAAAAAACCTTTCAATTGAATACCTTTTTATGTGTTTTTCAATATACCCACAGAATAGCATAATAAATTGACATTTTAGATAGAAATAATTGTTTATAATAGATCCTAACTACACAAAAATACAACTATTAGTCAATGAACGACCCTAATTTACAAATATATGTAAATTTATATAATAATTTTTGTACAGGAAAAAAATTAAGAAATTAAATTAATTCGAGTCCTTTTTGCGGTTTAAGTACGTGTACAATATATGATAAAACTCGCAATCCGTAGGAGAATACTTTCTATAAAGCATACATATTTCAGTTCTAAGGATTATAAATTGCGTATAAAAACTGATGTGTAGCAACAATAACTATTGTATATACAATATAATACAAGAATATGGTTAATTTGTCGCATTAATCCTCGGTTTATCACAACAATAAATATTCAAGCTTTGAATTTTCATAGAAATAAAATATGCATGTAAGAGAGTTTAAAAAATATACGATTTCGTTATGAAATTAGGTAATTAACGTATAAAAGAGTAATAAGAATAAGCAATCCGATTTCAGTAATTTAATTAGTGCTCACAGACAACTTATTAGTAGAAAAAAAACGCATACACACTTGAATGAGTTTTTAAAAACAATCAAAGATGTCAGTTATAAAATTAAGTAATTAATGCTTTCTTATAAAACTGCTACAGATTGGTGAGAAAAAAGAAACAACCATCCGAATTCAATAAGGTTTAATTGGCGTTCAGAGACAACATATTTACACCTGCCAGACACCTAATCTAAAAATACTCGAACTGAAAACCGTGGGCCTTTATTACGTTTTCCTCTCCATTCGAACCGCCGACAGATACACACACGCAATTAGCCGTCCGAAATGGTTGCGTAATATATCGATCTCCTGTAATCCCTGTTTCTGTATAAAATAGTAATGAATCTATCCGCATAGTACTGACAATGGATAAAGTAGAATGACGCATTTCGTGGGATTTAAATTTCCACGTCTCCGTCCGTTTTCCCATTGCCCTTTTTATGTGATTTTCGAATCGCTGAAAGTGCGTGTAGTTGTCAGGGGATTCATGAAATTAAACATTTGCGTTGCCTGCTATTTACAAGTATCGAAGAGAAGATAAGAGGGGATTTAATTCCTGTCGCAATTAAATGTTGGATAAACGTGGTTCGGATATTTGCTCTGAGATCTAATGAACGGCATGTGCAATGTCCCTGGGCAAGCAAACATACACTGTCCACATATTCAATAAACACCCTATGTACATGAGTAATTAAATACCTATTTTCAGTAAGAACTTCCTCAAGTAGCTGTAATAATAAAATAATAATAAAATCTTCAGCCGATTTCGTTATTTTGCTAGAAAAAGGAGGGTATTTCAATAAAAATCAATAAATATCGAGAAGTAAATCTGAAATATTAATTCAGCATTGAATCTTCTCCCGTCTATATTCCTCCCATCAAATGCTTTTTTTTATATATTATTTGGACGACGTTTCAGAAAAACTTTATGAAATTTAATTAAAATGCTAATACGGTTTATGCAAAGCGTGCTTTAAATTTAGCGCAATAATCATAATACTCTAACAATATTATATTGAAACAATATGATAATAAGCATTGACTTTGCTTTAAATATTAGGAATAGACAAAGTATTAAATAATTTAATGAAATCAAATAAGTACAATGTATTTCTGAGGTATAAATTCTTATCAGGCAGGTTTATAAGCTAGTTAATAATATCGCATGTTCGTTTACAGCATTGAGATATAAATAGCACTAACTTGATATTAAAAGTTTCAATGAATTGTGAATAATTCTCTTTTACATATTTTATAAATATTTTTCAGAGATAGTTAATGAAAAGATGCAAAAAGTTAAGATATTTTCTGAAAGTCAATAGTAAAATGTAATTTATGCCGAAATTCACAAGACTTGTTTCTGGGAAATATGGCGAAAGGCTTTAGT
The DNA here is from genome assembly GCA_018845635.1 of Nicrophorus orbicollis. Classification (NCBI taxonomy): domain Eukaryota; kingdom Metazoa; phylum Arthropoda; class Insecta; order Coleoptera; family Silphidae; genus Nicrophorus; species Nicrophorus orbicollis. Next base: position 617,604 of record JAFMTC010000414.1, read on the forward strand.
TTGGCAGATAAATCGATCTTCGGGGATACATCGCAAAATCCTGCAAGCAATTTATATGCGGGTATAAAACACACACACACGTATAAACATGCACGCATACACATTGTGAAGTATGAGTAAAAGTTTGTTCGAAGTTGTACGTGAAAATTAGAAAAAGGAGCGGAAACTTCAAAAAATTTGCATGGGTTTGAAACGTCGGGATTTATGACGATTATTAAGGGAGTGGTATAAATCATTGCTATAAAAGTGGGAATAGCGATAAAATCTTACCTGAATAGCAGGAATCCCAGCGACGTAACGGCGGCGCGACGCACGTCGTCGTTGACATCGGAGACCTGGAATACAACAAATACACGAAAGGTCAGTTATCGAACATAAACATGTATTTAATGGCAAATTCAATATTTACGTGCATGCCATTACGCATTGGGGTGAACGCACCCACACAAATTCACATATCAAACCGAATATTTTATTGTTACATTTTGCTTATTTTGATTTTCGAAAAAGCTATTCATATTTTTCTATATAAAGTTAACACATTTCATACTTCAATATTGCAATTCTCTTTTTAATATTTATAACCCGAAAATTCATACATTATACGAAAAACCTATTTTATATGCTTTATATTCTTTCAACTAATCAGTAATTAATCACACAGCATTTTTCAAAGTCAAACTTATTATAGAAACATATTTACAATTAAGTTTATGCGATTTAACTGACGATTATTCCACGTATAATTTTATGAACATCTGAAAAATCGCAAAATAAAACAATGTTAATAAGTTTTTGAATACTATAAAAGACGACTCCATATGGTTAAAAATCAATAGTTGAACATTAATAAAAAAACAACATTTTCATATGATATACTTATTATATGAAAATGTTGTTTTTATTAAATAGATCTATACAGTACGCAAAATATATTCAAGTTGATGTACCATTAATTAATTAATTATAAATAACATATGAAGTAATTATTTCTATGAAAATTATGTGGGTATTTTAGAATTGGAGCATTAATTGTACAAATGCACATTGTTATTATTATATCAATGTTTAAGGCTAATTACAATTACTCAAGTTTATATATAAAAAGTGTAATGTGTGGACATAAAAATAATCAATTTACTTTCCTGTGGAAACAAAATATTTACACCGACGTCTTAAATCTAATCAATAAAACATTTTTCGCCCCCCACGTAAATCGAGTATCATATGTTACTGCAAACCTAATACAGTACACTTTCTGCAAATTATACCCACCTCTAGTGCCTCGAAATGAGTAGTTAATGGTATTATCAAATTATATACACGAACAAGAAATTACGTGATTAAATTTGCGACAGCCCATATATATTACGCAATTCTACTTAGAGATCATATAAAATAATTCGTTTCATGGTCATCATCTTGCAATATCGTAAATAGAAATTTCAATGGGGAGAAAAAAGGTCATAAATGTAACTTACAGCAATGTGAAGGAGGCGACGGATGGCCAAATTATTGCCGGTCCCACAATACGCCATGGCCACCGTATACATCGCAGAGCGTCGTAAAATTGGATCTTTGTCCAAAACCAAACGACTTATCAAATCGTCCGCTTCTTCTAAACGACCGAACATTGTTAATGCGATTCCCACAGCCAAGCCCCGCAGGATTTTTTCGTGTTGACTTTCATGACAGTACTTGAACGTATAGATTTTTTTTTAGAAATACCGTAGTTCGAGGATCTTTTTAAAACTTACTGCGACCATATCTTCAATGGCTTCTCCATGTTTTGATCCCAACATGATCAAACCCATAGCTATACCGGCCGCTTCTCCTACAACTGCATCATCCTGATACAGATTGAATTTAATTTGCTCGTAGATATCTTCATTTCGAGTCCCCATTGCAGCTAATCCAATTCCTAAACATCCTCCGTGCTTTATTATCTAAAATAACAAATCAATCAAATAACTATAACGCACTTAATTATTCATTTGCGCAAGTGATATTGGCTAATTACTTTTTAAGTAATGTATTGGGTTGGTGCATAAATATAAAACGTACAATAAAATGTTTACTTGGAAGTTTGTCGAAAAAAGTAAACTAAACAGTATACTTTTTATTAACAAAAACCCGCCTACAAAACACCTAATAATACCCAATACTTTAATTTAAAGATTACTTAATAATTCTTACTTCGTTCGGAGCATCCTTTAGTTGTTGCAATAAGTACGGTGTAATTTTAGATCCATGATTTGCATGTATCAACCCGAGCGCATACAGGGCTCCGCTCTCTGTGTATCCAGCAGTAGGACCAGACTCTTTAGGTAAATAAGTTTGCATAAAATTCAATGCGTCTTTCTCGTGGCCTCTGTGAATAACGCCAAGCGAAGCAACAGCTGTCATTTTGGACCAATTCGAGGCGCGCGATAACCATTCCAAATTGTCCCTATAAATAATTAATGGTTAAATATGAAGGAATAAGTTTGGATTATCCAAATACCTGAGGAAGCAATCACTCGTAGTACCGGAATGCATGAACGCATTAGCAATCACAACGGCCGTATGGCAAATACTGGGTCTGGCTGCGTCTTTAGTATGTTTCAATATGAGATAATCAGTTTTATTGGCCCGAATCAGAAATTGTAGATGCAAAAGTATGGAAATCTCCCCGGAGAGTATTGTCTTTAGTTTGTCTATATTCGCATCATATTCCCGTACATCCTGCAAACATAATAACTAAGGTAAAAGGTCAAAAGGCAAATCAATGTTAAAGTACGATTGTGTTCGAATCGAATCCCGTGTTTGATGAGGTCCCAACGTTATTCGCAATTGGGGATTCTTTCGCGTGATGCAAATGATCCATCACCAAACTCAGAAACTCCTGCGTTGCAGATTCATACAAATCGAAAGCGATTTGGTAAGCGGTTAGTTCATCTTCCATTTCGCCGGCAGCCAGGCGGCTCAAAATGCGGGCGACACTATTTGCATCGTCCAAAAATATGAGGCATTGACAGACGTTAATGTAATCCGGCGTAGCTAAGCTTCCGTACAGATCGACTAGTTTACGCAATAGCGTGTTTCTGAAGGATCTGTTCTGTATTAAATTCATAGAAACCTATAACATGAAGGTATTATAGTATGCCTGTTAACTCGCAAAGCGGTATACGCTTACATCGTACGCATATTTTAACATTTTGTATATGTCCCCGGATCTAATTATTGCAGCCTGGAATATATCTAATCGCCTAGCCTCCAAAGCAATGCCCAGGGCATGCTGGAATTGATTTTCCGCTAGGCATCTCTGGAACATTTTGTTGACAACGGATTCTAATGTTGCATCAATCTTAGTATCCAGTTTCTTCTCGTCGATTAAGGCCTGTCTTAATTTAATGTATTGATCGATGCATTTGGCTAAACGTTAACAAATAATTACGTGTATATCAATATGAACATTTCGTTTCTTACATATCATAGTTTCGACATATTGGCTATTTGAATATACATCAAATAAAGTTCCAGCTCCCAAAGCATATGAAAGGGAATCATCGTAAAAGCCCAAGTGGTAATAGACTTTACTAGCTACTAAAGCGGCCAGTTCGCGCTGTTTGAAAACGGGATCTTCTTGCAAAACTTCGCTGCAATACATATATTTCATATAATACAGGTATGGATTATATTGATCGAATAAAAACAAAAACTCACATTTTCTCTATAGATTCCGATATTTCTGGCCAGAATTCGTCAACAATACTGTCTAATCTTCTTAAAGCGAAAGTTTTTATATCTTGTCGGGGCTCATCGAGAAGGGATAATATCCCAGCTGCAATTTAAAATATTATTTTATAAAACATCAATTCATACCAGTTTTAAATTAACAAACAAAGCACATCTAATTTAATTAATTTAATACATGTATATGCATCGCCCTGTATATATTAGCTTTTGCGAAGGTGTTTTATGCAACCCAACATACGCGGCAAATTCAAAGAATACTTTAATTTCTAAATAAAGATATTAGTAACAAAATACAGGGTGGATTACTTTTCACAAACGTTATCCAACCTACTTTAAATATAACTAAATTGATTATATATTTCAAAATAATTTATTGTTAACACATTTCGAAAATTCTTTTAGATATTTGAAATAAAGAATGTTCACGAAATTATGTTTAAAGATCATTTATGGAAACGCTTATTTATATACCAAGAAAAAATGCACCTTCAAACTGTTGCGAAATTTCTAAATTGAATTACATAACCATTTTCAAATAATTTTTTGTATGCATTTTACATTTTACTTTATTTATTTTTCTTCTACAATTTTCTTTCTACACAATAATGAAAATAATCATCCTAGTTTGTGGTAAATGTAATCTTAATAGCACTCAAATTAAATGTAATTTCAGTTAATGAAATGTATGTTTTTCTAATAATTGTAAAACAAAAGGTATACGTTTTAAAGTGAAGATATAGACCATTGTTTTATGGAACCACAAATAATATATATATGATGTACAGAATGGCATATTATATACATACTAATATGAAATATTAACATATATTTTCATAACTATTAGTTTTAACAGGCCAGACTTGTGTTATGCTAATAGAGAACTTCATATATGTATATCGATTTGGCGATATAAACTTTAGCATCATCGTGCTTTTGTACAAGAGATCTTCTTAACCAGAAAAGTGGTGACTTGCAAAACGCGCGTCTTCGCGGAATAAATCAAATTATATTTACATCTTAAAAAGGAGGATGTTTCATTACCTGCTGATGTGACATTCATCCCCGATTCTCTGTAGCACTTTATTAACTCTGCACGAATTTGTTCCGCCGATTTACCGACTTTAATAAAGAACAAGTCACTAACGCATTCGCCAGTGTCACCACAGCTTACGTGATTTGCGTTTACATCATTTTTTTCAATAATTAATAATATAGAAACTGCACACGTTAACTAATAAAAAGAGTTTGCTCAGAACTGTAGTTGTTTAAATTACCAAAGACGTATAGTTTTACTGTTTAAATTAAGTTTAGATGTTTCTATGACGTAATGCCATTGCATTGACCATTTTAAGTTGGCTACACTTCTGCAAACCTGCAATATCATTTGCCATTTTATTTCAAATACTTTGCAAGTATCGAGTATACTTGGTTGCATATAGTGTGATGTAATAATATTTGAAAAATAAAGTTAATTATTGATATCCTTCTAGTAACTTACATGTTTCGTTTATAACTAAAATTAACTAAAAATGCAAAGCGTGAAAAGTTATAAATTTAATGGTTTAGAAAAGGTGTCTGGAAATAATAAATGATTGGCGTTTAGTGCATATTTATTAAATTTTATAAATTTAATTATATAATATTGAATACATTTTAAATGGACGAATTTTGCATTATACATATTATAAATGAAACATAGCTGTATACAAAAAATACAAATTGAGATTGCTACATATAATATAATAGTATAAATAGTAAAAAAAAATATCTCAGAAGCATATATCTGAGAATATAACATATCACAATATGCGAGTATCATAAGTATATTTTTTTTATAATATATGCATCTACTGTAAAGTAGTAGTTAAGCTAACAACTACACAATTCAATGTTACATGTAATGGCTTTTCGAATAAAAATACTGGCAGTATACTAAATAGGCTTGCCGTAGTAGCTTGGCTTAGACTTTAGATCGTTCAGAGAATGTAGTTGCAGTTGTTTCAAAAAACTAAAAAAAAAAACAAATAGTTATGCACTTTTAAAATACAGTTGCAACTAATCCTAAAAAAGAAACGTATGCTTTTGCAGTTTTTGTTGTTATTGTAAAAATATAAATACAGTCTTAAATTTACATTATATTAAATGTAAAGTGTAGTTTAACCCAATTTCATCAGTTTGACTTAACAATAAATAATAATTTAAGAACAAGTCATTTCAATTATATATGTACAATAAATAAAGTAACAGTTTCGCTTTGTTTTATTATAAATAATTACTTTATACATAATTATGCAAATCATCTTTGGTTTGAATTGTTTAAGAAAAAAAGCTTTGATAATGCCCCATACATTTTTGGAAAGACTGAAAAAGAATAGAGTTATAAACATGTATTCGATCGCTTTCGGTGTACTCACAATTATTACATAGATATACGTCTAAATTTTAAAGTAGTCTGCGTCCGTCATTCGATACTGTTCAGTGGTTTGATTCACTGAAAATAAACTAAAATTAAAAACGTCGATTAATAGACATGTGAGACTAGAATAAGCTTACAAAACAACTTTCAAATAGCAACATTAGATAATACATTTGTCATGCAGTTTAATCAGTTAGAAACATCTAAAACTCACAACAAATATAAGTAATACAATTGCGGTAGATAGTTTTTTTGTTGTTGTTGTTGTTTATTAGTAGTTAATTACAGTTTGTTAAAATCGTTTAGAGCTTATTACGTTACATACCTATTCATATATAAATCCGCCGGTTGCACTCAAACCCTTCTCATTTTCAACAAACGCTACAAGAACTAAGGTTGAAAGAAATAAAATTACATGACACGTCCCAAATTTGGATAATAGTTTGTGTATATTTTTTTTTTCATTTTTATTTGTTATTCTCGTTTGCTTCATTTTTATTCCATTTTTTTTTTAGGTTTGTTACAAATTGCAAAAAAATTTGTTGTGAGTATTAGAGTCGTATTAATAAATAAATATATTATCTACATGGCTTTATACAAAAAAAAATCTTCGGTCCCTGATTAATTATGTAATGACTGTTTTGTAACAAAAGAACGTCATATAAATAACAGTCTTATAATAATAGGATTTATACAAATATACAATTTATATATATAGATATAAATTATTCATTACAAATAATGGCTTTTTTTTTGTTTAATATTGTTAAGTAATAAAAATGGAAGCATCTGGAAATGCTTTTCGCTTTGGCCGTTTGTGGAAAGCAAGTATATATATATAGTATATATGTTGGTATTATTATGTACAAAAAAATATATGTATATTACAAATAGTAAAATAATACAATATAATTAATTTAGGTGCTTCAAGTAGTATATAAGAGAAATAGTTTTTTTGTTTTTTTGTTTGCTTTGTAAAGAAGAACGACAATGTTTTAAAGCACTTTCAGCAGTAATATGCTGGGAAACCTAATATACATTGAGAATACATACTGCCCATATGTAGAGATACTGCCTTGTTCTCACAATATCTTCCTGTATAACCATCTGGACACCTGGAAATAAAAAAAAGTATATATATGTATATAAAAATAAGGAATGTGAAAGAACACAACAATTCAATGACGGAGCAGATGATGATAATCATTCGTGAACTAAGAATAATGTGACTCGGTTTAGAAGCGAGCAAGAAAATCCCCAAAATAGGGTACCTATTTGGTGCAGGAAGGGAATCAAAAATAGGAAGAAACCGGCTATATTTAGATTCGGAATATAGACACGGTCCCTCATTAGACAATGACACGTCTCAATACTAATATTACTTTACTCGTTATGCAATAGCTCAACGCAAAGTTGTATTCTTTGCTAATTTATTTGAATTTTAAACTTTCGAGTCATAATGAATTCTAGAAAACTTACGCGCAAGACACTTCTTTCAGTTTGGAGGTGTAAAAGCATGTTCCTCCATTCTGGCAAAAGTCTTTCTTGAACTCCTCGCTGCATTCGTCCCCTAAAACAAAGAGTGAAACAACGATCATTTTTCATCTGGCACGTACATGCGCGAAACACTCTACTGAACAAACAAAAATGAAGGTGGCACTATTACTCGTCGTATTGTTATTCCCTCTTTGACACTGTTTCATAATAAAATATAATGAATTTGGCAACCCGATGGACGCGATTATTACTGTGGCTAATGCTGTCAGCTTGCCAATGGATTGTGTAATGATGGTCTACGGACGGACGGCGCGGCGCGAATATGTCGTTTACTCATCACAAGTACTCGAGATTTGCAAAACCCATTTCAACACCGACCATTGAAACTAATTAATTACATTTCTGAAAGTCCCATTTTATCACCGGCTCGATTTTATTAACTACGTGCGTCTGTACACATTAGCGAATCGTTGCGAAATAAATTAAAATAATTGTTTATGCGAAGCGAAATTGCATTTTTGATGATAATAATCTCATTTACGAAACGAAATTCAATGGAATTATGTAATCGGCGATAACAATATATCTATTTATACGACAAAGTAGTTGCCACACTTAAAAACACTTTATTTTTCTCTCTCCTCGAATACTCTTGATTAATATATGCTATTTTCATTTTCGTGGCACATTTAGAGATGAATTAGTTAAATGTAAACTTAACAGTGGGGAAATAGTTTTAAACTTGTTTAATAAACCGTTAATAATTGTTACATGTAAAGATTTTTTCGCAATGAATTTGTTTTCATATCAATACATAGAAATTATTGAATCATATTTTCAAACATCGAACATTATAATAAGTAATGTATATTTTTTTGTTTAAATTAGTTTTGTTAATGAATAAATTTCCCCAGAGTAAGTTGATAGAAATGTGCAGAAAGGTACCATGCTTATTACTATTATTAGATATTTGGATATCTTCTTGGGCAGCCATCCATTGTCCTTTAACTCCGGTTGCCACACATTGGTAACGTCCTGAATCTCTCTCCTGTGCGTTTCGTATCACTAACGTAGATTTCCTCCTAAAAAAATAACATAAATTAGTAACGCAAATAATAACAATTAAAATATAATAATGTGGACAGAACAAACAATAAATCATAATTTACAACAGAATAACAACTAATCGAAATCAGTATTGGCACAGTTATTCACATTTTACAACATACAATTTTCCTAACTCAAAATAATGATTCGAAAATACTGATTTTATTTATTAGCTGAAGCATTACGTGTATAGTTCTTTGCTTTTACCAGAGCTTGTTTAATTGCCAATTCTACGCTACACATTTACATACCTATCACTTACATCCGTGCTACAATTCAAAAGAAACGGAAATACAAATTGAACAATTTATTAAATTTCTTTTACGTAAATTACAAAATTCGATTAGGATAATCGAAGACTCACCCTTTATTTGAGTAAATGATGCGAGTATTATTGTTATTATATAACAGTGACTCGTTTTTCTTCCATGAGATTACTGGAATTGGGTAACCCCGAACTTTGCAATGTAACCGGAGCTTCGATCTCGGCTGTACGTTCGTTGAAGTTACGTTCAAAATCGGTTTTTTCAATTTCGGTTCTGCAAAAGAGAAATAAGAATAAATAACGCTACAAACAGAGACAATTTTGTGTACACGTATAGTATTTTGCAAGCATTTATCGAAACGTATTTAGAACAGATCGTTAAAGATTTCATTGCCAATTGCACGTGATTTTTTGGCTTCGCTTGAAAGACATTACTTAGAATTTGTAATAAATATAAATTTTATCGATGGCTTACAAAACGGGCAAGCAAAAGCGAACATCGCAGGAGGGGAAACGAAAAATGAATATAATTACAACAATTAGATCATTTGAATTCATAAATATTTTTAGCATGTATAAATACTTAATGTGATGTATAAATATATCAGCAGTCAGCCAGTTGTCCGGTTCTTTCTGGGTGATTTATAGCTGCCTGTAATTTGATTTTTTTGTTGTTGTTGTTGTTGCGCACTTTATATTAGTTGATCTCAATTTTCATTATTATTGCTATATTCTGTGATCGAAATAAGAAAACAAGCAAAAGATGAAATAAAATCAATAAAAATCAACTCAGTCTTCATTGCAATGTTATTTTTATATAGATTTGTTTCTATTATGAAGAATATGTTCTGTGTTTCAATACTTTCAGAATTCATAGATTTTGTTTTGAAACGTCAGAATGTGCATTTACTGGTCGAAAGGACTTTGAAAGGATTATTTGAAATAATAAATGTGACAAAATAGTAAATTTCCGGGATGCAGAGTGAATATTATTGGATTATTGTAGATGGTTACGGTTGCAGTGAATAAAATATAGCTGGTGACATTTCAACCGTAATCTTCGTCGAGGTATGTGCGGTATGCGATTTATCTAGAATACGACCTACTCTGTTATTTAATTGAAAACGCCTTCGGATCGCGGTTCCAAATGATGTAGATGATGCAGACCGTCGTCCGTTGCTTTCGACTCTTCGGCCGAGCGGAGGACGCGCGGTTTTTTGGTGGAAAAGTGATATTCCAAAATAAATGCCGAATTCTTGGAATGTATTTCAGAAGGTGCACGCGTGCTGAATATTAAATTTGAAACAATGCATCGGAATCCGTTAATAGTTCAAGCCAAATATGTAGCAATGCTGCCGAAATATGCATTAAGATGCAGTTAAGCGTGCGAGCAACAGAGACGACCCATGCTGAATTGTATTTTAATTTTGTCGCACTAATATATTCACCTCACCGTAATAGGTATACATCTTATATATATATATATATACCTATATATATATATAGGGTTATATATATATATAGGTGGTCGTTTTACCATTACAGCAAAAACTACAATGCGGAGAGAGCGTAAAGGAAGCTCGTATGTTTACGCAAAAAGTTTAAATGCTAAAGTCGGTGATCAGTTAAATATACAGTTTTTATATAAAAAATGCGGTACGTATAAAGATGAGGAATTTGCTTGGTGTGTGTGTGTGTATATATATATTTACTGGTCGTATCAATATTTATACACTAAAACTAGTCTAAATCGGGTTGATTTAAAGAGCGGCGCTCGGAAAGAGAGCCGCGAGACGGGGGCAAGAATTTTAACAATTTCGCTATTTACATATATAGAGTGGAACGGTAAGAGAGCAAAAGCATTTAATAAAAGGGGGTCCACTTTGGGGCTGTGCGGTCTTTTCGCTTCCAAATAAATTTATGTGTACGAATCTGAGCGGAAAGTTGGCTAGACTCGAGCCGCCTCCTTATTTATTCTAGTTATATTCTGCCTTTCGGGAACAATTCCCTTTCTCCGTCCCTCCAGCCCGATGGACGGACGCCTCTCTCCCTCCGTCCACCTCTGCAGTCTGCAAATCTGCAGATTCTCACCAAATTACCGAACTGCTGGTGTCTTCAAATTCGACCCTATTTAATATTAATTTATCGCATTGTTCGTCAGTCCGTTTATGCAGTTGCCTAAAACGAGTCGGATGCACCGCCGCTGCATCAATGCATATCGTAATTACATTCCGGAAGATAGCAGAGGAGAAGCCTCGTACGTAGAATTAACACAATGCCTGATTTGCATTTTCGCTTTTTTAATTAACTAATTATTTTAAATAATTTCCTTCGTTTTACTTACAATTAGAACGTTATTTTAATTACCCCGCCTATAAGATAACAGCGGACTGCATACATGAAAAAATAATGGAAAAATGGTTTACATAATTTGACTTGAAAAAGAAGTTCATCGTAGATGGTAGACTTTAATTATAATTTCATTACGAAACTTTGCTGTTTATATTGAACGCATGAAACGAAATCCCAGGCATTTGACATCTAAACATGAATGCGATGCTTATTAGAAGCGCGGAATTTTATAATGTGTTTACATAACAAACGCATATTCTTCTTTTCATCTCCACGCTTTTATATTTATATATATATATATATAATTTTCTCATTTCTTGTAAGCACACACTTTACAATATAAGCTAAATTGAGAAATATTAACACGACCGAACTAAATAGTCCGCAACGTCTCGGTTTTATTAATACCGTGTAATGACTCTAAATCGGTGTTATAGATGATTTGTTTACAGAAGTGGCGTTGTTGTAATGAATTGTAAATGAACGTGAGTAAAAACGTGTTTGTGTAAAGAGAGTTTAAATTTCTTGGCATGTAAATCTAATAAACCGAGAGTTTATGTTCACAGCTGACCATTTGATAATTGGGAATTTTATTCTTACAATTCTTTTATTTTTACAATTCATGGAAACGAAACGCCGGTTTTTCCAATTAACATGACTAATTCTACTGTTGTTAATGATCGAAGATGATCACTATTACATCTCCGTAAAAAATAAATCAAGAGGATAGTTGAAAATCGAGCGTTGATCTGTTGGAGCACTCAGAGCAAAATTGGGATAAGGACTGTTAAATTTAGAGCCAAGGATTTTCAGGTGTGTTTTTCATGACGGATGCGATGTCAGGCGAAGTGAGTCTTTATTTAAAAACTTTCCGGTTTCTATGTGCCCGATCTAGGATTGCAGCCACGGCTCGCACGCTCGTCTGTTTAGCTAGTTTGATTTGGCGATGATACACGTAGGTTTCCACGCATTTTGGAATAGTGCCTGGTTGTAGTGGAACGGTAGTGGAAGTAGTAGTAGTAGTAGTAGTATTATGGTCGGTGACTAATGATAGAATGATAATAATAAGAAGGAGAGAAAAAAAAACGAGCGGCCTTGGTTGTAGTTTTTGGTGTAGAGCAGAGACGGTTCCGCTTGTGTAAGGTAACAGAACGACGGACAGACGGGGCAGAGCGTTCGCCCCAGGTGTAGACGTTCTCGTGAATCACTTGGAAGAGCGCCATGACGGCCAGACATCGCCACTGCCTCACTATAATAAAGGCGTATTTTCAGTTTCAGCGCTGTTTTTATGCTCGAGATGCACATCATTTCGCTTCCAGATATGCTCTATTTAAGCTCACCTTTTGGATTAATTCATCACTGGCACTAGTACCAAATTCAATATAGGATCAACTCAATGACTTTCAGCTTTCAACATTGCTACTCATTGTTTCATCATCATAAGTGTTACTGCCAACACATATGTTACTACAAAATAATAAGTTAAAGAACTTTGAGATATTGAAAATAGTAATTTTCAATGAATTATAATCATAAAATCTGTTAATATTACTATTTAATGTTCTATCTTTATCGTTGGAGTTGTTACTATAAAATAAAATGCTAAATGCAAACATATATGCAAAGATTTACAGAGCCATTTTCATTCAATTTCAAGAATAAATTTGTTTAAATAATATGGCACTATTACGAAATTCAATATAGAAGTACGCATCAATTCAACGACTTTCAGCTTTCAACATTGTTACTCATTGTTTCATCATCATAAATGTTGACAACATATGTTACTACAAAATAATAAGTTAAAGAACTTTGAGATATTGAAAATAGTAATTTTCAATGAATTATAATCATAAAATCTGTTAATATTACTATTTAATGTTCTATCTTTATCTTTGGAGTTTACTAACAGATTGTTACTATAAAATAAAGTGCTAAATGCAAACATATATGCAAAGTTTTACAAAGCCATTTTCATCCAATTTCAAGAATAAATTTGTTTAAATAATAACAAAGTATTGATGTTAAATAAATCTATTTCATATTGATACCTCTAATTATGAACAGTAATTAGTAGGTAAACATACACTCAATGTACTATATATAGAGTATAAGAAGTTCATCTTAACTAGCTTTCATCAAGAGAACATTCTGACAGATCTCAAGTGGCATTGATTACCATCCTTTTAAGTGCTATTAACTATGGAAGGACTCCGAACATCAACTAGACACACACACACAGAAATAACCAAGATGGTATCAATTAAGCCAACAATATTTTCCTTCAAATAACAAATCTATAAACAGATCTTTATTTCAAAACATATTTTTTATAAATTTTCATAACATAAACATTTAGTTTCATTTCCTAGCATTATGATATCAAGTTAAGTAATTGATTGAAAACATTTTAATTAAATAAAATATAAATTATTTACATATACAATTCAAGCAAGATTGCATGAAATGAAGTTCGTCAAAATGCATAGGCTTTCATAAAATAAACTATTGAAAATAGATGCGCTTTATTGACTAGGAAGTATTCCTAAAAATAAAGCCCCCTGTACTCTAACGGCGATGATTCCAGAAGACAACTGTTTCAGTTTGAAGTGTGCATACGTTTAAAATTAGAGCCCATCTTAAAAATATTTACTATGCCTAACTGAGGTGAGGGTGCGCGCCCCTAGTTTATGGAATACTGGAATAGAGCAGAGATCTTTACACATAAATACCAGTAAATAGAGAATGCAGATACTACTTACACCACGTTGTTCCCATACGAGAAGATTAAACGATTCGATTATGTGGACTAAAAATCCAGAATTAAACTAATTTAAGGGTATTAAATTCCATTCCAGTTTAATACTACTTATTCCACGTTACTGTCTTATTGAAATATTAAGCAATTATCTATTATACCTGTGAAGACTAGAAAAGATTGTGCTATTTGTTTTTTTACAACGATTTTGAGAATACTTCTTTATTCAATTAAAATTTGGTTTATACGTTTGTTAGATGAAAGCAAGAACAAAACGCATACACAATTCAGGTAAATGAAGGAAGCCTGTAAAAGTTGATTCGACGTTCTTTCAATATTTGTTCTTGATACAGGTATTGAAAACTGACGTGATCATTTTCGCCAATCATTGGTCACGGTCGGTTAAGATCGTCTGAAGCGCGCAAAAGGCGATGCCGACATTGTGTTATTCCACAAGGTGACTATCATTCAATTCAGTTTCCTTGACAACCAGAAACGAAAACGCTTCTTTCTTTAATTTTAGAATTACCTTTTTTTCCTCCAGACGAGAGCGCACGAAAAAAAAAGAAGAGAGAAGAGAAGAAGTCGAAGAAGAAGAAAAAGTAAAAACTGAGCGTGGTGCTTCATTTATCTTCGGCGCGAAGTATGCAACCGTTTCTAATTACTGGTGATAATTAAAAGATAATATAGAACATTTCGATTCGATTTCTAGGCATTATTTAAAGAATCCGATTGGCCGGGTTCGGGAAACCTAATAATACGAAGTGGAGCTGTATGACTCGAACCCATCAAATTTCAAGAAACAACAGCGGCTTCTGTACCTTGAATTTAATTTATCTATTTGGCACGTACATGGTACAACCTTTTTAGTTCTTGCTAAACTGTGCGAAGCCTGTTACGTGTTCCGTAAATATTACATTGATTCACAATATGATTTTCTTGACCTATAATAAATAATATACAATTTTCAATAGTTTTCAAAAGTTAAGCAATATAATATTTGGATAGGTGACGAATTCTACTTAACAACTAATCAAAAAGTTATAATTTTTGTAAATTGGCATGTAATAGAGTCGGTCTTGTAGTAAGAAACTTATTAAACAGTTTGCAGTTTAGCGTGAATAAGTATAGTTTTGGGGGAATTGTTTGCAGTTTCACGCATTGTTCTCCGTGCTAATAACACATAATTTTCTTATATTTACAAATAGCGAAATGCACGCGCTTAGAAACGTTGTTTACTATTGTTATATAACCCGTCAATTGATCCCGCTAATCGCGCTCGTTAAGACGTATCGTCGAGTAAATATAATTATTGATTAATTATTACGACTGATTACGGCAAGTTGTGCGTTAATAATAGAAGAGCTGATATTGTAAAACTATGTCAGGTGAGAGCACACAAGAGAGGCGCCACATCGGCACTTTGCTAGGAGGATCTCTCACAAACTCCGAATATAAATGGAAGCATATGTTGCCAAGTTTAATTTCGTGTAGGAAATAGTTTCATTATATTATTCACCCGATGCATTGATGGATATAGCTAGAGAAGAGCGCATTCCTCCCTTGCATTTCGCGACAATTGTTTACGATTCGAGTGATTTATCGAGGGAGATGAAATTAATTTCGGCTTTTCGATGTTTACCGGAGCGAAAATACGAGAACGCCGTCCGCGGTATTTCAAGATTTTTTCGTATATTTTAATTATGCATCTGCGTTTAAAAATAGTAAAAGAAACGAAATTGTTTAAATATAAAACGTTCAGTCAGCGGCGATGATTAATTGGTTAATATTATATACCGAGAACGTACTTGACTTGTTCAATTACTTTCGAAGTCTAAACAGTTTTCGGCTGACCCAGGCAAAAACGAACGTTGAGTGCGGTGTCACAAGTAAACGCACTTTACTATTTACAAATAAATAACTTATCAAATGCCATTCAGCTCAATGTATTTATCGATAATTGATACTGAAAATAAACGGAACGGCCAATTTCGCCTCACGCATCAGCCAGAAATAATAAATAACAATTAAAGGAAGATAAAAGTGACTCTCAATTGGATCCACTTTTGTGGAGGAAAACGTAAGCCAAAAGTGCATTCAATTGAATAACGAGCTTCGGGTCATGATGCATTGTGCGTGTGCGGAGGGAATTGTGTTCGTAAACGCTGCCCATGTAGCCTGAATAATAACTTAATGGAATCTCAAGTATATTATGATATTATTTATCAGGTGCTACTTACACATTTCAATGCGCTCGCATCTATAGATCACTTCTGACAAATTGCTGATATTCAATCCCGACACTCTCAATTGCTCCTTGCATTATATATTCTTTTTGTTGTAACACTTTTCAACATTACTTTCACAGATCGTTGATTTTTTTTATAATATAATATTTGGATAAAAGTTTCTTTGCAATGTCGGTCAACTATTTCTATCTAAACAGTTATTTCTATGTAATTCATTTGAATATTTAAAGTTCGTAATAATTACTATATGTTATTCTATTTCAGTTGGTTTTAACGAGGACAGTATTTATTAGTTAATGGCCAACCAAAATAAATGAAATAAAGGAAATGTATTCGATGTGGGAACGCGTAATACGCGAGTTCCTCATCTTAGTTCATCATCAAAAATAAAGTTACGTTAGTCAAAGTCGACTGTTAAAACCGTGCTACTGGTGTACAACAAATCTTCTCTCACATCTGTTTGTTTTCTTCGGTGCCAGTATTTATTTTGAGCCGCATTGTCCTTTTTCCTTGCACACGGAAAACAAACAACGGCGCAGCAGGAAAACAAGGAAGGGTAGGGAACAAGTAGCAACAATTTCGTGCATTATTTCGATCGCGCGTTGAAAAAGCCGTGATTCTTTTCCCTTCCTTCGGAATGATGCAAAGTTGAACATTTCGGTAGGTATCCGTTTTTATGAGATCGGGCACAATCTTCTGACAGCCCGCGTCTTGAGGTATTTCCAGACATCTAAAAATAGTTATATGCAGCCGCTCGTTTCTCGACTTTAAACAGGAAAATTATATTTCATAATACTCTCAAATCCAGTACAATTCTGGCTTTGAAAATTAAGTTCGCGTTCTGCAAATTAAGCAGGCGATTAGGAGAGTCGGCTGCGCTGCAGCAAAAAAAAAATGAGGAAGACCGTAGGAAAACAAAGTATGGACTCGCACGTATAGTTATGAAACATTGTTATGTGCATTGTTTAAGTGGTTGGCTTAAGGAAATAAACTGCTTCGAGTAGCTTAAATTATGTATGTGTTTCCATTTGCTTGTTGATATCGGCAGCACAAGGTAGTTGATGATGAAGACGACGAATGCATCTTCTTCCTGCATTATACACCGTGACGCAATATTATTTAGGAGGCTCTCAAAATGAATAAATCACAGGACTCATCCTAAGACCAGAACCGCATGATTACATTAAACAAACTCTATTTTTACCGCGTCCGCACATAACACTTTATATTAGAAAGATAACGTGCACTTTTTACGAACACCTAAAAAAAAAAGAGTAACGCGGAGCAGCTGAAGGGGGAGTTCTGCTTATTCCAGTGGGTGGTTCCGGGGTGAGGGAGGGTTGAGCGAGTGAACGGAGTGGGGGCCCGGATCATAAAAACTTAAACTGTCAAATTGTTTAGTGAGCAACCCCAGTCGAGTCTAAACTTAAACACAATTCACGTATTTTTGCTCCCTGTTTCGAAGTTCTACTACGAAAGCTTCCAGATGTTTACGCACGTCGACGCTTCTTTTTCACTCACTTATAGTATTTTTTATGAATGCAGATATGAATAGATTTAAAACTGGAACAAATTTTAATACACACTCACCGCTATACAAATCATTCGTTAAACAATACTTTTTATAAGATTATTTACAAATTTCAAACTTCCATTTTCATATTTAACATTTACAAGAAATAGAATTACAATACAATATATACATTATTTCAAGTTAGATAACATAAAAAATTAATGACGACAAAGTATATACTTAATATCACATGTGTATTTTGGACTATTAAGGATTTGTCTTCATTTCATAAACTGAAAAACTGAAAAAAAAAGTATTATTCTAATCGGATTATTGTTTGTTATTTATTGAATTAAATGTAATTAATATATAGTAAAATCAATTGCTCTTTGTACTAAGAATGCAATTAGTTTATTATTATAAATAGTACATTTAACATAACTTAAGTGAGAAGTCGATGTATTAAATTATTATTAAACTAATGAATAAATTGAAAAATCCGTATTATTAACATATTTATTGAAATTATTTTTAAAACGATCTTAATTGTATTTATTACAGATTGAAATTAGTTGATTTTGTTTCAATGTGAGCGAAATAAATTGAATTGATTACATATGACTGCTATGCAAATGTCTTGATCTTAAAATGCGGTGAAAAACATAGTAGATACAATTGATATGGGACGAATAAAAAGCTAATTGTAAGATAATTAAATACCGCATTTTATCGTGTCTTCAGTGAAACGTACAATTATAATACAAATGCACTTAATTGACGACGATTAAACCCACAAAGTAAGCATGCTGTTTACATACTGAATGGATAAATAGAGTTTTAGCGAAAATCATTTAATTCGAAGGCAAAACAGGACGAATAATCTATAAATCCTTACATGTAAATTAACTTAGAATTAGGGTTTTAGTTTCGTAAGATTGTGTCATAAATGTACGAAAATCGTTTTGTGAATCTTAACGGCTACTACTGATTTTATGCAATTGTTTCGTTGCATAGACAAATGAGGTTGTCTCAGGAAACGCACGGATATAATTGGAAACGCAATAGCAACGCTTTCCTTATTTTCCATTTCAATCTCTTCTCTTTTTTTAATAAGAAACGCGAGGGAAAAAAAGAAATTACAGTCGGCGGACGTAATACGATCCTAGTTAGTCTGTGCTCTCTTCGAAAGTAGATTTTTCGTCTTTTTCGATGGATATGTAATGCGTACAGGAGGAGAGTCCGTATTTCAATGCCAACGAAAACACACAAGTTGGCAGAAGCGTTATTGTTCAGCTGAGAAATATGCAGGCAGGATTAAATCAGTCGGATCGAAATAGATCGGATGAGCAATTGTAAAGTGCCGTGGAATCAAAACTGCATTTCCTAAACCGATCGAAGGATACATTCCACTTTGCCAGCATACCTCTACATTGTGAATAGTCAACGTCCAAAGTCTTTTTCTCTTTTTCTCATGCAACTTTGCGACGAGCCAAATTGTGACTCAAACGCACCACGATCCTCGTTATCTTATTGCTAATAAATAAGCGTTTGTTTTTCTCGCAGAGGGAATATTTGGTAAAACGATTAAAACTGGTGTTTCTTTGAAGTGCCCAAGCTGCATATCCATGATTCGAGCGTACGAAATGATTGCATTTGCATTTCTTGGCAGATATTTAATTATTTTAAGTGACTTTACTACTAAAACATGTGCGCCGAAGGTTGATCCAGTACATTACACTTGGAAGATTACAATTTCGTGCTGTATTTCATCTTAATCATTGATTCCCATTCCATGCCGTTTCGTAACACACAACGAAAATTTTATAAACACAACATTATTCTCACATAAATAATAATAGTGAATACTTTCGGTTCCTTTCTTTAAAATTTATTTCCCATTTTTACATTCCTTTTGGCTCGCAACGCGCGTCGCAAAATCATTATGTGATTCTGGCGAAGAATTTAGATGGCTAATGATTTAATAATATGATTTCAGGATAAAGGCAGAGACGCTCTATACGTAAATACTTTCCTGCAGTGTGAGAATACACTTTTAGTTTGTTGGCTTTCTCACAATTCCAAATAGAGGAATATCTTTATTTGGATTATTTAAAATTGCCGAGTTTCAATAGAAATGTATTGAAAAAAGTATTGGACGCTATAAAAATAATATCTGCACGATTGCATCTTCACTTTGGCTCGCAATGCAAAAAGAGCCAGAGAAAGACGGACATTGCTGCTGCTGCTGAAGAGGGAAATGGCGAACAAAAAAGAAACAACTAGAAGACGCACATACACACACACACAGATCGAGAGGCGACGCACGCATAGAATGCAGGAAGAGTTATCACTATTACAGAATAATTCCCATATTACGTATTTATTGAAACACATTCGGAATATTTATTTACATACACCGACTCACGTTGCTCATCGAAGCAAAAAGTGCCGACTGGTTTGTTGCGTAATCGAATTTACGCCAACAACCCCAATAACCAATCACAGTATTGCGTAACATTTATATAAATGCATACACGATCTTTTGATTTGACTTTGATAAAACACAGAATTTAATAAACCAAATGCTAATATTTATCACGTAAATATCTTCTTTTAGTGAAATAAACCATATTTCTACAATATTAAATGTATTAATTACATATTTGAGTAATTTTTAGTTGACAAGACGGAAAAATAAGTCACATTTGAAGGTGCGTCTTATGGTCCGAAAATACAGATTAAATCATTTGTAAGATTAGTTGCTCCGTAAAAGTAGATTTAAATATATTCTTTTAGTGAAATAAACCATAATTCTACTATATTAAATTTATTAATTACATATTTGAGTAATTTCTAATTGACAAGACGGAAAAATAAGTCACTTTTAAAGGTGCGTCTTATGGTCGGAAAATACGGATTAAATCATTTGTAAGATTAGTTGCTGCGTAAAAGTAGATTTAAATATATTCTTTTAGTGAAATAAACCATAATTCTACTATATTAAATGTATTAATTACATATTTGAGTAATTTTTAGTTGACAAGACGGAAAAATAAGTCACATTTAAAGGTGCGTCTTATGGTCCGAAAATGCAGATTAAATCATTTGTAAGATTAGTTGCTGCGTAAAATTAGATTTAAATATATTCTTTTAGTGAAATAAACCATAATTCTACTATATTAAATGTATTAATTACATATTTGAGTAATTTTTAGTTGACCAGACGAAAAAATAAGTCACATTTGAAGGTGCGTCTTATGGTCCGAAAATGCAGATTAAATCATTTGTAAGATTAGTTGCTGCGTAAAAGTAGATTTATTTGGAAAAAGTGTATTACAGATGTTATATAGCCTGGCATATGGGGATTTCCAGCTGGATTGTGCACATTTTGGTGGAAGATGCGAGTTTTCTGTGTAAAGTGTACACACATACGCGTATTCGTGTGCGCTCTTGACTCTAAAATTGAATTCCTAAATTTGTCTAAACCCCGAAAATAACGACGGAATGAGACACCCAGTCAAAACATACTGATTTACGGTGGAGCAATTAATTGTTCTGGCCGATTCATTCACACGAGACACCTTCCGTCTCGCTCTGCTCTCCAAAAAAAAAACAACGAAAAAAACAAAAGGAATCCGGGTGTGCGAAAGAGAGAAGCAGCGAGTAATGAAATGCAAAGAAAACAACGAAAAAGAACGAGTGAGATGAAAAAAACAAAACAATGGTCTCGGCTTCGTCCAATGTGTGTGTGTATAATTTAATTAATAATCCTATAGAGAGCATGTGTTAAACATTACCACGTTGCAACAACAGTTGAGTTCGACCGCCAAGCAGTCTGCAATTTCCATTGTATCCCATTCCGTTTTTATGTGTACATTGGTACTCTTCGTCCTTATTGAATGCGATGCGGCCGAAGAGAGACGGAGGAAAGTTTACTTAACTTGCATGAACTGCAGGATGACCTATACAATTTAATTAATTCTCATTATTCCCAGCGCGTCCTATGTCAGTCTGTTTATGGTCAAGGTTGTATCAAATGAGTGAGTTCATTTATATATTTATAATAAAGAAAAAAGTATAAGGAGAGGAATAAAAACAAATCGACGATGCGAAACACTGTTTACTGCTACTCCATACGTATATTGCTTCTGCTGCTTCTGCTGCTGCTGCTCAATATATTTGCGGAGACGATATTCCCACAATCTTAATTAACTGCGACACAAAGACCACTTGAACGACTACTTCTTTTATAACTGTTTAGGATAGCCTAGGACTACTATTCTATTGAACATCGATTCGTTACGTAACACATTTATTTAGTTTAAACATACATCTGCATATACCCAACCACGAATGCTGTTTTATTTCATTCTTAAACTGGTTATTTCATCATATTTATTTATATTAAACTGTAACTGTTTCAAAGTGCATTATAAACATATTTAAACAACATAATTTAAACATAAACATCTTAAAGTATGTAAGTAACACCAATAACCTTTTTGAAGCAATATTTTTTGTAATTGTGTATTATTATCAAGTCTAAGATTTAAACAGAAAAATAGTTGTATAAATGATTAAAACATATTAGATTTAAAATAAAAGAAATTTTTAAAAATATTGAAATAAAATAATAATGAAACACTAAAATAAACATGTCTCAATTGGTTACAAAAGAATAAAAAAAGTAAAGTGTAAAGTGTTGTTATTTCAAAACTTGAAAGATACAGAAAAAAAAAGTTACAATTTTATATTTATATTAAGTATATTAAACTCAATCTATTGAGTAAAGTTAATTAAGTAAACTATTTGAGCTTGAAGAAAACTTTTATATAAAACAGTAAGTCGATCGACAAAACGATTAAAGTAGTAACCGATTGGTAAGTGTACATCTTTTGTTTCTCATTCGATTTCGTATCCCATCATCTCTCACCTCATTGTTCGGAAAATGACAAAATTAAACCAACAGACCGTATATCCATATCTCCCACAAGCATTTTCAGTTGTATAATTCTGTGTGGTTGTACACCTCGCCTCTTTCATTTATTTTTATTATTTTTCTCTCTCTCTGTGTGTTTCATATCCCTCTGGTTTCAGCACTTATTTATTCAATTTTAAAACAATACATCATCGTGCGCAAGCACAATGAAATTCACCGTGGAATTTATTTATATACCAATAAAAAGTAAAAAGAAGGCTAAATGAAAGAACGACGCTCGAATGGTCACAATGCTTTTAATCCCTCCTCCTCCTTTCATTCATTCATTAATTATGAAAAAAGAGCAATTAAATCACATAGTTTTATTCAATTTCGTACGTTGATTGTCGAGCTGTATCTTCGGTAGGAGATTTATTGGGAGAGATCAACGAAATTGGTTTACGATTCGAAGTTGACCGGGAATTACCGCAGACACACAGATAGACATGGTTAAATCGAAAGCAATAATGATATTGAAATACTTACAGAAACCAACAGACCATTAAACAACCGTGGTCAGCATTGCATAACGCAAATAAATTCATTTAACACCCTTACATGCAAACATCCTTCGAGTGAATGCGACGCGCATGAAATTCACGTGGAATTAATTATTTGCTTCTTTTTCTATTTCTTCTACAACAGGTAGTGAATAGCTCCAATAACTGTTATTACAATGTAAAGAAAATATAGTTTTTATTCAAAATTACAGTCATATGAGTTGATTATCGTCATTAATAGAACATTCATTGGGTTTAATTTTTAAATTACAGATAATCACACGTTGTCCACATAAAATACTTCAACTCGATGACATATTTTCGGGTTTCAAATATTAATTAACTCTTGACACATTATTTCAGTATTCCCAAGATTTCTATAAAACAGTACTTGAACTCGATGACTTATTTTCGGGTTTCAATTATCAATTAACTCTATAAAACAGAAGATTAATTTACTGCAATAATTTTAATTATTGCAATATTTGGCAATGATTTTATTATTCTTAGTGTTAAATTGGAATCAAAAAAGAAATAAGTAATTAATTAAAGAGGATAAACGAAGTTGTTTGAAACTTTCTTTTGGTGCATGCTTGGAGCAGTTCCAAGCATTTATCTGTCGTGGCTGCTAAAAAATAACAATGATATTTTTGAAAATATGATATCGGCTCTTCCAAAATAAACATACGAGAATATACGTGTCCAGTCGAATTACAAGTATCACGTGTTTATTAATATATAAATGCAAAAAAAAAACAAGAAAGAAAGAAAATGGAAATCGCGCAGATACGTAATAGAAAATGTTACAAGGATAGAGATGTAACATTGCAAATCATAAATGTAAATAGATGAATGTGTACAGCGTAGAATGCAAGGGTGAACATGTGCGTATAATGTGGTAAACGTGTTATTGATATTGTTCGATTAATCTGGATTAAGTAAAGTGTCGAGCGTCGAAGGTATTTCGCGAAGAATGAAGGAAAAGCAATTGAAATCGAATCTTGTTTTGGTGTTGTTGCCGGCAATAATGCGCGATCGTAAATAAAGTTCGAAATGAGATGAGATGAGGTGCAATTAGAGTTCAGGGCCCCGAGGTCAGTTGCAGCACATATTAGAAGATTGAGTTGAAACTCATGCACACTTCAGTTTTAAGTTCAAGTAAAATATGCCATGTTTGGCGTGGTGTAGCCAGATAGTAGTCTCTCGTGAATTCGTAAGATACACTGTCTCGTGCCAGTTTTTATACATCACCTAAAAGCACAAAACTTGCTCGTGCAAATCTATACATGATCAAACTCCAGGCCATTTAAACGAACCACCACGTGACCCCAATATAAACCTTATTGTATTAATTGTCTCCGGTGCATATGGTCATGCCTTTTTTCCCATCAGAAACGCCAAGAAGATCCGTCCAATACTTACGGTACCTACCGCATCTGCTTAAACACTACACTCTCTGCTCCTCGTTTCATTGTTTTTGTTGCAAGTTCACCCTCCAACTCCCCCCCCCCAGCCTCATTAATCAGCGCATACATAAATCACTCAATCAGTCTGAATCCCGATTACAAAGTAACCAACTAAATGTGTCGTACGAGTAAACTTGTTTTCTCGCCGTTATTACAATAAGATTACAACGATACTGCAGCGCTCAAAACAAGAAATTGTATTCAAAACATAAATATTTATAATTCCGTTAATCATTTGCAGCGTGTTCCAATAAATAACTAAATAAATAAATCGAATTAACTAATTAGAATTTCCTGGAAAGACCATATCCACATTAATGTCTTTTTCTTTCCGTCTAATGTATCTGTAATATTACTGGTCAGGACCGGCGCTATGCCCACACTAACTGCTAATTAATACACTTGAATTTCATCTATCCATTACTGCTTACTTCATTTAAAATAATATTCAACATAAAACGATACTTGATGCCGTTATTTCACTCCGTTATATATCATTACATTCTACTATTATTACTACCTAATTCAATCAATAGAATACAAAGACAAGCACATACTGCCAGCATGTTTCAATAGACCCATACCTCGATTTACGGCCTAGATACGTTCCACGAAACTTGGCCGCAAAGCGAAAAGCCGTATAAAGAATCAATTATTGCGCTTGCGCAATATTGGCAACATGTATTGGCAAAACGTGCCTTAATTGAAGAGGGCCGTTGTAGCGAAATGCCGTATAAAGAGCGGCCGTATAACGAGGTATAAATATATAACAAAATACATAAATTGTTTGTAATTTCTCAATGTATTTATATATTTGTATAATCAAGTCAACAAGATTAAACAAAAAAACATTACTTTTACAAAGGGTTTTTGACTGTAGATCTTTAATTTTTCCTTAATTTTAATAAAAAATACTCTTACGGAATAATTAGAAGTGCGAATTGATAAATATTCAATTTGTTTAGAATCTGTGATTACGAATAACGTTATGCACACGTTATTGAATTCCCTTTGATGAGTTTGGGAAGAACACCGAAGGAGAAGAAAGCTACAAACACGCATTATGTGAATGCATAATATGATCGTCGGCCACGCAACATATATCAATTTATTTCGGTCTGCCCCGTTGTTGCCGGACAGGTAAATGCCATTTTGAATTAAATAAAGCGTTCACGAAATTGAGTTTCGGATGTGAATGCTTCAAAGTCGCTTTAATTAAGTTTACCAAAATAGATAACAGTTTGTTTCTAAAATTAGCAAATTGGTTTTGGTTTTTGGGGTAACTATAAATAACAAACATGTCAACTGAATTATTATCAGACATGGACAACACTGCAACTCACTCATACCATTAACATAAGCAATGATATTTATTAATTTTATTATTTATTCAAAAAAGTATTTCTGAAAATTTGATTTTATTAATTTATTTTTACAATAAATATGTATGTTTATAATAAGATACTAAAGAAATGTAATTTGTTTTCTGTTGACATCAAATTTTCGCTGAAAATCTATTAGTTTATGCAATGATTTCCAATACATTTTTCGTATTAATCGTTATAATTGAGACTTCGCCGTCAATGGTGTTTGTAAAATAAACGCAACTTTGTTGTAATTTTCAACATATCAAACATACGAGATATGTGCCGAAAGCCCGGAACACACATAAACATTTTGCTGCAATGCAGAGGCTGGCTGCGAACATAAACACAGAAAGCAAATGCTCTGGCGTTTCGTAGTAGGTTCATTTCTCTAATGTTTTGATTTTGAAACATCTACATTTGGTGTTGCCTGCAATCTGGTGAGACTGTAAGTTTTTTTCAGCTTCCCTGTAACTTTGAAAATACAACCTGTCTTACAGAATACAAAAATTAAACAATTGTACTTTTTTCTTTGATAGTATTGTTATTGTAAATGTTTAACAAAGAACAATACATCTTAGTATTTCATTATATTTAATAAAATAATATTTCCACCAAAGTGGTAATATTTTAGCAAAACACTAATTTGATTGGATTTTTTTATATATTCGGTTATTATTTGATGATTTTGTTAATTTTTATATTCATATGATGATTTTTATAATTTTAAATGACTGAGGTCAATAGCCCTTGGTAACAGTTGTTTCGTTTAATGATACTAATTGTAAGTGATAGTTGTTGTAGAAATTTCTTTTGTTTTTGCCTGTTTGTGACTGTTGCAACAAATATCAATATGAATAATTACCTTTTTTTAAACAATTAAAAAAGATAAAGTATTTACAATGAAATTGAAGAAATTCAAAGAAAATTATATTGCTTTGAACAGCTATTGACTATAGGTCTTTTTGCCCAATTAAAAGTATTATTATTAATATATATTGAAACAATAACAAATCAACAGTTGATCTTTCTGCCCTATTATAAATTAATTTAGTTATAGTTAACTTTTATTGTTAGGCTGCAATTGTTTATTTTTTGTAATTAATACCAAATTTGCTTTGACTTTTTGCCCAATTAAAAGTATTATTATTAATATATACTGCAACAATAACAAATCAACAGTTGATCTTTCTGCTCTATTATAAATTGATTTAGTTATAGTTAACTTCTTAAAAATATCTTTTATTGTAAGGCTGCGATTGTTTATTTTTTGTAATTAATACCTAATTTTAGGGATTTTTTTGTGTAATTGGTCATGAATTTATTGAATCAGGTTCGAACTATAACATGCAATAAATAAAACGTCTTGTATTGTAAATATTTGTTTTAACATCTCCATTAGTCCGGGTAATGTGAATTAAGAACCGGTTGTTAAATACTAAATAGACAGTTAACAATTCAAATATTTGGCTGCCATAAATTTGAAAAGAAAACAGTTTGTTTAACGCGAATTTAAAGATGTTTTATGGAGTTTAGGTGAATTGAAATGAGTGTGCGCAGAGGCGATTGCGATTGGAATTATTCAATAAGTGATAAGCGATGTAAAGATCACATGTGCGGAATAAGCAAAGAAACAGAAGTATAAAGAAGGAGGCGAAATGAGAGGAGGCAGAAAAAGGAGAACAACGCTGGAGAACTACTAAACGAAACGAAGAATGTGGCTGTCGTACTTTTTGCTTTTCGTGTAGTGAAAATAAGTTTAAATATTTGGCATTGTTTTGTGTTGTGTGTATTTACGTATTCATCAATGTGTGGTATAGTATTTGTAAAAGAGAGTCGACATCAGGTTTCCTCGTGCTGGCTGTATTTGGTGTTACCACCATGCGTTATGTGTGATGAATTACAACACAATGCGCGGTCCTCAGCTCACAGAAGCACCGCGAGCTTTAGTTTATGGAGGCTGGCCGTCTTGATAATTCGATCTACCGCGGTTAACGCTTTCCCATAACGCGACAATTTCATATGTAAACTGATGCTGTTCGGACCACCGACCTGGTTATACCATACACAATTCCACAGCGCACTTTTTTCACCATACACACCATTCACCATGCACAAACTCACTTCGGCCACTCCGTTTTGTTCTCAGACATGCCATGCCATCATCCATCCTCTCTCTGCTCCACCGAAATTTCACGGCAAACAATAATATTTGTATTATTCATTATCCCGGCCAACATCTGCTGATATCTTTATAACAATTTCTCCTCCACTCGCAGCAACAAACCCACACGACCGCACCGGCCCGACGTGCATCATCAAAAATTACACCTGTCCGCTTTTCAACTAATATTCCCCAAAAACTAATCGTCCTAATCCGAAAACAAAACTCGCTGATTATTGTATTGCACAACTGACATCCTACATGTGTACACCTCTCGCATTTAATGGAATGCGATCTCTGGAATTTCTATTCAAATGCAACAAATGCTTTTATTTCCTTATTGAGCGTTTTTTTCATCGACTTCTGCTTTTAATATTCATAATGACATATCCCGGTGGCAAAAACAGAAACACCTCAAACTGGGTACAGACTAGAGCATTGGCAGGGCGAGGCCGCACAAATGTACAAGTGTGTACGTCCATTTGAGGCAAGGAATTTTAAAGAAAATGCGTCCTCAATGTGGACAGTCGGGTTAGGTCCGCGTCCATTCAGATAGAGATGCATCAAAGACGGCTCGGGGCTAGAACAACACGCGATACTGGATAATCCGTGGGCGCACGGATTACCATGTCTTTACCACGACCAGGACACTTCTGCAATTATTTGGCGCCTAATCCATATACCTTTGTACTTGACGCCCACCAACAAAACATAAGCATTTCCTATTATTATTCCAACTTCCAATTCATCATCACAACCTCCAAAGTCTTAACTTTTTTCAACTAATTCATAATATTAAGACAGACATAGATTTTAGTTATTTCTTCATTTTTTATTGTATTCAGCTTATTTTTGCAATTATTCTTGCGATAAATGTTATTATTACTATTGAAAATATTGTGTTTCATGACTCCATTCTCCTAACGTCTATTTTCTCTTAATCCAAAGTCCTAAAGATCGTTTCAAATACAACGTGTTACAAAAATCTTACAAATACAATATTAATAAAAATTCGATGCAAAGACAGTATTTTGTAGCAGTTGCAACAGTTGGTGTTTTACAAAATTGGGTCCAGTTACAAAAGTTTCATCATTATTATTGTTTTTGACTGTAACTGTTGCAATAAATATTATAATTAATAATAATTATTGATTCTTTTCATGTAATTGTAAAAGTTGTTACAATTAGTTCACTAATCAAAAAACTAAATTGTATGACGCAAAAATATTTGGCAATAACGGGCGACTCGATGAGGGATGCAAAAACCGGTTCGGAACCCATTGAAAACCGTTGTGTTTTAGAAAACGCCGAAACGCCGAATTTTCTTAATCAAAACGTTATCAATGTTGACGTGGGAAAATGTGATCCATTTTGAGCTGGATCCGTCTCTGCGAAACGATGTTGAATAAATCGCATTTCGAATATTGCCGTATTTAATAAATACTTATTATTACGCAATAAAAAATAATTAATTGTAAGCGGTGTACGGTTTAACGAAAGCTCACTCCCGAAGGATATCGAATAAATCTTGATTTTTTTTTCTTTGGTTTGCAAATGAAAAAAAAATCGGTCTACAAAAGCTGATGTATGCAGCGATATTGCGTGATCTGGTTCAGTCAGATAAAGAAGCAAAGAATGAGCGAAAGAGCGAGCCGCACTTTAGATGTAAATAATTTTTATTTTTTTGATTAAGTAACAGTAAACAGGGGAACATTGGAAATACAAAAAAAAAGAATAATTGCCCGATGGGGGATCCCATATTAACAGTGCAAATTACTGTTATTGTCAATTAATATAAATATTATTTAAATGCAGTTTCTTTTATTTAGAAAAAAATCGATTTACAGTACGTTTTTTTTTAAATAATTAATTCATAATTTTAAGATCTTATAATTAGAAAATAGAGATAAACTAAAAATTATCTTTAAGTATAATTGAAAATAGTGAGAAATTTTCAAGCAGATTATCTTTTTATAAATTTAGAAGCGTTTTACAGTCGTGTTTATGTTGTAGTCTGCAAAAATACGGGGATAAGTTAGAAAATCTGCGAAATTTACATCCAGATGATAATATTTATGCATAACTTTCCTAGAAATTGATTGCGTTTCTGGGGAATAATGCATTAAATCAATCGGGAGGAGTTTGTTTTCGCTCATCAATTCCTTACCCCGGACATTTCGGCTCAACTATTCCGGGATGCGCGAAAGTACTAATAAAATAAATTTCATGAATTCACGCTGCAAGTCTGCCTAGCCGGAATTTGTTCAACATATTCGTCTTTTCGCGTGTGCTTTTTTCCCTCGTTTTGCTGCTGCTGCTGCTGCGATTCTAGCAAATGGCCCACTAAAAATAGGATCGGGGTATTTCGAATATTTGTATTATTCACGTGTATTTAAAAATAAATAAGGGATCCTCAAGGAAGGAATTAGTCACATAATAGAGTATTTTTAATGTATTATTTTCAAACTGTGTATTTGTGGCTCGAGGAAATGTAAGCTGATATAAATACTCGGATATGCAGATATGTTATAAATCGCTAATGTGTCGATCGATGGTCGGGGCCTGTAATTAAAACCGACACTTATTTTAGATGGAATGATGAAAAATGTCTGCATGAGCGTTAACCTTGAATATATTAAGAAAGTAATATGCGAAGAGTTTGTGTGTGCGCGTGCATTTACTTGTCTGTGTGTGTGTGTGTGTGTGAGTGTGTATATATATATTTATATATAGGTTGATAATGGGTACAAAGAGACAAAGATGCTATTGAATTCCTTCCTAGTTGAAGGCGCAATGGTGAGAAAGTTGCCGAGCTTTTTGCTTTTGGTTTCTAACAGTTCTGATAATATATTGCACATTAGAAAATTATTCGTGCGACGGAGCGCGAGGGAATTGGGCACCGCCATTTGAGCTAATGCTTCTTCCTTCTTCGAGTTAAGCCTTCTTAACCGTCGGTTATTACAGTTAAGGATGGGCAGAAATCTACACGTGAGTGATTCAGATAGTGAGTGCCGTAAATAAAGCGGGCGTGCGCAGACAGTTTGGTATTGCGACTATAATGTGATGCTATTTTGGGGTGTCTGGTTTTGCTGCCAACTGCTGCCCTGACACACATCATTATACCACCCTCTGGCCACTTAGCACACTCTTATAAACTTCTTGAATCATTGTCAAACGATATCTCCTCCGTCTGCCTGCACCCAAAATAAATACACCCGCATTAATTTCCCCGATATGACATTTGCACTTTAAAAAACGAAAAGGGAACAGAAAAAAAAAGACAACGTTCATCCATCTCCGAAAACGGCTCTCCCCCAATACGCGTTCTACACCAACAAACACATTTCCGTTCCGTATACGCTCTTTATACGCACATATTTTTCAACATCATTACGTCATGTAACCTTTCCGAACCTAAATACACAGTTTCATAAACCCTACCAAACAATAATTAAAAGAAGTTTAAAAAGAAACGGAAGAGCTCCCATCAAGTCAAGTAATTCATGAAGCCTCTTCAAAAAGTAGAGATTAGTTATATAATCCTCTATTAACAGTCATCTGTCAACTTGGAATAATAAACAGAGCGGTATATCCAACTAAGTTTGTTTGTCGATTTACTTGAATTTCAAACGATATTCGGGGAACGAGAAGGAAAAATAAATGTACACGCAAAATATACTAAATGTATTTCGTCTACTGTTCGTATATTTAGAAGTGAATCTGCAAAGAAGATGGTAAAAGAGGACAAAGAAAAAGGAGCAATTAAACCAGAGGCGAAGAAGCTCATTCCCCCAAACAATTCGAATTCCTTTTTTCGATATTGGTTCGGAATACGGGGATACGGGATTTACTAGTAAGTTAAATATAGCTGGAACTAAAAATGCGCAACGAAGCATAGAAGAGACAAATCCAGGGACGATAATGCCTCCATTTATAAACTGGAGGAAAGTGTACATCGAATCTAATTGATTTCAAGCACATATTTGTCTTATTCAAAATCAAATTAACGAGTTTGTTTGTACATTATTATTTAAAAAATGTAATTAATTGATAATAGTTTATAAAACAATACGCGATTTGATTTTTATAGCGCAACGAATCAGCATATTTCGTGTACTGCATTAATAGCGTTTCTTGTTTAAATAGATTTAACTAATATTTTTATTAGTTACTTTCCTATATGCAACCCAAATTACTTGCACTAGCATTTTTCCGTACCTGTGTGAAAAAATAATAGGTAATAGGTGAGATCCTGAGCGAAGAAAAATTTCTTGTTGCGCGAACGGAAATATGTTATAAATGAAGTAATCAGGAATGTCTAAGAGGTTGTTAGGATCGATAAAATAACGTGAATGAATATGCAGACAAGTAGAAACAAAAAAAATGTGTTGCAGGAAATATGCATTATTATGATAGTTATCGAAGTAATTTCAGATAAAATCAATGAGTTCGTTAGATAACGCCGTGTAATAAGGTGTTTCCCCCCACGATCATAACAAAATAGCGCAACGGGCACGTGTTTGAATGCGAAACCGTTCGGCGTCTGCTGGTTTAGTTAAAAACTGCTAGGATCTACCAGAAAATAATGGAAACTCATCATCAAGAAAGATGATGTTTAAAAAATTCTGAATTCCAGTGTTGTGTTGACTGCAAACTTGCTGTGTCCACTGAGTTACCCGGTTTTCCATTTACAGTGATTCTTTCCATATATGATATACTTGATCTTTATTCTTATATAGTATTAAAGCCAAATGTGCATTGGAAGTCAGTTTTGACTAAAGGGCCTTGTAAGGTCGTTTCTATAATGCTTTCTTTTTTTACGCACAAAACGAGACGATGTTTAATAATTTCCCAGGAGGCCGGAATACCTCAAATCAAATATGAATTGGTGCGCGATCATTCATAAAATAGATTACATTCCTACAAACTAATTGATATTTCTTTCTGCTGATAAAACGACGAGCTTATATATATAATATTTAGTACAAAGGTTTATTGTATACGAGGAGTCTATAGATAAGAAGTAGGTGGGAAATAGTAGGATTGCAATTTATATCGCGTGTGGATTATTACTGGAATTCATTAATTACCGTGTTATGTATTTTTCTTTAGTTTCCAGTAATAAAATGTAATCCAGCGTACATTTTCCCATTGCACTTATTTTGGAGTAGATTAATAACGGGTTATCGAGAGTTTGTTTAAACAAATATTATCAATTTTATACTTAATTCAAGTATATTATTACCTTGTAAAATTACTAGTCAAATATTGGAGCAGCAGCAGCATACGTTCGAGATCGAGACAAAATCGAAATGGATTCTCAAATCGTTGGCAAATTACAATTACAAATGTAATAATGCGGTGCATTGTTTATGTGATATTAATTTGTAATGATGGACTAGA
Source organism: Nicrophorus orbicollis (assembly GCA_018845635.1). NCBI lineage: Eukaryota > Metazoa > Arthropoda > Insecta > Coleoptera > Silphidae > Nicrophorus > Nicrophorus orbicollis. The sequence continues at coordinate 651,374 of JAFMTC010000414.1, forward strand.
ATGTATTAGCGTGAAATAAAGTGTCACAGATCACTGGTCATCATCAGTTTTGGGCCTGTCACAAGGTCATCTTAAACTATTGTACTTACCAAAATTTTTGTTCGCAATGTTCTGTATGATTCTATCTAACTCTTTGTTCTTCCTTCTCCGCTTCAAAACTGGCATGCCCAGAACGGTGTAGTTATGTTTTCCGTGGCTGTTGAGGAAAAGGTAGTATTCCTTGGACTGCTGGATTTGGGCTTTAACGTGCATTCTACCCTCGAGTTCGGATTCACAGTTCATACGTTTCGTCTCATTTAGGAAAGTAAGTCTTATGTTGTCGTCGACCGCGTATTGAGTACTTTTGAAACGTTTCACGATTTTGAAGGAAACCGAATAGTTTCGGACACGATTAGAACTCATGCTTTCGGCTTTGGCGAGTACCACCGTGTTGGCTAAGAAGGCTTTCCTTGCGACATCTTGCTCCTGGCAAGGCAATTTGGCGTTTCGGTGCTGATGCTGGTGATTCTTGTGCTTGTTGGGCGATCTTTGGGATCGCATTATTATTGCTGGGGTCGGACCCTCTGGTCGCAGTAGATCCGTTGGTGGAATTTGGGCGAATCGTTCGTTTGCCATTGGGCGCGTTGTTGATCGCGTGTTCGTTTGAAAAGTGGTGTCGAATTCGACCGATGGTGGAATGATGATTGCATCTATCCGACTCGTTGGTGCTGGTTCGAACAGTGCTGCTTGCTGCTTGTGTTTCTTGGTGTGTCTAATTCTATGTGGTCTTTGAAAATATTTCTTAGCTAGGTATCTGTCTTTAGTTGATGATGTTTCCGGAGTCCTCTGGTGCTTCGCGCTATCGGAAAAGCCACTATTTTGTACCAGTCTGCTGAGGAAATCTGAATGGGAATTTAAACTAGTCGATGAGGTATAGGAATTCCTTTTGCTAATGTCTGTCATTGCCAATTTATCTATGCGGAAACCAGAACAACTTAAAATGACTACCATCACTAGAAATATAAAACATACACATTTTTCGTACGATAATTTATACATGTCTAGGTAAGTTCTTCGCGAGTGTCCGTTTCGTTTCCCTTAATTACGGCTCTCAGGGCGCTCTGTTTGTACGATACTTGATCACTGTGGCCGCGTCCAAGTGCCGAATATTCTCTAGCTGCTGGAACTCCTGTTTCAGCGACATCTTCTTCCGATCTTCTTGTCCGCGCTGCTTACGGTTCCAGAGGCAACGCGGATCACATTATCGACACGAACCACCGATTTTCCACGCAAAGTGTTCTTGCCTTCTGCATATCCCACCTTCATGTGCACTTTCAGATACTCCTTGCGAAATTTTGAAATCCGATCGGAACAATTTGTTTTCAGCTAAGTTACAGAATTTCTTTCATCTGCTCGTCATGAACTTTTCGCTTAAGTAAGATTGGATTTTTGGCTAAAATCCGGTGCATGGCCAGTATGTTTGTATGAGTTGTGTTGATGCGCGCTGTGTGTATGTATGTACGTGTGTGCACTAGCGATCGCAACTTTATGTCCTTTGCACTATTATTCCCTACTGTGCTGCTAATTACTACAACACCATGATGATTTTGCACCACTTATATCTATTTATACAAGCAACAAGTTCGATGTGCCGATTCCATATATAGATACAATAAATGAATAAATCCAAATATAAATATCTCGAGCGGCGATTCAAATGTGCAACGGGGGCAAAACTTTTTAAACTAATATAGCGAAAGTAGTGAAGCGCAACTTAAATATAGTAGAGGATCTAAGTAGGTGCGCGTAACATGAGACGGTGGGGTGCTCTCGCGACTGAAAATCACTGAAACGGTGCGGGGCCTGCAGATGATGATGGTAGCGGTGGTGGTGGAGGTGGTGGCGACCGTTGCGGCGAAGGAGGTGGTGCACCACGTTCGCGGGGCGGCCTCCGACTGAAAGAGGATAGTGGATGGATGCTTGGTTCACTCTTTATAAAACACTCGTCGATGTGGTGGTGATAGTCCGCAAAACCAACAATGCAGCTAGCACACGGTGTCGTCGTTGTTCACGGATTGGAAGCTCAAGCTACACTGAGAATATCCTCTTCTGAGCATCTGGTGGCAGACGCTAGAACTGTACTCACAGATTGCTTCACGTGTAGATAGACAATCGTCGCGACGCCTGTTCACCCAAATCTACCGAACTTCAAATCTCAAAAGGCGCGCTCCGAACTCGCGTCGCGCACATATTTCATGCAATATGCCGGCAATCTTCCACCGATCCGCGCACACTCATCATGCTATTTTATTATTATTCGTTGCACTTCATTTTTTCATCCAGGATTCGCAATAATCGGCGCCACTTTATCGCCACTTGCCTATCTGATAATTACAAAAAAAAGTGCATCAAAAAGTAAAAAGAAGGAAATAAGTAAAAATCGAATTCAAATTTTCAAATATTTGTCAATTAATCAAATCACGAACAAACAAACAAACCGCACTTAATTTCACTCGAATCAAATGCGATTCGATAAAAGAGAAAAACAAACAAAAATCGAATGCTAATTATCAAGTGTAAATATTTGAATAAAATAAATAAAAAAACATACAGAAGCTCCACACTGTTTCCTTCAACGTAATTACAAAACTATTCATGTGTGATCCATCCATTGTACTCTTTTTTTTTTCTCTCTCTTTTGATATAATTTAGGAACATAATGAAACAGCAAGTCATATTGTCTGTGTCGGTCTGTACAACCAAAAAAAAAAAATTGAATATACAGCAACGAGAGAAAAAAGAACAAGAGGCCGAAAAACAAGACAATTTCCGTTCTAACGTTCCCGCTTCCGGTTCATATTAATTCCAATTTAATTGAAATTAATTTCAGGCCGCAAATTGTGGCCATTCGCTTTGCCAAAAACTGCACCCACACCGCAATTGCAATCGTACATTTATTTGTATCACACGCTCTATTCTCACTTGCATCGCTTACATTCAACTACAATACCATAATTTACATTTCAATTATATTGGAATCTTAGTATTTATCATTTCTTATGCAAAAGTAAAACTCGAATTTGTTTTTAAATTATAGTTTAAATATAGTTTCTTCAATGTTTAACTAATATTTTCAATTTATTGACAAACTAAGTTTATATTCGTCAATGATATAAAATAATGAGTCATATTAGACATCTATAAAACAAAATTAGTAGTGCTTAATGAGAATCGCAAAAATAAACTGTCTATGATATAATTACGTTTGTCACAGGTAAATGAAGTTTAAATTTAATTTATGTGATGTCATGTAAATAAAGTACGAGCCAATTAATTATTTGCCTGCAATCTAAAAATATCAAGTTAATCAAATCGATGACACGAACGTGATGTAATCTATATATCTAGAATACTTATAAATGTGCATGTGCACTTATCTTTCCTTCATTAATACTATTAAATACAGTTAAATCCATTAAATACTGTTTATTCGTGGCTTAGGTGAGTAAGTTTAACTACTTAAATGAATGAATATGCAGGAAACAATATTGTTAATCAAATAATCAATTTATAAATATAATAAACTTTCATATTATCAATATTTGTTTATAAACCGATTGAAAATTTGTTTTCAAACTTAGATTTTAATCGATATTAATATATAGACTTATAGTCTATAGCCCTTTGCAGTAACAAATTTTGTATTTTTTCCGTTTTTTAAAAATTATTATAAATATTTGCTTAGAGTTTATGAAATGATCGATATTTGCAATAGTTTTACTATATTTGTATTAATACTTATTATAAAATGAATTGATTCTAATTAATGTTGTTAAATAGTTATTTGTATTTCATTAGGTAAACTATGAATTAGATTTCGTATCATGTGAAATGTATACAATGTACATGCCTGCAATTTTAAGTTTCCAGATAAGATTGCCGTAAGATTGTGAATCACGATTTGTTTTGGATGCTCGCTGCATTGGAGGAGAGAGGACGAGAGGATGAAAAATGATGAGAAATAAAAGCGTACGAAGTTAGCAACGTCGGAAGGAGCATGCACGATGAAAGTCTGTTGAATAATAACGCAGCAAAACAACTCACCCCCTTTGCTTTTCCAGGGTGGATGGATGTGTCACGCCTGACATACCATTGAAGTTTTTCTTTACAAACAGAAACGCCACATCCGAAAATCACTATTTCCACGAACACTCAATACAAGCATGTTATCTAATCGTTTAATGACTACTTGTGAATGGAATACTAACGGAAATAAAAAATATGAATTTACGATGTCGGCTTTTTCTCTAGATGTGTCGGTTTTGTAATAACGGAAAAAATTGTCGGGCAATCTGCTAATTTTATATGAAACCTATAACTCCAATATTAAACAAGCTCAAAGCTATTCCTCGTAAATTGATAGTACTTAGGGGCGGTGGCGCCAGCATCTCTGGAGACGTCGGCGTCTCCTCGTACCAACTCTAAATTTCAGTAAAGGATTTTCCTGTTCATAATACCGTATACCAGTAACGTTTGTATTACGTAATAAAACATAGATACTACTAGTTTTAAAAGACATAATATTTTGAAATAATATTTAAAGTTTATATTAACACAAAAAAAAGAAAACAAACATGCAATTGTTAGGAAGATATATTAAATAAATTTCTAATTTAAAACAAAACAAATACTTGTAATAAACTAAATTCGTATATTTGATGATTAAATATTTGTTTGATTCTAACATTTAAAGTTGCTATTATGCATTGAAACAGTAAGACCATTACATGTACACAGTAATCTAATGTTGGTCTTGTTTTCGCGGATGGTTTTAGGGTCGTCGCTTTATTACGCGCATTAGATTTTATGTCCGTCGAATCGATACAAAAAAAAAGGTCACATCGAAATATAGAAACAATGTTGTTCCCATTCGAAGTTGTCTGATTGTAACCGTAGGAAGTCCGATTATGAATAACTAGACGATATATTTAGTCCGTTCAGTCAATAAACGCAAGCACATCTACTTTGGGACATCAAAGCACCGCTATTAATTAGCTTCGGAAAATATTTATCCCCTCATTCTTGTCTCGAGTGCGATTTTCAATTTCACTTCGCTGTTTTCCTTTTCAGTATAATAACCTCTGGATGGCTATTTCGAAATTGGTAGAACCGCACTTCGCAGTCGAGTTACGCATTCAGGGATTTCGTTTATGAAATGCTGTTTGATCGACTATTCCAAAAATTGCACACAATTATGTAATTGTTAAACGACACTTCAACAATTTTGTAGAACAAATATTAAAAATAATGCCTTTAATACTTCATATACAACTTTTAAGATAAATAAACAAATTCACAAAAAAAAATAATCAAATTTCAAGTCATGAAACAAATGTAAATGTAATTTATATAAAATTGATTATTATTAGAATTCTGTGTTCTATGTATTCCATTTCTTAATAATTTGCAATTTTATTGTGTTTTATTATGTGTAGTTGCATTTACAACGATAGAAATGAATTGATCCAAAATACTAAATCCTGGTTATGTACCATTTTGGAGAAATAGTGCTATTAATTAAAAAATAAACTATGAATTCACTTTATGTAATTTTTTGTAATGTTTGGAAAGATAATTATAACAATAAAATAAATAAATTTGCAATTTTCTTTACTATTTAAAAGTATTTGCAGAAATAGTTATTTCAATAGATTAATTACATTTTATCCAGCTTTAATTAATGTCAATGAATAGCTTTAATCTAATTGAATAATCGTAGTAAGCTTTTCGTAAAACTTGTTTTTTTTAATCTATTTCATTGTTTATAATTGTTTTCTTGTTTTCTTTTTGTTACTGTTACAATAAATATATGTATTATTATATATTTGGTTAATGATAGTTAAGGAAAGCTGATAGTGTCTGAGCAAAGCAAATAAGTGTCATGCCATAATAACTTATAATCGGGTGCACTAGATTACCACCATGGGTCTTGGTGTAAATTGTAAAACAGTTAAGTGCGACCCTATCGTATAACATATGAGCCCTAAGCAACCCCATACTGCGTTGGCACCGTCTGTGCCTCCTCACGGTAGTAGCTTCTCTATTCAACCTACACATTTCGTAATGCCCTTCCAGAGACGGAAGACTAATTTGCATTAAATAAACGACTAAATAGATAATTACATAAGCCCCATTTATCCACAAATCCGTCATGCGTATCGTTCAAAGTAGTTACAATTCGGTAACCAGTTTTATAAAAAAAATAATTAAACTGTTTCTTTAGTTTTACTATGTGGAATTAAATTCAGTAAATTTGATATAAAGTGAAGTAATAACGAACACAAAAGTACTTAATTAAAGTAGTATATTTTCGACTAATCAATCACTGATCGAAATAATAGAAAACCATTCAATTTTAACTTTAGAAAAGTCATTATATAATCATAATATACTAAACTATAAATAAACATAAATGAAGTTTCCTTGAAAACTGAGAACAAGGAAACACAGAATATATACAAATTACAGTACAGGAATAAACTGAAGATGGAAAAACATGATTTTTTGAAAGAAAAAACAATAAAAACGCCTTTTCTTAATGATATTCAATGTTATACTTTATTTCATTGTGTTCTTAGGATATATTTTAAATCAGTTACTAAGATTATCATCGATTTTAACTAAAGAACTTAAATCACTTAACATAACTTTCCCATTTTTGCAACGTTAACTACTTTAAAGATACCATCAACTTTATGTCAATTTGAGCAGTAATACCATCCGTATTAGGTTTCTTTTCTTAATGGTTATGGAATGAAAAGTAATATTTTGCGTAAGTTGAATAACTATTTGAAAATTACAAAAATGCTTTATTTTTCTTGTTTATTGATAATAATATTATAGCAACTATAAATTACAAATTAACTAGAATAACTGGCTATTGACTTTCAATATTTTACTATAAGAAATAGAGCAATTCACGTAGAGTCAAAGAGATATAAATAACAAGATTGTAAAACAATTTATGTAATATTAGATAATAAAATTTATATAAAAAAAACTTGATTAAAAGCACTTTAAACGACATCTATATTAGCTTAATTATTATGATTAAACTTGATGATTATGTAAAAAGAAAGCAACTCTGCGGCGACGATACAATGCAGTTGCGTCTTCGAACGTCCGTCAACACAAATATATATATATATATATGGGTTATTTTGCGCATTGTGTTATTTCCAATATTAACCCGGCCGCTTTCTTTTTGCACCATAATCATAATATAATTTATTTTTTGCAATATTGAATCGCGTATGCTTATTACTTAAGCATGTGCTCACCAGCAACAATAATACCTTAAAGTGATGGAAAAATAGAAAGCGTTTTCCAACGAAAAAGGCATATCCATATAAAAAAAATGGCATCTATTTACATACTTCTTTTCGGCATGTATGTCAGATAATTCGATTTCGCAACCGGCGATGCGTTTATAACACTGCATAAAAGCGGCATCGGATAATGCTAATAATTTGTGTATAAAATTATTTTGAAGTTATAAGTTAATTAAAAATTTGATTTTTGAAATATTTAAAAGTATTGTCGCAATTAATATAATTATTAATAATAAATTTTGAATGAAAATACAGTATAAAACAATTTCAAAAGAAATGAAATTATAATTATTTAAATAAAAATAATAATAAACAGCATTTATTGTGTATGTTTATATAAAGAATTATCGATCATAATTAGCGAACAAAATAATAAGTAAATTCTAATGAATTTGTACAGCGTAGATTCGTTTTATGCGGTTTTCGAGCCATCGTTTAGTGCGGTTTCAAACAGTGGAGCATATTACTATATTAACGTATTTCAATTCTGTGAGGATTGACAATGCAATTGAAGATGTTCAAAACTGAATCACAGGTGAAAACAAGTAATCATAATTTTGTCCTTATTTATGATGAAAATGCAGATTTACTGAGAATCGGATATAAATAACTGAAAATCTTAATTTGCGAACAAAGTAATAAATAAATTCTAATGAATTGGTAAAGTGTAGATTAGTTTTATACTGTTTTCGAGTCATCGTTTAGTCCGGTTTCAAACAGTGTAACAAATTATTATATTAATGTATTTCAATTCTGTGAGGATTGACAATGCAATTGAAGATGTTCAAAACTGAATCACAGGTGAAGTCATTGTAATTTTGTCCTTATTTATGTTGTAAATGCAGATTTACTGAGACTCGGATATAAATAACTGAAAATCTTAATTTGCGAACAAAATAATAAATAAATTCTAATGAATTGGTAAAGTGTAGATTAGTTTTATACTGTTTTCGAGTCTTCGTTTAGTGCGGTTTCAAACATTGTAGCAAATTGTTAATGTATTTCAATTCTGTGAGGATTGACAATGCAAGTCAAGATGTTCAAAACTAAATCACAAGTGAAAACAAGTCATAGTAATTTTGTCCTTATTTACGTTGTAAATGCAGATTTACTGAAAATCGGATATAAATAACTGAAAATCTTAATTTGCGAACAAAATAATAAATAAATTGTAATTAATTGGTATAGTGTAGATTAGTTTTATGCGGTTTTCGAATCATCGTTTAGTCCGGTTTCAAACAGTGTAGCAAATTGTTAAGGTATTTCAATTCTGTGAGGATTGACAATGCAAGTAAAGATGTTCAAAATTGAAACACAGGTGAAAACTAGTCATCGTAATTTTGTCCTTATTTACGTTGTAAATGCAGATTTACTGAGAATCCGATATAAATAACTGTAGATCATAATTTGTGAACAAAATAATAAATAAATTGTAATTAATTGGTATAGTGTAGATTAGTTTTATGCGGTTTTCGAGTCATCGTTTAGTCCGGTTTCAAACAGTGTAGCAAATTGTTAATGTATTTCAATTCTGTGAGGATTGACAAAGCAACTGAAGATGTTCAAAACTGAATCACAGGTGAAAACAAGTCATCGTAATTTTGTCCTTTTTATGTTGTAAATGCAGATTTACTGAGAATCGGATATAAATAACTGAAAATCTTAATTTGCGAACAAAATAATAAATAAATTCTAATGAATTTGTACAGCGTAGATTCATTTTATACTGTTTTCGAGTAATCGTTTAGTCCGGTTTCAAACAGTGTAACAAATTATTATATTAATGTATTTCAATTCTGTGAGGATTGACAATGCAACTGAAGATGTTCAAAACTGAATCACAGGTGAAAACAAGTCATCGTTATTTTGTCCTTATTTATATGTTGTAAATGCAGATTTACTGCGAATCGGATATAAATAACTGTAGATCATAATTTGTGAACAAAATAATAAATAAATTGTAATTAATTCATATAGTGTAGATTAGTTTTATGCGGTTTTCGAGTCATTGTTTCAAACAGTGTAGCAAATTGTTAATGTATTTCAATACTGTGAGGATTGACAAAGCAACTGAAGATGTTTAAAACTGAATAACAGGTGAAAACAAGCCATCGTAATTTTGTCCTTATTTATATGTTATAAATGCAGATTTACTGAGATTCTGATATAAATAATTGTAGACAATAATTGGCGAACAAAATAATGAATTGTTACAGCGTAGATTCGTTTTATGCGGTTTTTGAGTAATCATTTAGTCCGGTTTCAAACAGTGTAGCATATTATTATATTAATGTATTTCAATTCTGTGAGGATTGACAATGCAAGTAAAGATGTTCAAAACTGAATCACAGGTGGAAACAAGTCATCGTAATTTTGTTCTTATTTATATTTTGTAAATGCAGATTTATTGAGAATCGGATATAAATAACTATAGACAATAATTGTCGAACAAAATAATGAATTGTTACAGCGTAGATTCGTTTTATGCGGTTTTCGAGTAATCGTTTAGTGCGGTTTCAAACAGTGGAGCATATTATTATATTAATGTATTTAATTTCTGTGAGGATTGACTATGCAACTAAAGATGTTCAAAACTGAATCGCAGGTGAAAACAAGTCATCGAAATATTTGTCCTTATTTATATGTTGTAAATGCAGATTTACTGCGAATCGGATATAAATAACTGTAGATCATAATTTGTGAACTAAATAATAAATAAAATGTCATTAATTGGTATAGTGTAGATTAGTTTTATGCGGTTTTTGAGTCATCGTTTAGTCCGGTTTCAAACAGTATAGCAAATTCTGTGAGGATTAACAATGCAACTGAAGATGTTCAAAACTGAATCACAGTTGAAAACAAGTCATCGTAATTTTGTCCTTATTTATATATTGTAAATGCAGATTTACTGCGAATCGGATATAAATAACTGTCGAAAATAATTGGCGAACAAAATAATGAATTGGTACAGCGTAGATTCGTTTTATGCGGTTTTCGAGTAATCGTTTAGTGCGGTTTCAAACAGTGTAGCATATAAATGTATTTCAATTCTGTGAGGATTGACCATGCAACTAAAGATGTTCAAAACTGAATCACAGGTGAAAACAAGTCATCGAAATTTTGTCCTTATTTAGTTATGTTATAAATTTGCCGAGAATCCGAAAGAGTTTTCGGTGATTTCGTAGGAGAAAAATAAATAAAAATGCGATGGGAGCCAATGTTTACTTAATTGATTCGGGTCCCATTAATTATGCATTTTTGTTGTCTGGCTGTGTGGGTTGCGCCGCGGTCCGTCCTCAAGCATAAATCTGTTGCGCAAGGTTCTAGACAAAAGAAAATATTTGTTTATGGTATTAGTGGAAGTAGATAAACATATAAACTAGATCTTTACATACACGAAAAAAAAAGTAAAGAAGTGAAGACGAAACGCCTCAAGTATTTGTTTATTCAGGTACAAATCCGTGAGAAAAAATTAAAACTCATTTCTCACTTAGACGGTCCCGTTTATTGTGGACGGAAAACCACACACACACACACACAACACAACAAGAAGAAACTATTTTAATTCGTTGTTTATTCTGTGCCGGTGTTTTAATTTCGTATTTGGACGGTTTACCAGGAGATTCAAAGGAATCTGTAACAAAGGTAACGCGCCGCTATTTGTCGGTAGGAAATCGATTGAAAAAGGTGTCGTTCGGTAGTCGCAGCAATAGTAGGTGTTTTTTGTGTTCTGTGTTCCTCCTGTTGCTTCTTGTTTCCTGCTCCGCATCTTTTCGGGAAAGAAGTCTGTGGTGGTAATCTCACGTCTGCAATGAATGGAATTAAGGGGTGTAAAATGGCAGGTATATATTTATAATCTCTCGGTTAACGTTCGTGACACGATTTCTTAATTCTTACAAATCACGGCTAAAAAAGGTATTATCGCACCTACACAAGATTTGTTCCAAAACACCTTTATGAAAATATTTACATAAAGCATTTATCCCACGGTAACTCTCAATTGTGTGCATGTGTATATAATAAGAATGTACATAGACTTAATAGGCGTACGGATTCCGAATTTCAAGCGTTTACTTTGAACCGAGAACAAATATTTAATAAACATTACACTTTTATAACGCTCACCACAAAAGGGGAGTACGATCCTCTGGCGCTGCACTCTTCAACGCTATTTGGCCTCACCTCGTCATCATCGGTAAACAAAGGATGCGTGGAACGTGGGAGCCAACTTGGACTCGTGTTATTGTTGATAATACATACGGAGAATTTATTGAATGACGAAAATCACAATTGCACCATTAAATACGGATTTGTGAAATTTAAAAGAAGAACGACTCACCGTGCAATTTACCAAACGACTTTAAGAATGCTAATCCGTGTCTATGTACGTATAAATATACACACACTCTGATATGTCGTATAAATTGTTGGCAGCAAACGCAATTTGCGAATACCGTACGATTCTCGATAGACCCATTAGGTAAAAAGTAATTAAATTAAGGTCATGTGAAAATGGCGATATTTAATCGATTATATTGTTAATTGCTCACTAAACAATTGAGCTAAAAGAATCATTATATCGGAATTCCGCGCTTTACATAATTAACGAATTAACACATTTCTTTTCGGACTCGATTAGTCGTTTCTATGTTTTAATCGTTACTTAATACCACAATCGTTTTAATTCCATTTTTTTTTGGTTCTATTCCGTTTCACCTGACGCTACTCATTCACCATTACCATTTTTCTCATAATCCGAAACCGCTGGCGCGGAAAAAACTAAAAGCTTTATTCTGTATACTAATTAAAACACGTAAAATATTTGAATACCCCACGGAACGGATATGTTTAGTTTGGATTACTCCAGTTTTTTTTTCATCAATATTTACATATGGCTGTACGTGAAACAAAAGAAATTCGTTTTACGTAATCATTGTATTGTATGTATCGAGACCGAAAAGGCACTTTTATGCATCGTGACTCCCTAATTTACGTATTCGTTGTGTTCAGTTCACAATTCATTATATTTTTTTAAAAAATTATTAATTATATTTAACGGACAACTCTCATAGCTGGAAGTTCCCTTACATTTCCTTATATAATCACGTACAAGTTCCTTTTAGCTTCCTTTTTCCATCCAAGATTTACTTACTTTTAAAGATAATATCAATACTTTACCGAGAAATTTCTCCTATCGACCACGAAGCCCGTGAGCCACGCACAATGCGTTATTTCCGTATTGTTAAGACCAGTTTTTTTTTTCTCTGATAAATCGTTTCCGTTTACCTAAGGTGCCCTACTGTTACATTTTTACGTACAAAAGATACCAGTACCACACGCAACTGTTTGTTACCGCCGTGAATCTTGCTTAACTTTCTTGAGCTAACACTAATTTTCGTAGTCAAAACATGTATAGAAAGTATTACCATCTTGGTTTGGTAGTCATTCAAGTCAACTAAAAAAACAAACAAACAATTGAAAACACATCATTTTGCCATTGTTGTCAATCCATTTTATTGATTTCCATCTACTGCAAAGCGCAAATAAAAAATACTGATACATTTAGTAAAAAAAAAACTGCAGTTAAACGGGTTCTCACTAAACGCAACCGCTGTACTGTTGTTTCTTATAGATAACAACGGGTTATTTCTACTGCTGTCGGTAGCTTAGGATTAACGTATCAAATTTTACAGATCAATAACATTATTCAATAAATTTCTATCATATCAATACGAAAGTAATTATTACTTTTCATTGAAAATAAACAATTATTCATATGGTAACAAACAGTAATAATTCATTATTTTCAATAATATAAATAATATTGTAAATAAAGAAATAATTGCATTGTTTCTAAATTAGAAGAAAAAAACAGGTTGATTTGTTATTTGTTTATGAAAAACTCGATGTAGTTTAATTATGAGATGACAAAAATACAGATACTAGCAGATCTTGGCGTATTTATAGAAATCAAATTGGAACGCATGCGAGCGAAGCGAGTGAAATTATTAAATTAGTCTTTCTATGTTATGAAATTTGAGTTCAAAAATAAACCCGCAATCTGTATATTGTCGAATTTGTTTTTACGGCTACCGTGTGATATTTCGTAAAAAAATATGTATAGTATACATATAGTATGTGTAGTAAGTAAAATGTTTATATCATATATAGTATGTATATTATGTGTAGCATTGTAAAATAAGTAATATGTTTATAACATATATAGTATGAGTAGCATAGTATAGTAAGTAGAATGTTTGTATCATATATAGTATGTATAGTATGTGTAGCATAGTATAGTAAGTAATATGTTTATAACATATATAGTATGAGTAGCATAGTATAGTAAGTAAAATGTTTTTATCATATATAGTATGAGTAGCATAGTATAGCAAGTAAAATGTTTGTATCATATATAGTATGAGTAGCATAGTATAGTAAGTAGAATGTTTATATCATATATAATAGCATAGTATAGTAAGTAAACTGTTTGTATCATTGACAGTCGGCTTTTTACAATCAAATCTCTTTGATTCGTATCTTTTCATTTAATTGGTTATTATGTTTCTAATTAAGGAAGTTTTTATATTAAGACAATATTTTAGCAAATTATTAATGTTAATCATATTTATATCTTAACAACTATATAATTAATATAATTAGAGTCAAAACCTTTTGTAAAAGTTGTTTTTTTTTTGATGATTATAAAATTTGTTTTAATTCGTTTACATCTTAATAAATGTTAATAATAAACTAAATATATTAATGCAAAAGGCTGTTGTATCTATGCAATATACTAATTATATTGTTTATATTCAGTAATTTTGCTAATAATTTGAAATTCACTTGCTTATGAATCACCTGAGCTGTAAGTTACTAAAAGACTTAACTTTTCTTGTGTAACCATGTGTTCATTTCATTCGAAGTGACCACAGACACTATTTAATGCGTGGTATATATTGATTATAAGATGCACAATTATAGACCGCGCAAACAATAAACAGGCTACCGTTTTCGAAAACCGGTGTATATCAAAACAATGTGGAATGCGCTCAACTAATAATCAATTCGTGCAGTCTCACCTCATTAATTCCCTTTCCCAATAAATCTCCCTGTGAAAACACGGAATCCAAATAGCAGCAAACCGTTCCCGAACCGTTTTCCATCAATTATATAACGCACTCTAATTTCAATGGGAGCCGTTCTTTTTTCCGGGTATCTTCACCTGTTTGGTTCAGTTTCGATTTTTATTGCCCCGTAAAAGCTCGTGAGGTGTTTGCTAAATCCGAAAAATTAATGCAGGATCACGAACTCTGTCTGTCAATACAGTGAGAGAGAGAATGAAAATAAATACAAATAAATATCGGTGGACGCATCGTAAATCCTATAAAAGGAAAGCGCTCGCACCTGTAAAACTTTTCCGACAAAAAGAAATGAGTAAATAAATAACTGATAATAACTGGAAGTGCTGAATACCTTTGTGAGGACGTAATGAGTTTATATAGCATTAGCGTTGAGCGCATTACATAAACAGAAGTTAGGGATTTGCGGTAGCCTAAGGTTTACCTGCTTTACTCGAGTGCAGGATTTGCGTGCGATTTTTGTACAACCCTGTGGAAAAGTTGTGGAAATATATTATTTGCATTGGGTGAATAGTGGAATTCGTTACCGCACAGGTGGCATATATACAACCAGATATGCTTGGAGCGATTCCAAGTAGATGGGAATTCGTACGTGACTATCCCAGTGTTTTCTGTTTTATTATGTGGACCAGGTTTAATTGTTCAATATTACCTGATATTAGTATTGGTTACGCCCGGCCTTTCACTATACTCGTCAGGATAGGAACGTGTTGAAACGGGTCTTCCCAATTTCTCGGTGTTCTCGTGGCAAATATATTGTAAGGTGGTCAAGGTTTTGCAGGTGTAATGAGAAATCTAATGGGATTTGAAAGAAAGAAACAAATAATAAACCAAATACACCACGTTTCGCAATGTTAAGAATTATTTAAATGCAAACTGATTAATTTTGAAGGAAAGCAGATTAATCCCGGATTACTACAATGCGATGCGCTATAAATGGTTATTACTATTTTTAGTTTTTTGGAGAGTCCACTATGCAAACCATTGTATCATAGTATTCATGTGTCACTGCATACATGTTATTTGTCCAAAAAAAAAGTTGGCAGGTATTCAGACGTGTTATTATTTACGCTTTGCCATGCTTCTTGTTACACAACTCTAAAATTGTTGGAGAAAATTAATGACGCACTTTATATGAAATGACATTTATGTAAATAGATGAATGGGAATTTGAATAATTTCATCTTTAAATATTCATATTTTATTCGCTGCATTCAATTTGGTTTTTGTTTTTGATGTAGTAAATGGGTTTATTACATTGAATAAAGAATGTTTTCTTAATATAAACATTGTTATATTTCAGTTGAATCAAATGTGAATGTTATGAAGTAACTTTGTGGCTCAGAAACTTTTAATATATAATTTGTTATATTTCAGATCAAATGTGAATCATATAAAGCATCTGCGTGGTTCAGAAAACGTTATTTGGTTTACGTTCTGAACAGGTTGTAACTCGTTGAAAGTAAATATAGTTTATAATGAATCATACTTAGTTCAACGAATGTTTGGTATTATTTAATTGTAGATATTATTTCTTTAACATAAAAATAATAATAATGTGTAGTTTTCTTAATACAAAAGTATATTGACCGTACTCCCATATTAATAATAATATTTATTGCAACATATTACAAAATATAAACATAATACAATAAATTACAATTACTGTTTTCTGCCGAAATAAATACATATTCTTTGCATAAATGTCAAGTCTAAAATAGTTGTTATTATAAGTTAAATATTATGCTAAAAAATGGATTTTCCAACTTCGAATAAACACTATTTTCTTTTCAATGTTTTAGAATAGTTAATTGTAGTATTTCCTTAAATATAAATATAGCCTTTTGTCCAAATAAAACGAACAATGAAGATGACCGAATAAAATGTAAGTTAAGGAAAGTTTTGCATATTCTACTTAAAGTTTAGGTGGAATTACAATTATTACTTTTTCCTAAAGTTGATTTAAAAGATTGATTAATAGTCGATTAAAATAACTTATATATTTAAGGAGTGAACACCTGCACAATCCATATAACCATATTCTATTACAATTTACTATTTTATTTTTCTTGTTAAGAATTTATAAATTTTGTTATTTGGTAAGTTACGTATACTATTCAGGATATGCATTTACATAACTTCATTTATATATGTATAAATGATTTTAAATAAGGATTTAAAAATGATTGCTGTAATTAATTTCGCATTTTTTTAATTTAATTTGTAATTGTTACTGCGCTAATTTGTTCTAAATTATTTCTTCATTTTTATATATTTTTTTTTATTAATTGAATCCCATCCATATTTTTGTTATTTGTGTTTTAATGATTTTAATCAAGAATATATTAATATTTTAATTAATTTTATTTTGTGCTAAAGTTAATTTCTATTGGTGGACTGTATTTAATGTGATTAGTGGAATAATAATTTCTGATTTTCCTAATGGAAATATTAATCGAAACACATATTAACATAAACCTATTCATATACATTTAATTGGAATCAGTAAATTGAAATTAAATTATTTAATTAACACTTGTTTAATTGTTGTCATATTGGCATTGTAATGTTTATCGATTTATCCAAAAGAGGGAGACTTATCAAATTTTGTATTAATCAAAACAGTTGGCAGTGTGCGCAAGTCCGCGGAGTGGGACGTTCAGTTGTACGCGTTCCTTTCTTAAGTCGACATCATTTTCATTAGAATTGTGTAAAACTTGGCGAAAATTCGTGGCCTGTTCATTAGATTTGAGTGGAAATTGAAACGTCGCGGAAATCCATCATCGGAGATGCCGGTACAACTGAATTTCGGTAATGAAACGTGAGTAAATCGTTTTGTTTGGCCCGAATATTTAGCATTAGAAACGGCGAAGCGAAGCGTCCCCCCACCATATTTGGCAGCATTGCTTTTTGAGATAGCGTTTGTATTGCAAAGAAATCGCTTTTTTTGTTGCAATTCAACGACCTGAACATCTGCACGTTTAGCTATGCACGTCTCTGATTGGTCGATACTCTTTGCTTTCCCTCGCATTGTGAGTTGTGCGGCGTTAAGACTACATCATCTTACAGCGTCTCCAAATAAAATTCAATGGAATCCCTTAATCCACCGCTGCAATTAAACAAGGTTAGTGCATTTACATAATATTGAGCCTCGTTCACCAATTGCTGTTATTTCTAATCATGACCGTTGTTACTTTGTGCCGCAATTGCGATTTCGTAATGACGCTTTGCGTCCATTTTGAAATTTTGTTGTTATTACATTTATTTATATATTAACTATTTTATATGGATGCAAGGTATGAATACCAGGTCATTCCATGAGTATTACGTTCGCAGTAGTACGCATTGAATGGCAAGACCGTCTGTGCGAAAACCTTCACGAGGTGCATCCGTTGAGGGGTTGTTCGTATTCGAATGTACGAGCAATCACCGACCGATCACAGCGGATCTAGGGGTCGCGGTTTCCCCGAATTTTTGCAATTAGCGACAGGATGTCGTTAGGACCCAGTCTTACATTCTGTTAACAGTGTTTGTACGTTTCTTTGAAGGCATTTTATGGCTTATGGCTCTTGTTCTTCAACCGGCATGTCTCGTTATTCAATTTGCTACTGATGAATTAATTAGAATCACGGACCGTGTGTTAAATTTCCGGTAGTTTAGTGCGTATTTGTTGCGAAATTATGGTGCGTGTCCTTCGTGAGTGCCATCTACGAGGGCTGAGATTTGGATGGATCCTGAAGACATCAACTGGTAAGTGACTTAATACCACACTGGACTCATTACAACAATCCCCACCACCTCAACATATATTAACAGTTTGCCATTCAATTTTTAAAATTCTTTTAATTTCTTTTTAGCTGTACCAATCTACGAGGGCTGAGATTTGGATGGTTCCAGAGATGCAAATGGTGCTGATACTGAATACATCAAGTGGTAAGTTATTTAATACCACACAGGATTAATTACAACAATCACACTCATAACAACTTTACATTTGAACTTTTTGAAATTCGATTTCTTACATTCTTTTTGTTTCTTTTCAGTTGGGTGGATCCCATGATGCTGATAACTTGATGTCTTCTAAGTAGTAAGTGATTTT
>JAFMTC010000414.1:672252-697682 GCA_018845635.1 Nicrophorus orbicollis
ATGTCCAGGTGCTAGAGGTATATCATCTTTGCTTCGAAGATGGTAACCAGATATCAATTTAAGCGCAAGAAACAGCCTCTGAATTGATGTGCAAGAGCGTACGTACACATTTACCTTCACGAGGGTGCACCTGTTAATAATCTGAAAATGTGACGAATCGCTTTTTGATAGTATGTTTAAGTTTGCCATTTACAGAAGTCGTAATTTACAGATAATCACGTAACAATAAAACACTGTTATTTGAAAATCTGTTTAGATATTTCTTCGGATTTGGTAAAATTAAATGTACTCGTCTGTTAAATAGTCTTATTATTCCTTAGTGGTAGCATAAAATGATCTAAGCATTAACTACATGAGAAGAAGTTAATTCAATTATATTTATACATGTGTAAAATATGCTTGAAACTTAAAAATATGCTGAAAGCATATAGAGCCTGACTGACATAAGTGAAGAAAATTGAAATGTAAAGTGTTTGTTCATGTATATTTTGGTTATGCAATTTTGTTTTGGCTGATAGTTACCAAGTATCGCAGTTGGAGCGCCACTTTATTTCCAGATTTGCCATGGTACGTCAATATATGGGATTCTTTGTCCCTCGATAGGGATCCTCGATGAAGCTTCTATTTCATACAAAAGATGTCTCTAATATCAATACATACCATTCTATATATATGCATACAAATATACCTCGATAAGATAAAAATATCTTTAAAATCTTTGATCTGAAACGGAGAAATATTATTGTATAAAAGGTAGTATTATTCTGCTACCTTTTATACAATAATAGTTAGAAAAGTATGAAATGAAAATGCAAAACCATTAAATTAATAGTTTATTTGTACGTTTATATCTTTTTATATTATTTTATACAAATTTGTTGGTCACAATTTGTTCCAAAGAGAGATTTTTTTCCTCTTTTACTTTATAAACAATAATAATAACAACATTTAGTGCAATAACAACAACAAACAATATAAACTTAATACAATAGTAATAAAGGAATAGAAGGAAAAATGAAATATAATGCTATTGATGCAAAGAGCTGTAGACCATAGATCTTTCTGCTCATAATAACAAATAATCATATTTATATATAAACCTCAGGTCTAATCATATATGATGTAGGTCATGCGTTTTTTTTTCGCCACTTCATGTACTAATTATTAATGTTTGCAATAAATTGAAAAATTGTAATCTTATTTGAATTTAAGTTGGACTGAATTTGATTTGAACTTTAACGTTGTTTAAATGAATAAAGATGGCTCTGTCAGTAGCATTCGTTAAGAGAAATGTTGGGGCACAGTTGGTTGCCTACGTAACATTGTATTTGAATCAAGTATAAAATTGATCTTCCTACACATGATTTATTTTATACATTAGCCATTTGAAATTGATTATCTAAAAATGTAACAACATAAGAAATTTAATTATTTTGTACTTGACCCATATTATGGATAATTTGGAGTAATTACTTATTATTTACTGATCTAATAACATTTGTTGCAACAGATAAAAAACGGATAGAAGAAAAACAAAATATATTTATTCAACAATAATTAAACAAATTTGTTACAAAAATAATCACAGATCATTTTCAATAATTTTTGTAATTGACTTTTGACCTTTCGACGCTGTAATTTATAGTTTGACCTTTACTTTTGAAATCGATTATCCGATTTCGTTACGAATAACCGAAAAACTTTATCCATATTTCCAATTCTCTGTGAAATATTTTCAATAAATTAAATGTAAATAGTAATTATTTTTAAATTATAATAATATTTATTACAACTATTACAAGAAAAAAAAAAACACAAACTAAATAGAAATACACAGGAAAAAAAATATAGTTACTGCTACAGGTCTTTCTGCCCTAATTATTATTAAGAAAATGTATTTAAATCCTATATTATTTTTTTATTTCAACATATTTACTGGTCCAAATTGGGACCAAATTTTTACTAAAGTCTTGCATGTAATAATAATATATAAAAAAACCTATAATCAATAGTCCTTAATACAGTTTTATGCATTTTTCTATTAAAAACATGTTGTTTTAATAATACAAACATTAGTCACAGTTTTTCAGTTACGTTTTTAACAGCTTAACGTGTTTATCCGATAGATCAGTATAATAAAATTGTAAAGAAATACAAATAAAAGAAAAGCATAGCAATGCTGAAATGGCTATTAACAATAGGTATTTCTGCCCATAAAAATAATTTAAATCTTCTATCTGAAATCAATTCACATAGGTAAATGTAATTGTTATAAATGTTTTGTGTCCCAGGGATGGGATTATGGACACTATGAAGTAATATCTGGTGTTGTCGTTATGGAGTCTTAGTAGTTTGAATTAAGTAAATTCAATTGGTTTTATGATAACTTTCTTATTCAATAGTAGGTGAGTCTTATCGAACACTATGTTAATCGTATGAGGTTCTTCTAAGACTTAGTTATTCTTTGGGGATTCTACTGAGACTAATTCTAAATACATAATCTACTTTCGAAGTTAATTATTATTAATCAAGGGGTGGGAGTTGTGATTGGGAGTAGGGCTTTGTTTATATTTGATGATTAAGCGTTCCCATGGAATTCGGCTTGGGTGGGTTGTTTACAATACGATTGTCCCGAATTCCTTACAGTTGTTTATATGAAGAAGTGCTTCGATTAGGAATCTTCGAATCAATCCCCTGGCACTTATACATTTGTTTATATAAAAAGATGTGGCGACTAAGATACTTGATATGGGTCTACGTGAGAAACTCTTTGTGAGATCTCTTATATAAAGATTAATGGTTGGACGCAACAAATGTATTAAACAATATAATTATTAATATTTACATTACATTTGAATAAAATATGATATCATATTACAACGTGGATCTGAGCTGAATTTAAGAAAATTTCAAGTTGCTGTGTAAATATTTTCAGATTTAGTTGTTCAACAGAACAAAAGTGAATTTTATTTGTTATTATAAATAACGATTATTATTGTGTTATTTTCACGATTGTGGAATTATTCGAGGCGTCTGGAAATAAATATGGTTTTGTTAGCAATAAAAATACGATTTTATTTGCTACCGAAAAAAAAAACAAGTTGCTGTTGTAAGCAACGGGAAGAAACAATTTCACAATAAATAACAAGCGAGCGCAGATATAATATTAGCATTTCGTGTCCCTTCGTTCCCATCCACCACCGTACATATCATATTTTTTTCAGCAGATTTTCTTTGAATGTTTGATAAAAATAAATTACGCGTGACGTTTTATGCCACCGTCGCTTTCGTTCGATGGCTGTGCCATTCTATAGATTTTCCCTTTCGTATTTTTTTTTGTCTTCTCTTCTTGTTTCTCGCTTCCCATTGCAAAACCGCAATCACCGATGACAGATTTATGAAAATATTTGTCTGGAACGGCAGTTATTTTAAATATTCTTCGGAATCATTTGATTATGCAGATGCGGCCACATAAAAACAGGATAGTAAGGGCCCTCGGATTTGTTTTCCTAAAACTCCTTTCTCTCTCTCTCTCTCGCATACACACACACACTCTGCTCTCTCTAGAAATATTTTCAACTTTCGTCGATGCCAAATTGGCGGAATAAAATTTCCACCCCCGCGCATTGTCGGAATCCATGCAAATCCAATTACCGAGGCAACAATTTTATGGTGGTAATGATTTAATTACAGCGCGAACGATTATTGTTATGGGTGTTGGTCGGAGGACGATGCAGTTTTTAGTTTCTTATTTTCGAGAGAGAGAGAGAAACATGATAAACGCTTTATTGCAAATTGTCATTGGTTTATGGTTCAATATGGCGGCTAGTCTGGTTTAAAGCTGATTGGTCTCGCGGGATTAACGTTATAAAACGATTGGGCCCTCGTAAAAGCGGATGCTTCTGAAAAGTTAGCTAATAAAACGTAATTGTTTTTGGTTGGCGCTGAGACTCTTATTATTTTCTCCATACTCTCTTTTTTTTCTGCTATTCGAACGATCGAGACGCTCTGTACTTTAAATCTAGGGCAGATATTCTGTTTAAAATTCAATATCGTATGCAAATGTTTGCGGCAATTACGCGGCGGCAAACGGTGTTAAGCGAGTTTGCAAAACAGTATTTTAATTGTGTATTAAAAGTTTCGGTGCTGGATGCTGTTCGTACATCGGTTAGTATTAGAGCTCAAGCTAACACCCATCGCCCGAGGCTATTTTAAATAGCTCCCATTCCATACCAATAAACATGTAAAACGCCTTATTATTATACCGAAACCCGAACGCCTCCATCATCTAATGCCGTCGGGTTCCTCCTGCTGGGAACACGGGAATCTGCGAAAAAAGAGAATAAGTTGATTCCCCGCAAACAAGTTCATCCCATTTTGGTATTAGCGACTCGACAATCCGAGTGTGTCGTTCACGCCACATAAAACCTACGATAGTACATCTTCCTTTATTTTCTTCTATTTACATCGCCTCTGCAGCCATTACGTGTGTAACCTGAAGCTATAAAAGTATATTGTATCGTGCGAGGAGGATGCGAAAGGAAACGAGTTTAAGACAAAACGCTATCGAAAATGTATTTTCCCATTATAAATCGTTTAGCGATTTGTAATATAGCGGAAAAGCAACCTCAGGACCGCTCCGGGCTACCAGATAATGAACCGACACTTTTCCGAGAGGGATTTCCCCCACACGCTGCTGCTGCTGCTGCGTCTTTTTCCAACGCCCAAACATTTTCCGAGGGGATTGAAAAGGACAACGATAGACTCCTATTTCGTCCCGTGCGATGCGAGCCTCGAAACTTATTAAGCTCGATAAGATTGTAGTGAAACACTTGACAATCAATTCGGTACACTCCGACGCAAAGTTTCCGGTTTGTTTTGGTCGATGTTCCGCCAGATTTCGCCACTTAACAGTATTATGTGGAGATTCGCTTAAAGCTGATTACATCGATATCATTGTGTGCGAATTTGTTGTCCTGGTTATATACCCTATATTTGTAACTCTTCTACGGGCGAATCCTATGCACTAAATCGGATTATCTGCTTGAATCCAACTGGATTTTTATTTAGGACTTTTGCCGTAAGATGTACACGTTTGATTGCATCTGGGATTTGGCTT
This sequence comes from Nicrophorus orbicollis, assembly GCA_018845635.1. NCBI lineage: Eukaryota > Metazoa > Arthropoda > Insecta > Coleoptera > Silphidae > Nicrophorus > Nicrophorus orbicollis. The sequence continues at coordinate 677,372 of JAFMTC010000414.1, forward strand.
GATGTGTCAGCGCGACAATCAATTAAAGAAAATCTTGATTACTACAGATATTTCCAAACGAATAGCCAACAAATTGCGACCGGTACTTTTTTAATTTCATATTCTCAGAGCATTATTTAATGAAATTACTATAATTGAACAACGCACAACGTTATTTACATCTATGTAGAATATATAATATATTTTAAAATAGATATAATTTAATTTATAGGCAAGTTTTTTCCACTACAAATTGCGTGCGTAATTATGGATAATTATATTATAACTATATTTTGTTATAAATTATACAAATACTAATAGATAATTACAGCAACATTTTAGTTATTTTTTTCTATGGATTCAATTCATATTTTTTCTTGTAGTTGTTGTTAAAATAAATGTTGTTATTATCATAATATAATTGAATAATCCAATAATAATGATAATGAAATTTAAAAAAAAAACAAATAACTCAGCCATATATATTTGCATTTCTTTATATGACGATTTCTAACAAAATGATGTGTCCCTACTACACTTTATATGAGACATAAATGCATGTACAGGGATATATAAGAAACGGTAGTACTAAACAGTGTAATAAATGTAGAGGAGTTTGTATTCACACAAAGTTGTTTTTGTCATTTTAGTCACTTAAAACTTGCATCAGATTTTGATTTGAAGCAACTAAATGAACAAAAAAAAACTAAATGTTGAACAGTGTGGTAATTCTTACCTTTGTATGAGTAAAAGTGTAAATAAGTATGTATGGCATATTTATTTATTTTTATGTAATCGATATCCTTTTTCTTACTTGTAAATGTTGACATAGCATATAATTTGATCAAAGAAGATATCTACATATATTTTAAGGGGTTCATGTTGCACGAATGTAGACTTCAGATAAGAAAATTTCACACATCCTAGCAACTTTTGTGTGGCCTGTACATGGCCAGAAGCCAATATGCAATATTGCGAGGGTGCAGGTCCATATTTTCTTGAAAGCTATTTTCCAGCCACACATATTGGAGTCCGGCCTTCGATATATCCCGAACATCGAGCGGTCTATTTGCATGCAGAAAAGTCCGGTCCGGATCAGGCCTCCAGAGACCACCGTGATTTATAAAACAAAAATGAGTTTCAAACGTGACCTTAAAATACTTCTTAGCGCCGCCATCGTTCTTCTCCGCGGAAGGGAGGTTTCTCGTCTCCGTAATTTCCTATTCAACATTGCACATTAGCTATAAATTTGCAAGGGTGGAAACGCCAGGCACGTACGCGCTCACCTACAAGGAAGTAATAAAGTAAAGGGGGCAATTAGTATGATAATGCTCAGATATGAACAATTAGTCTGCGGCGTCGTTTGCTTAAGATTGTTGCTAAACCTAGCACAAGCTTGGAATATTCAAACAGTCTTAAACAGAAGACATCACGTCTGCACTGTTAGCGAAACACATTTACATGAAAAACCATAAGAGACTCCCTACACTGGTTTCGGTTGAAGCGTTTCCTTCGCGCCGCGCGATTACTTCCCTTGATTTACTTTGTTTTAATTAGTTTCAATGCGCGCCGAAAAATTACCGCTACTTTTTCTATTAATAATTCACTTCTTCGTTTTTTCTTTTCGAGGAATGTAATTCATTACGTACGGTTCTGTGGGGAGCTTCTGATAAAGTACGTTCTACAGTGTACGTTTATTACAACAGTAATTAAGCATCCCATCTTAATTAAAACCAGAATGGGGTATCTTAATACCAAGTTTTCATGGTATCACTTAGCGCAGATAACATCGCATTTTGGCTAATATTTAAACGGGGCCCGCATTGAATCCGGAATAAGAATTTTTAGACTTAATTCCCTTCATTTCTCATTTCGAACTGCTTTTGTGCTATTGTCTGCAGAAATATAACTAGTCAGATTTAAAAAATCTGTGTGTAAGGGCCAACAATAAGGGATAAGATTAACATCCACTCGCTCATCCGGCGCTTTGCTGCTTGCTTCCTACTTTTTTTCCATTCAACTCGTAGGGTATTAAAATAATAAATTATCTATTTATGTCTGCGGTTTATCTTGTATGGCAAAGGAAAAGGAAACAATAATGAGGGTGCAAAGTTAAACAGCCCCGGTTAGGGCAGGAATAATGTAAGCATTTCTGTTCCTCCTTTCCTCTCTCGCCCGTGGCTCCGATACATATTAGGGATGTTTTTGAAAGTGAAATAGGGTGCATATTTTAAGCCGGTCCATACATATGTATATCTACAAATTGATTTGTCACAGCCGAATAAAGTCGCGGTTCTAATGTTTCTCCACTGATAACTATCGATGGCATCAGCGCTTCTAAAACAGTTTTCATCATTGAAATTAACTCAATATTTTTGTTTGCAATACTTATGTTAAGTAATTCATAAATGTTTAATACTTAATACGCGATATTTCTCAAGTATCAAGTATATAAAATATTGTACACCTATACCTCGCCTAGATACGTTCCACGAAACTTGACCGCAAAGCGAAGAGCCGTATAAGGAATCAAGAAATCCTTTAATGTTATTTTAAGTTGATATACTTTTGAAATGTGTATATTAAAAAAAAAATATTAATATAAATTTTTATAATTGCAAAAGTAATATGTTCAACATGAAATTATGTTAATTCATTCAAATAACGAGAATGACATAAACTAAACTATCCTAATTTCCATTTTGAGAACTTCCGGTGCATATTTTAAAAGAGCTTCTAAAAATTGACGACCCCATTTAAAGACGTTATCTAAACCAGACATTCTGCTAATAAATTTGCGATAAAAATCGGATTTAATATTGCCCATGTCCTTATTTTCATATCAGTTTTATAGTTTATATTCAACTGTATGTTACACTGATATAAAAATTTTATTCTCCCTTTGTCATCATTACGTTTCAAGTATTCATTTTACTGTTACCAAATGTATTTTACTTGTTATTATATTGTTCTATTGATTGGATTGAAATTATTAGAAATTTCTATGGTTTATTTGAGATGATTTGTTCAGGAGTTGGTGAGTTTATTATATAAATTTGATGAGAATCCGATAAGTTTTCGTCGTTTTGGTTTATGCGGAAGAAAAAGTTGTAGGAGCAAAAGTAGCAACTAGGGATGGCTAATAAAAAAGTGAAGTGAAAATATTTTTCGTGAGCACGTATCAATCAGATTGTTTGTCTGCAGGACGGAGGGACCAAAACATAAATACGTCGATTTCCGGATGATTTAAAGAGCATTTCGCAATTGCCTTATTGAAAATAAAATAAAAATTATTGCCATCCAGTGACAAGACTGACAATCCTCACGCGAGTTATAACGGATAGCCGCTCATAAATATCGCATTTTCTATTTCGATGGCATTATTTTCTCTGAACGTTATTGGTTAATAATGTAAGTGGACATAAGTTTTAAAAAATAATACATTTTCTTTTGTGTTTGTTTGTTAAAAGTAATTAATATTTGGAAACATCAAGACAAAACCATATTGTTTATGATAATATTATATTCATTAAATTAAATAATTAATAACTAAAAATGAAAACAGAATCATTATTATCCGGTTTCAAAATAAAAAAAAGAATCTAAATTTTAACCGATTAATATATTTTTCAAAATTAGTAAAATTAGTGTTTTATTAGGTGAATCCAAGTCTATATACTATAGTCTCCGAGAAAATTACTATAACGTGAAGACGTTGCTTTTACACACGTTAATTTTTCATTTCTTTAATTTTGACAGCAAATTGCAGCCAAACGGCTCTACACACAGGAATAAATTAATATGCATTACATTCCTCAACTATCCTAGTTTCATATGCATATTTTATATCTGCTCTATCTATTACAGTCTTCGAGAAAATCGCTAAAACGTGAAGACGCAGCTTTTTCGCATGTTAATTTTTCATTTCTTCAAATTTGACAGCGAATTGCAACCAAATGGCTCTAGACACAGGAATAAATTAATATGGGCTACATTCCCCAACTATCCTAGTTTCATAAAAATCTTTTGGATCAATTCTATCTATTATCGTTCTCGAGAAAATCGCTAAAATGTGAAGACACTGCTTTTCGCACTCTAATTTTTCATTTTTTCAACTTTGACAGCGAATTGCAGCCAAACGGCTCTAGGCACAGGAATAAATTAATATAGGTTACATTCTCCAACTATCCTAGTTTCATAAGCATCTTTCATATCTCCTCTATCTATTATAGTCTTCGAGAAAATCGCTAAAACGTGAAGACGCAGTTTTTTCGCATGTTAATTTTTCATTTATTCAACTTTGACAGCGAATTGCAACCAAACGGCTCTAGACACAGGAATAAATTAATATGGGCTACATTCCCCAACTATCCTAGTTTCATAAAAATCCTTTGGATCAATTCTATCTATTATGGTTCTCGAGAAAATCGCGAAAATGTGAAGACACTGCTTTTTCGCACGTTAATTTTTCATTTTTTCAACTTTAACAGCGAATTAATTTATAAAAGGATTGTAGAAAGCCTCGGTTTTTAGCAATTTGGTCCTATAGAGATGCTGAAATATTACATAAAGTGAAATGTTAAGTATTGTCAAAAAAAATCACGAAATTTAACTCTTTAAGTTAAAATTTATTTATAAAATATTCATAGATTATTTACCAAATAATGTTATTTTGAAGTAAATTAACATTAGTTATTATGTATAAATAATCTGTGTTAATTGTACTATATATTTTTTGATGTTATGTAGAATTTTTTAAACAAGCGTAGCCCGGCGTATCCACAACAATAATAGAAATATTGAAGCTGTTTTGCTGGCAAATGGATTGTGTTGGAAATCAATAAACGGACATTTTTGGAATCGGAACGTGTGCATAGCCTGAGGTTAAGAGATGATGATGATATATGTGCAGAGCAATATGGCGGCCAGTATGCAAGCTGAGAAATGCGGTCTGGATCCATTTGCGAGATTAAATTTGTGATTCATTGTACCGGAATGGAGAGTTGTCACATATGTCGACTCGGTCTCTAGCTAAGTGGATAGTTACGTTATGTAGAAAATATTTTAATGCAAAAAAACGCTCTCTCTCTCTCTCTCTACACACTCCTACACACATACCACTTTTGATTTACGTACAGAGTTTTTCCGTTCCCGCTCTGCCCCATGGCCAGACTTTCCATCTGTAAACGACCTCTTTTACATTTTCACACTCCAAACTGGAAAAATGATTTAAAAATTCGCTACTTGATCTTTCTGTCTCTAATACCATCGATTTTAACAGGGAAATAGGTTCGATTCGATCCAAATACAAGTGTTATCCAACGTAAATGTGTGTATTCTGCTGCATGACGCGATGTGCGGGAATGGGATGGGGCTTTTGGGGATGGTCGTGGTAAGATGAAAATGAAAATTATCTCCGTGCTCGGAGCGGCGGTGAGAGTTTGAAACAGGGCAACGAGCGCCACATTTCCGGTTCTGGGCGAAACCGGAACTGCTGCCATTGTGTGTGACGTCGTAATTAACAAACTAAACTTAACATGTGCTTTCCTGCCACCATTGTGCTCTTTAAAATTAATGATCTGGTTTCCTTTCGGGCCGGCGTTTGTTCAATAGCACTCGTACATCAACTGACCCGCGACCCGGCCTGAAAATGCCGCTTTTCAGTTAGAAAATGGGTGAAATATTGCCCATAACCGCTCATTTACATACGCTGCGCACAATGAGTTTTGTTAAACAATATAAATCTGTTAAATGGACGGGACCGAAACAAAACGAAACAATAAACAACGCAACAACAACAACAAAAAAGAACGGCGAAAAGAAACAAAACAAAAAAACAGCGGCAATGAAATGAAAAGCCACGAAATAATTTTATCGCGAATCCGCATGAAAACACATTGGGTGTACATTTTCCATTATCTACGAATTTAGGTCTAGATTTATTGCGGCCAAAAATAGATTCCATCAGCCACTCAATTAATGTATGCGAGCTCTCACGCACTGGCCGGCATCACACGCAAAAAGGGACGAGCAGGAGGCATTACCGCATTTGCAGACTGTACATCATAATCGCCCGTTTAAAAATGATTACCTCGCATAAACAGATTCAATTCCATCCGATGATTTAATAAATTTACTAAATGACACTTTATGAAAATATATTGCAGCGCCATATTTCGGCTGCGCAACACCGGCTGGGGGACGGTCGTGGTTTATTGCAGTCGAAAATGCGCCCTACCGACGCGCCTCATAGAGGTCCCATTTTGAAATATTACGCCCTGATCGTGGCTCATCCTATTAGTTTGATTAAATCGCGCTAGTTCTTTGAGTGCACGAGACCGAATATGGCATAAGTATTGCGATAGGTTAGTCCGAGGGTCGTTTGCTAAGTGCCAATACATCCGATTGCCAATTGCCATAAAAACCGCCAATCTCCGATATATTCCATATCGCTTAATGCATTCCTATTACTCTTTCATTACTTCGGAGAAGAAGTTATTATTGATATTTTTCATAGTTCTATCATGGAAATCTTATTAAGAATAAGTAGAAAAATATACGATATACTACAATATATTACACCTACTTTAAATTTTATAATTAATACAAAAATCTTTTTGATATCAACCATTATCTTCGTATTATAAATTACAACTTCAATAAAATTCCTAATTAATTAGGATTTTGATAACATAAATCTAAATTATATATGGTTTATCAACTCTTCATACAACACGTGTAGCTGATATCAGATGCAATAATTTTCTTGGAAATTTTGAAAATGTATTTTGATGCAGTGCAAATGAATTTGCAATTTCCTAGGAAATTTAACGAGGTTGATAGTAATTTATTTTCTTTGTTAATTAAAGATCATTGGATTTTCCCCAATTTAAAGTACACCAAACTTTTGCGATATTCTTAAGCATTTGTTACTATTGTTGAACTTCGTTGTAGTAAATAATTAATTAATCAAATTTTAATTGAAATATATTAGATATGGTACCTACTAAACTTAATTGAACGGAGATAACAGTCGAATGAACTTTGACCGTAGTTTACGTAAATGTATGTTTTGAAACTAAATAAATATTCTAAATTATTATTTTTTGAATAACAACGGATTGAGTTCAAATGTTACATAAATCTCCATTGCTGGAATTGGTTGCATCGTAGTAATAAAAACAAAAAATAATAATCAACAATTCTTATGTTGATGTTGTTTTACGATAAGATTAAAAAAAGGAAATATTAAGTAAACATTTGTCGAAAAATAAATCAGTTGCTTCTACAAGTACGATGGACGACGTCGAGTTATATTCCAAATATCACGGCATGCAAACGCACGAAGTTAAGTTTGTATTGGAAAACTATATGAAAACATTGCAATGGAAAAGTGGAGAGACTATATTGGACGTGGGAACTGCTTCCGGGGAAGTGACCACGCAAATGTTAGCTCCCTTGCTTCCACAGGACTTTGAAAAAGTCGTTGGATTGGATATTTTACCGAACATGGTAAGTGAAGCAAAGAGACGAAACAAAAATCCGAAAATAGATTTTGTCGTCAATGATATATCATCGGAAGATATGACTGATACGATAGAAGACAGATTCGACCACATATTCTCTTTCCTCTGCTTGCACTGGATACAAGACCAGAAACAAACATTCAAAAATATCTACAAACTACTGAAACCGGGCGGTGAGATTCTATTGCTTTTCGTGGCAAAATCAGCTATTTTAGATGTTTACGAATCAATGGCCACCTACCCGAAATGGAGCAGTATGTTAGCAGACACCAAGAAGTACATATCTCCGTATCACCATTGCGAAGATCCCAAAGCAGTTTTGGAAAAGTTGCTCGTGGATGAGGGATTCGAGGTCAAAAAGTGTCGCGTAGAGAAGAGAAGTTCGACTTTCTCTGAATTATCCGACCTGAAACTTACATTACGTGCGATAAATCCTTTTATTAATAAAATGCCAGAAGATGTGCAGCCCTCCTACATCGATGATCTTATGAAGGAGTTCTACAATTTCCAATTCTTCACTCGGTTGGAAAATCGTGAGCTAGTATACAATATTCCTCATGAATTGTTCATTGTTCATGCTTCTATACCGTAATATGTACAACAAATTATCTTATATGTTCAATGTTTTATCATTTTAAAGATATTGTTAATTGAAATTTGTACAATAGTTAATTCTGTATATACTTTTATTAAGACTATATAATCACGAAAATTGTTGTTTCTTTTTGTAGGATTTATTATTTAAATGTATTCTGTAAGTTCATAGAACTTTCCAAATAAAGAAGATATTATAAAAAATTGTATTATATAATAGTTTAAGTGAATAGTATTTATAAGGAAATTAAGTGGAAGAAAAGAGTTAAAAGTTTTGAATAATTAAAAAGATAATATTTCTGTTTGTTGTATACATGTTAATGGTTTTTATGGTATAAGAGATTAATATATCATTTGGAGGAAGATTGGATTTCAAACAGAAACAATCAGGGAACGTATATCAAATACAATAAGATATATGAATCACTGAGACACATTTTATGTAAATTGGTGAAAATCTCATACATACAGATTGCGAGGCAAGCTAATGTGAGCAGTAGAGCCGAGGTCCTAGGGATCCGGATCGTCGCGTTGCTTACAGTTCGCTTTGTAGCATATATCCATATTAATGTAACCATATTTCATTATCTCATTCATATGGAAATCTGAAACAATTAGTCAAAATTCTGCTCTTGTTTAATTAAATTTCTCGCAGAAAAAAAGAGAGAGGAACAAATCGAGAAGAGCAAAATAAAAATGAAGGTGCAAAGACTTGAAGGTACGCAATGCAATCATCGAATCGAAATAACAATGATTTATTGCACTTGTGTTTTGTTTTCGACTGATTCGATAGTGCGAACGAACGGAAAAGTCGATAGATTATAAAATGCGATCGGGGTTTTGCCGAGCCGTAAATTGAACTAAACTGAAAATCCGAATGGACGCATTCGAACAAGAAGATTAGATAAGTGTAATTACTGATTTATTAGAGCGGGCGCAAAACTGAGGAGGGTGTGACATCCTATTTAAATACTGAAAACTAATCCGATTTACGACTCGCACAGTAGTGGAGAATAAAATATCCAAAAAAAAAACGAACGAACGAACGAACGACGATCTGCTTATCAACTTCTCTCTCTCCCTATGTTGTAATAATAAAGAACGGCCTTATCGAAAAACCGACATCAATTTAAATTGTCCCTGCAATTTTCATATTTGTCCCATAAAGAAGGTCTATCTGAGCCGCAGATAAAGTATTTGATTCGACGCTTCGTATAAACTTTCAGAAATGTTGAAAATTCCCCAAAAAAAAATAGTTATTGTTGATGAAATATGCTCCCCCACTTGCATGGATTCGACATAGTTTCGTTTCTCTAAACGCGATTCCCATGTCAGTGTTAAGCAGACAACATTATTATCGCTTCTGTCTGCGGTCTCTGTCAATGCGAGGGACAATATTCTCCCATGTAATCCAGTGTCACGGTCCCGTATTCAAACTGGCCGCGCTTACGTAGCATGAAAAATCAATTACGATTGGCTCACAGCGCTTGGGTTAAATTGGAACCCCGCCGCCCGATTGGTTCCGCTCCGGCACGTGACCGTTATTTGTTCCCATCCCTTGTTATCACATTAATTACAGATCATTTGATTCCTATTCCCATTGTTTGATTTATATTAAGTTATAAGTGTTGCCGGAAACGTGCAGCTCCGGATTCGTTTCCTTGACTCGTAACTCGGTCGGCTATCAAATATGTGATTGGGTCAGTATGAAAGGCATCGTAAAAACATCATCGAAATGGAGTTATCGTAATTGAAGGAATTTGACTGGTTTCTTTTATTTAATAATAATCTGACAAAAACAAGAGATATCTCGGACGGAAAGACCTATGATAGCATATATAATCTATATAATAATAACATTCAACTGAACACTCAATAATCAATCCGATCGGATTCGGAAGGGAAAGATGAAAGACCCTGAAGTTCCTTGGACCAGACTAGTAGGAGATTCCCACTCCAAGTCACCCAAGTCGAACATATAGCATATATGAACTCCTGACACCTGGCACAGCCATTGATAGTGGTGGAACATTTGCATCTGTTCATAAAGAACAAGCCTTAATGCAGTAGTCTTTGGAAGGAGGCGCGAACCCAGTGATGGGTGAACTGTAAAAAACTTTATAGATCTGCTCTTACGAGGATCTTCTTACAGAACCTATGTTCAACTCCAGATGTTTTAGGTCGTGATGTAGTCCTGACCCTTCATATGTTCCAGATACTCAAGGACCACACATTTAGGGTTGTTTATTGTTCTTTTTAAGTATGTAACCTGTTACGGAATTTATGATGATGCCTCGCAGAATTCTTCGACAAAAAGTTGAACACAGCTTAGAGCGAATTTAGTTTATACAATTTTTAGCCGATTTAACGTTTGGTATGCTTGATGTTTTTTCTGGAGTTTTAAATCTTCCAGAGCCGCCATCTTTTGATTATATTTTTCGTTTGTAAAATGTTGTTTTAATTTGTTATATTATACAAAATAACTGTTACATTTATTTACATAATAATTATTAAAATAATGTAACTATTTATACATTTCTGTTTTCATATAGATACACGAGAAAAATAATTGCTTATTAAGCAGAAAACTAAATGCAATTACGAATAAAATGTAACGTCAGCCAATTGCTTACAATCTATGTATGATTTATTTCTATTGATGAAAATATGAAAATAAACGAAATTTATTACGTAAATGATAATGATTGCATATTGATGAGATGCAAATAAATGCAATGGATTTTGGATATATAAAAGCAAGAGTTTTCAATTTTTTTAAGTCAGTCAACAAAGTCAGACTCTCGACCTACACAGTTGCTAGTTCTAGTCATGCTCAATCCATCATTGTACTCCAAATACCACAGTCTGCAAACGACTGATGTTAAGTACGTTCTGCAAAATTACGTGAGATCGATAAATTGGAATCGCTGCGATGCCGTACTGGACATTGGGTCCGGTTCCGGGGAAGTCACCATGGAATTGCTAGCACCGTTGCTTCCGGAGAACTTCACAAAACTCGTCGGTATAGACGTCTCCCCAGAGATGGTGAAGCTAGCCAATAGCCAAAATCAAGATTCCAGGATTGATTTCGTCGTGGGCGACATTTCATCGAAAGGTGTCCCCGAGAAGATTGGTGAAACATTCGATCACATCTTCTCGTTCTTCTGCTTCCATTGGGTACAGGATCAAAGACAAGCTCTCCAAAATATTTACAATCTGCTGAAGCCCGGAGGTGATGTCCTTCTTGTTTTCATTGCTCGTACACCCGTCTATCAGATATTCGAAACGATGGCCGCCAACCCCAAATGGAGCGAATATTTGAAGAACACCAAGAGTTATATATCACCGTATTACCATTCCGAAGAACCCGAAAGTGTTTTTCGAAATTTGCTCGTGGCGGAGGGTTTCAACGTGAAGATGTGCCGAGTGGTGGAAAGGGTTTACGATTTCTCAAGTTTGTCTACTCTGAGCAACTCTTTCCTCGCCGTGAATCCTTTTGTTAACAAAATCGCTGAAAATTTGAGGAAGGATTACGAAAACGATTACGTGAAAGAGATATACAATTTAAACTATTTTCAACGTTTAGATAATAACGAACTTGTATTTAAAGTACCAAATAATATTTATGTAGTCTTGGCTAATAAACCATAAAACACTTTGCCTATATTTTATCGTTTTTCTATTTATTTTTATAGCATTCTTGTTAATTTTGATTCATAATTAAGAGTAAGATTGTATCTTTTATTCGGTTAATGTTTTTTGCCTTTGTTAATTTTAACAACTAAAGTAAAAACTATAGCAGAAAATTGATAAATAAAAATTTATTGACATATATTTATTTTATATGTATATTTCCAAAGTATTTAAATCTCTAATACTACATTAAATTGGTTTCTTGAAAAATCTGAGTCATATAATTATTTAATTGGTTTGGTGTTTTGATGACATAAATGCAATCAAATTGAAATGAAAATGTAATGTAATAATATAGATAAATTTATGCGTAAATAAAAACATGTTGAACTCGTCTTGGATGTAATCCAAATAAGGTGATGATAACGTTATTTTTATTACAATTGTTATCAAATCAAATTTAAAAGTATCTTTCACGTAAACATTACCAGACGTAAATCATGAATAATCCTGTAATGTATTCCTAACATCAATGTTTAATATTAAAATCGTCTTAGAACAGTACAAAAGTCCAATAAAGTGGAATTGCTGTGATGCATTACTTGAATCAGGAGTTTATATGGAATTATTAGCACCAACATCCGCAAAACTATATAAAACTCGTTAGATTAGATATCAATCCGGAAATAGTTCTGGTATTTCTTCAGATTTGTCTGATTTTTCAAATTAATCACATTCCTGAAAAAAGTTATGAGATTTATAGTTGTAGATTTAACGAATGCTCAAATAATATAGAATTAGTTTACTTCACACTTTGATCATAGTTTTGGCTATTAAACCGTAAAGATTATTAACATTTCATTGCATTTCATAAAGTAGCAGATAATCTTATTGTTGGATTGATGATATGAATTTAATCGAATTGAAATTAAACAATATAGATAAAATGTAAACATTGAAAAAGAATATATTCTTAATTTGTACTGGATGAAACTGGTTAAAATGATGACAAAATTATTGTCATTACTATTGTTATCGAAAAAATAATTAAATATAAAAGCAGGTTTGATGTTGACATCAGCAGTCTCAAATCGTCTGTCTGCATTCACACATTGTTCAATTTCATCGGAACACAACAATCATGAATAATCCTGCACTGTATTCTAAACATCACAGTATTTCAACGTTTAACGCTAAAATCATCCTAGACGAGTACATTGGTTCAATGAAGTGGAACAGCTACGATTCAGTACTGGACATTGGATGTGGAACAGGGGAAGTTACCACGGAACAGTTAGCACCATCGCTTCCGCAAGACTTTAAAAAACTCGTTGGATTGGACATAAACCCGGATATGGTAAAACTAGCGAAAAGTAAAAATCAAAATCCGAAGATTGATTTCGTTGTGTGCGACGCGATGTGCAAAGATATCAGCAATTACATAGATGAGCAATTCGATCACATATTTTCATTTTACTGTCTCCATTGGATTCAGGATCAGAGACAAGCTGTGAAAAATATGTACGATCTGCTGAAACCCGGTGGTGACGTTCTGTTAACGTTCGTTGAGAGTAGCCAGCTCTACAATTTGTTTGAATCGATGGCATCGAAACCAAAGTGGAGCAGTTATTTGGAAAATACTAAGATGTTCATATCGCCGTATCATAATTGCGCTGATTCTGAAACTGTTTTTACAAAATTGTTGGTGGAACAGGGTTTTGTGGTCAAGGAGTGCCGAGTTGTGGAAAGTCCTGGTAATTGTTTAGATTTGTCCGACCTGAAAAACACTATGATTGCAATCAATCCATTTCTTAATCAGATTCCTGAGAATCTGCGAAATGATTACATAAAGGACTATCAGAAAGAGATGTTTAATTTTAGCTTTACGAAAATGTTAAATAATAAAGAATTAGTTTATAATTTGCCTCATTATTTGTTCATAGTTTTGGCTGTTAAACCTTAAATAGTTAAAATAATAATATGTATTATCTTTTTGTTTTATTTGAGACATTCACGAGATTTCAAAACATATTTACATCAATCAAATACAGTTTCATTTTAATATTGATTAGATTATGCTGTTATAATAAATGAAACCAAGATTATCCTACAAAGTTTTGTATTTTTTTCTTTAATTAATTATACATAATTAATCATTATACATCATTAATTCATCATTTATAATTAAAATTAATCATATCACAAATTGTGAATACGAAAATAGATAAGACATTTACGATAAGTGTTCAAAGAAACTAAATCTGTTTAATTTTCAATGTTAATTAATGATAAACACATTTGAAAGTGAATCATTTCAAAGAACGATATTAATAATAAAAACTGTGTTTAATTGCAAATACAATGACAGTTTTTTCACTTTTACAAAGAAACCAGTTTCATATTAATTAGATTTATTGAACTGTGACATAAAAATTACATAAAACAAACAAAAATTCTGTCTACTATACATATTTTCAGTCTAGATTTGTTAATTTTAAACAAATTTACTGGCGATAATTAGGATTAAAGTTTTTATTATCCAATTCATATAAATGGACAGCCGTATATTATCACTGTTTACGCTTGATATTATTGATGACCTTTCTTATATTGACAAACATTGACATAATTACTTCATAATGAGAACTGCGATAACACTGAAAAATAATTTTAATAAAACCTCTTTAATACGAGTTTCAAATTGAAAGTTTCTCAAAAAGGACATTTCCAAATATTATCTTTTCTGAAAATTGAATATATAGCAATTCATACATTTCTTAAAAAAAAACAAACTAATCTGCAAAGATGATTTTGAAAATTTTAAATAAAGTAGACTGATTTAAACGTTTAAATACTAACGAAAATAATGCGAAAAAACAGCTTACCTTGTGTTGTTTTAATAGTTTTAGCTATAAAACCATTAATATTATCTTATCACCATTATAATTATTTATATAATTGTATGTTAATCTTAAATTCGGGTGTTGTAAATCAATTGTTCAATAGTTTTGTAATACATATTTTTATTGGTATACAACTATAGACTTATTTAATAACATTATATATTATAATTATTAGTGTAGTTATTATTAAATTGTATAATTAACATTGTTTAAAACTAATACTGTCATTTGTATCATAATATAATTGTAGCTACTTTATATAGATTCGTTTTGTTCTAAAATAACATTTTTATAGAAATAGATCAACCGAAAACATCAGTTGAGAGGAAATCCAATTAACACATTTATTCTTACAATTTCTTCTAAATTTGTAATTAATATTTTGATATTTGCTTGATTTTTCATTGAGCGTTAATACAATTCAATTGCCCTTTGGACCAATAAATATATTTAGATAAGTTATAATTTTTGCTTTTTCGCGCCATGTATTTGCTCACCTCTTGATGTATGGCTTATCGGTGCGAAATAAAAAGTTGCATTAAAATATTTACAACCGAATTCCGGATAGGAATGGATGGGCGAATATTGCGGAATGCAAGTCGCTTATCATGGCATTCGCGGCCCATTAATTCCGGAATCAAGTTACCCGAGACTCAGACATTATAAAACTGGTGCTTCATTTCACCTCCTATTGTTTAAGAGAGGGTTAAATAATTGAATTCGATGTCGGCCCCCTCGATCTGCCCCGTGGACCTAACGAGCTTGTAATACGAATAAAATAGAGAGAGGACACGTACATTTGTATTCTTTATTTCGCTATGAATATAATATTGCACATTGTATGACATAAACGGAAAATATACAGTTATTTACAGAATATTTACATTTATAACACTTATTACATTTAGATTTTTATATTTATAATATTTTTTATATATATATTTATATTTGTTTCGAACATTATATCTGACTACGATAATTGCAAGTTTCCATTGTGACTAGTGGGTAAAAAGTGAGAAGAGGGAGCGAATTATTTCCCGAAGGGTAGAAACACTTTCTTCTTGTTCTCGGGCTCGTCGCCGTCGTTGTCCTTGTCCTGGTGTGCGGTCATGTGTCTGGTCAGATGATGCCGTTCGCGGAAGCTTTCCGCACAGACCGGACACTTGAGCTTTTCCTCGCGTTTCCGTTTGCTGTGATCCGCCGTGTCGTTCTTGTGATGCGAACGCATGTGATAGACCAGATCGGAAGTCATCCGGAACGAGATGTTGCATTTGGCGCAAACGTTTTGTGCGGGAAGCGATAGGGCGGCTAACGAAGGGGGAAGTAACGAGGATAAAATCGCGGCGGCGGGGTTACGGATCTCCGGGGTGAATTTCATTTCGGGCTGAGATATCTTCAGCATTTCCTGCTGCTGGAATTGGGTGTAATTGTAGGATGAAAGGTCGGGGCGGTATTGCGTCAACATCGGGCGGAGTTTGGAAAAGTTCGGTTGCATCAGTTCGGCCGCGTTTGGGGACTTGAGGATGAACGGGGTTTCCAAATGGGGTTGACCGGTGAAGTTCTCGTGGATGAAATTGTTTTGATATGCTGGGACATTCTGCGATTTGAAGAGCTGATTCGGGGAGAGCATGGATTGATGGAAGTTCTGGTAGTTGCGATTGATTATGGGAGGGGACGGGCTCAGGGAATTCTGGTAGCTGAGATCAGGACTGATCGAGAGGTTCGGGGAAAGCCTCGATTCCTTCGACGCGAGACTTACTTTTGTGAAAGCGCTCTTCTGCTCCGGCAAGGACGAATTGAGTGTCACCTTTGCGCGGTATTCGTTTTCGAGCTGCTTCGGCTTACCAAGTTGCGGATCACCGAAGATTTGTTGCTTCTGTGTAAAGTACTTGGTGCTTTGTAACTTGCTGAAGTCAATTTTCGGCGTGTCCACCTCGATCTCCTCGTCCTCATCGGAGTTGGTTTGCGTCGGAGAGTTGTTGTTTTCGTTCCTGCTGTTGATTTCCAGCTCGTAGTTCGACGTGAATTTTTGAAGCTTGCTCTGCTTCTGCTTGAGCTTCTCGTCGGGCAGCATGAGGAAGGCGACATCGAAGGATCTCTTGGTCTTCACCGGCACGTCGGTTTGTTCCTCACTTTTCATTAAAAACACATCAGCTTTAATCTCTGTTTTTCCGTTGTTTATGTCCATTGTCATCTTCTTTTAAGCACGCACCGCACTCTTTGGTTTCACACTTGTTTCGGGGACGAAGTCTTGTATATGTATGTATATATGTTTTCGCGAGTTTCAGTGCGGAGAGGAGGCTTGGAACAATGTGCTCTCAGCGAAGGCGAAATGCATAATGTGGAAAAACATACTTGCTACGTCTAAATATTGTTAGATTTAACAGCGTACCCTCCACTGCAGCTGGCCACGAGGAAATCCACCCCACTTATTAGAGAAGGACGAGGGATGCGCGCAGCCCTGTGACCGATAGAGCGCAACGTATGATTCCGACAGCATGGATTTTACTACAGAATAGACTGTATCCACTCAAACCACCCTATAGGGGAAAACTTAAGTTCAGGGGTAGTTTCAGACCAATAGAGTTTTAGCACTGGGCGGAGTTTGAAAATACGGAGATCCAATACGGTTTTCAATGTACCTGCGCTTAGACTCTGCACGTTTTCTCTTTTCCACACGCGCTTTTACCTCCACCGGATACACCATATTCCAATATATTACACATTTTCTTCGCTCTTCCTGCATTTATCATTTATCCTTACTTTTATTAATTTTATTCAAATACATTCCCATCGTAAATTATGTTTTCCAATGAAATATATTCATAAACATCAGTAAAATTTTAATAATAACGATAAAAATATATATAATTTGAAATTATTACAATTAATAATAATACTAATTATTGAATGATCAATAAAATATTTATATTTTAAAAATACATACTTTTTCAATCACATTTCAAAAAATATTATATTTTCTAAATTATAATACTAAATAAGAAAATTATAATAACAATTTCATATTGAATTGTACCAATACTAAAAAATATTACAAAAACATTAATTTACTTATTTATTTCCATATATTTAATATATACAACATTTAAATATATAACTAAAATATTAACATTATAATTAAAAATAACTCAATTTGAACAAAATAATGTCAAAATTTATTATTATCCAAAATCAGATAAACACTTGGAAATATAATATGCAATTTTATACATTTCTTAATAATAATAATATTTATTGCAACTACAAGAAAAATACAAACTGAAAATAATGGAAATACAAAAAAAAAACTACAATTTCTGTAAAGGGCTATAAACCAAAGGTCTTTCTGTCCATATTTCTATATAAATTTTGTAAATAATTAAAAGAAACCTTTCAATTGCAGAATAGTATCAATTTTTGAGCAATTTGGATAATTAATAATAATCATATTTATTCTTGTTATATATATTATTACATTAGTTCTAAAGTAGTTTTAGTAGAAGAACAAGTTCAATAAGTTATTAACATCTTTTTGATTGAAATAATAAAACAACATGCAAATGATTTGGGCATTAAATTACAAATATTTCAAAAGATTTGGAAGCAACTTATTGATTTAAGTAATAAAAAAGAAAGAACAATGGAGGAGCATATAAAATTAAAAGCTTTCAGTTAAAAATGGATCGCTGAAACAAAGCTGTGGAAAAAGCGATAATCACTGCTGTTGAATGAATTTTCTCGCTTGAGTAACTTATGGTGTGAGTTAGCTGGCATATACACATGGAAGCATTAATCATTTTTAATAATGGAATAATAATTTGCTTGTCTTGTATAAAAAAAACGAAGAGAAAGAAAGAGAGATGAAGAATAATATGAAACCATATAGGCACACTCATCCACATCCATCCCGTTCAACCCCCAGATCGAAAATAGAATTAAGAGAAGCGATTTCCTAATGAAGCGCAAACGCGTTTTAAAGTGTCTTTCAAAAAATGTTTCATCCTCCATTAGATACCGGATTTCCAAGATTAGCGAAGAACTTGGATGGATGGAAAAATCGAAACGGTAATCGCATTACAAATATAAACATCATCGCATAGATCCTTTGTAATGCTTTCATTATTACCAGTCGTATGCGATGGGCCAAATAAGGGTGCGCTCGGGGTACCAGAGGCACCTGTATTGTGGTTTATGCACATATGGTGAAAAGCTGTTTAATGCTGGACCCCCATGGGGAAATACGGCTGATTTTGCCATATTGTAAAGTGCTTCGAACTATTCAAAAGCCCGGCCTGCCCATATACAAATCATATTAACGTGCACGTTCGGAATTAATTCCTCGTTATAAACTTAATTGCATATAATCCTGAATTAATAACAACAAAATATGTATTAAAAGACGAAATTATACAAAAATAACAACAATTAAACAAATAGAATAGCAAAAACGCTCTAATACATAATTCAATCATTTCGTTCAACGTATATAATAAAGAACAATAAATGAATTAAAAGCATAAATAAGTAATTTGTTTTTCATGCATTTAAATATTTAAATATATAATGAAAGTAGTAGTATTATCTTTAAGAAATTTGAATTTAACAATGCGAAATATGTTAGTATCATATGCGATAGTAAAAACACGGCATATGTTGCTACGATGCATATTAAATATGTTTTTGAATGGTTTCGTAAATTGGGGATGAGTCAAGGAGTGGAGTGTATCGCGTAACCAAATCCAGCTTGTTTTGCCGCTGGTGTGCAGAAAGTTTTAGGGGTTGGTCGTTAATGCATTGAGGTCCATTCATTGAATGCTGCCCCATATAAATAGGGTGTGACAGGTCTCCTGAGTAATGCTTTATACCCGAATACAATCCCAATAAACACTCCATCTAGGAACTATAAAAACATATTTTATTAAAAACAACTACAGAGTTTGATATGCTGTATATAGTAAGTTAAAGTCACTGGTTAGATAGTTGCAAATGGTTAATGGTTTGCCGATTTTTCTTACTAGAAGACACATTAAGTGTAATTAATTAATCAAGTTTGTACGTGTATAATTAAGGAATCTATTACAAAATAAACTTAAAACTTACAACAGTTGTAAGGAATCATGTTATTGTTGTTTCTGATTTATTATATAATCTTTAAGGATTTATATAATCATATAATTGTTGAAATAAATATTGCATTACTTTGAAATTGAAAAGTTGTTAAGTATTGGTAATACTTACTTATGTATATTGATTATTATGATATTTTGACATGTTTTTGACATAGAATATCACTTGAAAACTGTAGTTATAAAAAACCATATCCATGACAAAAATTTGTGTGTCATACATTATTACAAATTATGGTTTCATGCAGAACAATTATTTGTTATTCAATTCGAAAATTGCTCAAGAAGTGCTTTTTGTAAACAAAATATATATATTTTGTCTTTAACATGACTTTCAATTATTACATTTAATTGAAATCGAAAATCTGCCTTAATATTGGTATGATTCACAAACGTGTATATCTCGTTCATTTCCATTTTTCATCCCTTTTTTTAGATTCATATTTTGATGATATTTTTATTTGTTATTTCCAAATATCTAACTATTGGAAGTCCGGAACTTCCGTATTCCGTCCTTCAGATAATTATTGCAGGCAAGTCGAACGACCGA
>JAFMTC010000414.1:697722-721788 GCA_018845635.1 Nicrophorus orbicollis
AGAAAACGAAAGGAAAGCTTCGGAGCAGAAGTTGGAAAGTATGAAAAAGCATTGGGAATAGTCTGGGCCCATACATCCGAAGTGGAAAGATGGCGCCCGATTTGCATAGAGCGTCGTTTTATGCTAATGCTCCTGATTTATCGTTATTTTTATTTGATTCTCGAAATTATTATATGGACTGTATCCGTATGGATGGAAATCATATTTTATGTGCTGAGAAGAAGCTTTCGGCGGCCGGAATCGATTCCAGAGTGAGAATTATTCTTGCGGTTCAAGTTTTACGACGGTTTTATGTGTTTGCCTGTATTCCGAGACTATTTTTCTTCTTATTTTTATTAAAATTTCGAAAAGGGGCGAGAAGTGCAGAACGAGAGAGGGTAGCCAGAGCGGACGGTGTCGGTCTGTGGTGCACTTGCTAAAAAAAATCTTTTGGTTTGTACAGTCAATTTAAGCCCTCCAGTTTCTATTTTTCTTGTTTCGCTGCGAGGATATCAAAGGACAAAGCACCCTAAACTCTAATCCCAGTGAATAGTTTTCAATATGAATCGTATAACCTGCACATATGTTCACTTACACCCCTGGAAGGTAATTTTGGTAGCAGTTGCTGGTGCATTGTGGACTCGAAGCTTTCTTCCGATCGCGTTTATATCATTGCCACGGGATGAGGGATCGCTAATACACTCGAGTATTTATTCATCTCATTCATGGGTTTAAGGGTAGTTTTCTGGCTTCGCTTAAGGTTTGGGGTTCGAGCCGTGCCATATGTTGGTCCACGCCACTATCGAACAGATGGGACTTGTACGCCAAAAAGTCATTAGCCGATATTGTGCACCGCCTCGACAAGTGGCCTGAAATCCATTTAAATATAGAATCCGGACGGACGGAATTCCTTGAGAAATTGGACGAAGCGAGTAAATACACAAGTTACGCTCCTGATGGTTGTCCTGGAACAGTGATTGATGCCAGGTCGAAGGCAGAGGTCACATGTGCTTATAATTGCCTCGATACACACGGGACCAGAAGAACGAATCCACTTCTTTCACTTCTATATTTGCCGGGGAAAAAGTAATCTGGGGAAAAAGAATGTCGCACGGGGTGAGGATTCTGCGACAATAGATTATCGTCGGGCGGACAAGGAATCGCGTGTATCGGAATATCGAACTATCCGTGAAAATGTAAATCTCCGCATAAATATAGCAGCATCAGCATGCAGTATGGAAATGGGTACACGACGAAGAGACACGGGCCCGGATTGTAATAACAGTAATCCATATGATGAGGACGCGCAAGGTGCAGGAGGGCCGAGCAGGGCAGCAGAGGATTCGCACACAGGCAGCCAGAGGAGGACAGCAGCTTTGGCCCCGTTTGATCCTCATTGAATAATCCCGTTTACCGCATTGTACACACAAAGCGGATCAAATAGCTCTGATTAATGGCTACCCAATATGACGTCATGCTAATTTAAATTTATCTTTGCTACGTTTCATCGCCCTACAAAAACAGTTATTTATTGTAGTCATCATCGGCTCCGATTATCTGATGCATTTCGAATGATTTGTTGGAAAAGCTTTTATCTACGTATAAATGATCCTGCCGACCGCCACCGCTACTAATGCCT
The DNA here is from genome assembly GCA_018845635.1 of Nicrophorus orbicollis. NCBI lineage: Eukaryota > Metazoa > Arthropoda > Insecta > Coleoptera > Silphidae > Nicrophorus > Nicrophorus orbicollis. Next base: position 699,341 of record JAFMTC010000414.1, read on the forward strand.
TTTCCGCAAAACAAATAAAAAACTTTACCTTTTTTGTTTTCCAAAAACATAATTGATTACAGCCAAAATATCGCATCTGCATTTCTCTTAATTAATTTAAATATTTCTTATATAATATCTTTCCTATTACATTACTTTTCATCAACTTAAAACGTTTTACCAGACGATTCAGTTCAATGTAAAAATTGCAAAAAAAAAACTTAATTTAATGTTTATTAACAAAAACCTTACATTTTTTACGAATTATATTATGATTTATTATAAAAATATTAATAATAATATTGCAAACAACAATTAGAAAAAAAAAATTTAATGAAGAATTACAAAGAAAAGAAAAATTAATGTATTTTGCTATAGATCTTTCGCCCTTGTTTACTATTATAGGGCGTTTGAATAATTATTTGTGCATTAAAAATATTACAAAAATATTACAAAGTTACAAATATTACAACTTCTTAAACATAATTCTACAATTATATTAGTTTCAATTACATAAATGTGTGAAATGAAATAGTTGTCACATTTATAACTTTCTGAGCACGTTATAATAATAGCATTTTTACGAAAACCTTTTACATAAAATATTTCTTTTTTTCTGGGGGGTTGGTGGTCGTGGAGGAGCAGTTAAGGTAATTAAAATGAAGACTGTATGCAGAGCTCATTTAACATAATTCTTCGTTGGAGACTGTTGCGGGTAGGAGCAGACGTTGAAATAGTGGCTCGGCTCCTGCATGTATAACGAAAAAGGAAGTCGCGGTCTGTATAAATGACAGGAAACCGGAATTAAGGATACTCTTTCGGAGAATATTTTTACGGAGGAGCCCTTTTGCATTTCAGCCGCCACCAACCTTGCCGCCTGCAACCAGCACCCCCGCACTTGCCCATTCTCATTCCGTTTTTCAGTTTCTGCCCGGCAAATAAAATAATAATTAACTTGATTAAAACCATTTCCGCCACTGTCGCGGGGTTTTAATCGCCAGAGATTATCTCGGATGTGTACCTTACAGCGGCGGCCCCGCAATTCCTCCAGAACCATTATTATAATACGAAAACGCCGAGCGAAACAACAATTTCCATTTGAATATCAAAATGATGCAAGACACGTTTTCTTTTTTATCTTAATACACCCATACCTCGCTTTACGGCCTAGATACGTTCCACGAAACTTGGCCGCAAAGCGAAAAGCCGTATAACGAATCAATTATTGCGCTTGCGCAAGATTGGCAACATGTATTGGCAAAAAACGTTCCTTAATTGAAGAGGGCTGTTATAGCGAAATGCCGTATAATGAACTAATTAGAATGAATTTAGAGCGAATATTTCCTAGTACATATTGACTTAAGAGTTTCAACACCTCCAGTATTAAATGTTCCTGTTTTATTATAGTTATTGTTTCATTAAATATTTCGAAATTTTTATTGACTCTTAAGGTCCACAACGCTATCCATCACAGCCTTTCCGCCTAATTTCTGAAATTTGTATATACAACAATACCTCGTATAGTCCGGTTTAGATTAGTCTAAATTCTATATAGTCTGTATGAAAATTTCAAAATATATTGATAAAATTTAAAAAAATAGTCTATTTTTGTGCGGTTTAATCGATTAGTGCGGTTTCAAATAGTCCGGGATATTGGCAGAATTTATTATATTAAATCTTTGGAGAAACGAACGAAGAAAAGAATTCCAATAAATAATTATGTAGGTAACTAACTGATATTTCATTTTAAGGGCAGAAATACTTTAAGTAGATAATTGACTCAATTTGTAGTGCTAATAAAGATGTTTCTACTCTAATTAAAACTTATAACGTTATAAAATGTATAATAATAATATAAAGTTTTTCATAAATCTTGAAGTTAAAACAAATATAAGAACGATGAATAAAGTATAGAGAATCTGGAATTGATGCTATTAAAAGATAAACAAAAATATATGCGAGAATAGCAAGTGTCTGCTGTTTCCCTTAGTGTACATTATTATTGGGTTATATATCAGGGAGGAGTGCATATAATAGGGATAATAATAATAAAAAAGTGATATAATGCCTGAGAAGCATCACAGTATAAATAATCTGTGACAAATGTTGAATTCCCTGGCGACAGATTTGTGTTGATATTTTTTAACCACATAATCTGATGAGATCTTGCTCCTTGTCCGCTCGGCTCAGTGCACGACCCGGAAAATTAAGTTTCCTACTCTATAAAAAATACATTATATCTCTCCTATATATACACACACAAAGTACATATACCATAGGACAAGTGTTCAGTTACAGATTATTTCTATGATTCTACATTTTTTGCAAATAAAATCATTATTTTATACTTATTATGTATGTCTAGTTTAATTTGAAGAATATTTACTTTAACTCAAGTTTTAATGAGTAAAATTAACAATAACAAATTTAGTTTTTCGAGAAATAAGATAATTCATATAGTTTTTTTTTTTAAATATCAATACTGCATTAATATGTATATTTTCATAACAGACAAATTACATAATTATAAAGCAAATAATTTTAAAATATAGATCAAATTAATGTATAAATATTGAAATAATTAACAATTAACCAATTAGTTGATATAATTATTATAAATAATGCATTAAAAATAACTAATTTAAAAGTATATAATAAATAAATTTGCAATAAGTTTATGTAATAATACAAAAGTCAAGATTTGTTACTATAAAACCAATGTTATTATAAGTAGATGATTCGAATTATAAAGTTTCATGGACGATCGGACAGAGGGGTGACAACCGTGGACAATCTGGAGCTTACAGAATATATAAACTATGTAAATTAATTCATTGGTTTAATAATGGTATACTTTGTAACCCTGATTTTATGATCTTAAAAAAAAGTAAATGTTGCAAATAATTTGCTTCACACAATGCTATTGAAAAAGAGTTGCTTTAGTAACAATAAATAGAATAAATTATACAATTTATGGAGTGTTTGAATAGAAAATTCTGGATTTAGTACATCTGTGCTGTATTGTAATAAAGGGATGAAGAATTTAGAAACGAAAGTACGTAGCTGTAACAAACTGTAATACAACACTCCTACGTCGCCCGCTCTTTATACGGCATTTCGCTATAACGGCCCTCTTCGATTAAGGCACGTTTTCAATTTACGGCCTAAAATGTTCGCTATAACGGCAAAAGAAACTTTTCTAACATGTTAGAAATCTTGCGCAAGCGCAATAATTGATTCCTTGTACGACTTTTCGGCCAAGTTTCGTGGAACGTATCTACGCCGTAAAGCGAGGTATGGGTGTAATTTTAAGAAACACAGAAGTTGTTTTTACATAATATATATATAAAAAGATATATACGTTTATTTGAGATCAAAATCTAATCAAATGTAGATCAATCATTATCACAGTTAGTAAGTAGATAATTTCAAAAAGAATGAAAAGAAATAAAACACTAATGATTTACCGGTGTTTGAAAACTATACATGTTGTATAAAATTAATTATATTTGCGAGTAATTGCGTAATTTATATATTGTAAAAATGCTTTAATTTTTTAGTACAACTTTTAAGATGTAATAGTTTTTTTGTTGTTGTTGTTGATAAATCACAGTTTGCATAATTTGTAATGTAAAGTGTCCGTGGGTATACTGATTGCATAAACAATTATTGGAACGTGCAGAATGGTAAGTTGCAGAAAAAAAGGAACGTCCATATCTCGAGGAGCTTCCGGTCGCAGTTCGATGCTTATGAATATAACATGACTATTTGGCACCCTCAAAGTGTAACGTATCAATAATAATTTTCACGCAGTAGCATTGAATACAAAGGTTTTTCGAGTAGTAGAAGCGAGAGGGTCGCCCGTGTAATTTGTAAACGGATATGGGCAGCACAATGTGTCTGAGAGGGAGAGACGATGCGCCACGAGATGGCAGGGAGCAGTAACGGGAATCCTTTGAAAATCCAAAGAAAATATGATTCGTTTCGGGTGGCTCGAAATCATAATTCACGTTTCGAATACGCTCAGCTGAATCTTTTGACCAATAATGTATGTATGTGTGTCTGGATAATCGATAACTTTCTGGGTGCACGTTAGACTGGAATAAATCGTGCATAATGGTGCTTTCTTGCGTTTCAATTGTTTATAGGCGTCGTTTGTTCCAATACGTAGCAAATCATTAGAATCAGTCAACGATCTTATATTTTACAGAACTGTTCTCAATCATCTATTTCACCTAATATCTTCTCAGTAAACAATTTACTAAATTGATTACATAAATCAAATTACTTCTTAGTTATAATATTTCGGTTTCCGAACAAAATTAACTAATAACGTGTAATTTATAAAATTTACAATCTTTTCAAATACAATTCTCAAATAATTTCATGGTATTTGATTGCAAAATCGTTAAAGGAAGACTTTTTTGTGGCTAATAAAGATTATTTTGTATTACAAAATCGTTCATATATAGTCTTTTGAATGAAAGTATATATGACGTTAAAAATACGATCTTTCAATAATCTCCAATAATCATTGTTAAATTTAAACATTTTTATTGGGCCAAAGGGCTATCGGCCGAGGTTTTTCTAACATAAAAATGAAGAAAAATAAATACAAATAATAAATTAATTCAACGGACTATTGAATATAAGTCTTTCTATTCTTATCTTTGAATATTAATTAATAAATAACAATAGAAATAATAACAGAAAGATTGATCAAAGGGCTATTGACCATTGATCTTTCCACCCATGATTATTATATACAATGGAGAAACTAAAAGAACACTATTTGTTTGAGAAATATTCATTATTTTATCAAATTTATTTTGATCAAACAGTTTTGATTAAAGTTCAATCTAAAAATGGAAAAAGTGTACCGTCATCTGCATTGTTATATTAATAGATTAAGTTAGTTTATAATCTTAATAATTGAATTAAATCTTACCATTGAAAACGGGTTTGAAAATTAAAATTATATATTCAAAGTGTGCGCAAATCAAATTATGCACTTTCATGGATGCTTGAACCGAGGGGAGAAGACAGCTGGACAATCTCGAGTTTCCTGTCACTCATCACATCAAACCTGTACATGAATGCATTGGCCGAAAAAAACAACTTTTTTTCAAGGGACGTTTAATATTGAAATAATAATATATAATTTCACATTATTTTCTGTGTGGATAATATTATTTATCAAGATTACCTCCATAATTTCCACTTTTAGATAGTTGTTGAATGTGAATTTATTTTAATAGTTTAAGGTTAATCAGGAATTAACTTTAACAAGTTTAAACAATTATTAAATTTAATTACATCAAATCATATTTTAATAATTTAATTTTTATATAATAAAGTAAAATGACTTATGTTTGCTTTTTTTACTTCTTAACAACATTTTTTTGTAATTATTATTGCAATAACCAATATTATTAACATTTATTGAATTATTTATATAAGTCAAATAGATTATAAAATCATTAAATGCTACTAGATTTTATTTGTTACGTTTATTTGTGAAATAACAAAGTTTTATATCTCAAGTTGTTTCTGGAAACATACTCTTATAATGTATTTATTTTATTTTTCTTAATTGATTTATATTTTGTATATATTTATTTCATATTTGATACAAAAGTATACGTTTTAATATAATGAAAAGTAAACGTCGTGCTCTGATTTACTTCCTTAGTTATTCTATGAAAGGGCAATCGATTTATGTCTGGGTGAGCAATAATTTCGCTACATATTTTACGATATACAAGTATTCTCAAGTATACATTCTTATATCATTACACCCATACCTCGCTTTACGGCCTAGATACGTTCCACGAAACTTGGCCGCAAAGCGAAAAGTCGTATAAAGAATCAAAGATTGCGCTTGCGCAAGATTGGCAACATGTAGATATATCGACATCGAAAAACAGTTTTTTGCCGTTATAGCGAAAATATTTTAGGCCGTAAATCGAAAACGTGCCTTAATTGAAGAGGGACGTTATAGTGAAATGCAGTAAAAAGAGCGTCCGTATTGCGAGGTATGGGTGTATTTGACTAATGATTATAGAATACTTTTAGGACAAAAGAATTAATTACTTCTAATGTAAAATAGATTTGTTCATTTGTATATAAATATAGTAATAAAAACCAAAATGTTGAATTGTGATACGGGACAGTTCTTATTCAGGTTAAAAGAAGAAACCTAAAACAATCTTCCTAACATTTCGCCCTTCACCAGCCTATCAACTATGGACTATCAACTATCAACGTCTTCCCTGACGGAACACAACTCTTTTGTTGTATATTAAATATACAAATACTTATGTTTATTACGTTAAAATAGTATTTTTTTATCAACCACTTTCTTTATCTTTAAATGTTTATTAACTGTGTTAGAGAACTTATAAATTCGTGAAATTGTATATAGTTATGTAAAAGTTTCAGTGGAGTTATCGATGGTGTACGATAGTTGGAGCATTCAACACTGTTAACAATACATCTGTGTGTGATCATAATGAGCGGAAGCTAATGTAATTCACTGGAGCGGCGTTCGGCTAAAAATCGTTTAATTAAATTGTTATCTGGCAACGCTATGTATTATTGAGCGCGCATTCGGGATACAAACCGAAGCCGACTTATCATTAAATATAATATTTGCTTCATTTCGGACGGAACAAATTAATATTCGCCACGCTTAATAAATCAAGCCGTGATGTTGCGCCCTTTCTCCCTCTCGCGCGCGTTTCTGTCTCGCTCGGTGTTATGCCATGTTGCGTCTGGCTATCTCTGTTCCAGAAAGGGTTGGTAATTAAGTTAATGGTCTCGAAACAAGATTGCGTTCGGTTACCAGTTCAACTGTTCCATAGATAAAATTGTTTCTTTATCTTACAAAGTGGTGAATAATTCACGCTATTTAAACGCGACCGCCGCCGCGACAATAATAACTCACTCGGCACTAAGTGCCGCGAATATTTTTCACACCGCATTATCTCATTACGCAATTTATATCTCTGCTCTGCTCTTCCACTCTCTTTCCACTTGTTATGCTAGTGAAAAATCGCCGCGTTTTGTGTGTATTTAATTCTCCGTCGGTGGGCGAATCCGCACTTAAACGAATGCTCATACCGTTGCAGGTCCTGCCGTCACACCCCTCAAACCGCCCCCCGTGTGCGGCCTCTAAATAATGTGCATTCTGGCGGAAACTAAGAGAATCCTTATTGTGCTTCGCACAGACCCTAAGTTCGGTTCAAGTTTAGTTTCGGAAAACGGGTAAGCAGCGGCATAATAAATTAACACATTCGAGGGTAAGCGAAGTGGACTGGGACAGATCCGGCACTTTGCGGCCGGAATAATGATGTAATCAGGTGTAAATGTGCCCTGTGTCCTTTAAGTACCTGTTAATCCCACCTACACGACCGGAATTACAATTTACCCCAATCCACATAAATTGATTCGAATTACGTCAGCACAATGATTCAAAATCACTTACTACATAATACACCGGCATATTTATAAATAATAACAAATTATTAGAAAGAAATATAACAAAGAATTGCAATATAAGTCTTATAAAATAAATATAGTGTGACCGAACGGCTTCAATACAAAATCGAAACTACTGGAAATATTAAGTACACTGATCTTGCCAAATCAACCGATAGAACTACACTAACTTAATATGTATATAACTTAGTGTATATAACTACCCTTAGGTTTGAAATATGCAACTTGAAGAAATGTTGTACTAAGAGCAACTGCTGCTTCTGACACTAAATGCAAACTGAAAACTGCTGAAAAGTATGCTCCTGTTACAACCGTCGGTCTTCAAAAAAAATTAATAAAAATATTCACAAGGTTTTATTTATCCCTCGTTATTTAGATGTTAGTAAGATGTTCAATAGTTAATTTAAGTATTCATATTGTAATTATATAATGTAATTGAGATATTAAATGAAAAGTTGCAAGCGATAAAACAAACATTCTTTTCATTTTTAAATTCTTTTGCTGTAAAACCATATCAATCTAAAAATACTTTTCATTTAAAGCTTTACTTTGATTATTCATACTTATATATCAATTATTAATTGGTTTTTATTCAATTTTATAATGTTACAAATATTTATTAAAGTAGACTTTAGACTACTGCTAATTATAATGTTTCCTCCGGGACCCGTTCAAAGGCCCGACATTAGACTTCCCGTCAATCTGTATTGAACGCCCGACATCCGTTAGCCCGACTGCATCGAATTCCCGACATCCATTAGCCCGACTATATCAAATTCCCGACATTTTATTTATCGCGAACATTTTATTAGATTTTGGATGTTGTGCAACGATGATGGTTGACAACACTGTACGCTGCGTGTCTTAAACAAACATGCTAAATTCATGCCAATTGAGGAAATAAACGAGAGAAGGAAGAAAATAGTTGAGTAAAAGATGAAATAACAATTTTTGTTGGCCCATTCAGAACCACATTGTAGTAGTATTCCCGCAATTTTATTTCTGATTTATTAAAGGCTCTATTAGCATAGCAAATAGAATAATTTTAAATATAATATTATGAAATTCATTTTAAATAAAGAATAATAAGTGAGAAAACTGCTTATTCTGTAAGTGCTTTCATAACGAAATAGATAAATGTGTTCTGAAAGTTAAATGAAAAATCAATGCCTGGTGTGTGCGAGTGTTCTCGTAGTGGCAATAAAGCGAAATTCAATTTCAAAAACTATGTGGCAAATGTCATGAGACACGAGATAAATTTGATTAGGCGAGGAGGGTTCATAAGCCGGTACTAAACGATAACTCGAAAGTTAACCGCTGAAAGGATATTTTCTCGCTTCTTAACTCAGCGACTCCCTTTTAAATGGGTTTCAATAAATGAAGTCGTTGAGCATACAGCCTTCGTCCCTAGAATATGGCCCTGCCACTGTCTTCGTCGCCCTGAAATATAGCTGGGATTTGATTGCCGAACCTTTACGAACAAAATCAATATCAATAGTTCGTCGTAATCGTTGCCCTAATTACGCAACAAGGAAGTATAACTCATTTCGTAAATACGTGCATGCACTATTTATGTATTTAGTGTGTAGATTCTGTAGGAGGATTTTAGGTTGTTGGCACATAGCCCATCGCGGCGAGAGCATACTGAAACTGAACCAAGGGGCGCTCAAGAAAATCGGATTGGTGTTATCTTTTTTTACCATTCCTGATTATGGCGTCTCCCCACGGCCAGCAATAAATTACTTGCACAGCTCGAACTTGATTTCCACCGCAAGTTGCAAGCTTTGCTTCGGATACATTTATCATTATTACTGTTCAGAATAAATCACTTTATTCTATTACATTTTTTAATTATACTGCGCGTATTTTCGCTCTGTCCTTTATTTCTTTCTTTAAGTCTCAATATGCATTTAGTAGAATTGAAAAAAAACAAGTGCAATTATGGAAAACAAAATATTTCATATTTGTTCTTTTAAATAAACTATAACAATCAATGAAAGAGTAATTATTATTCAATTTTACCAAAAATATTAATGAATATAATATATGATATGATAAACGTAACAATAAGAAGTAACAACAATTAATAATAATAATACACAACATTTATTATCATCTGATACAAACGGTTATTGACATTAAACCCTGTCTTTCTGTCCAAAACAAGTAATAATAATATCTATTTCATAATGCAAAAATGTATATAACTATTCATTTTTATAATTCTACATGTTTGAAAAATAATACAAGGTTTAATTCGAGTTAGAAGTACGTGTTAATTGGGTTGCCTATAATAAAATAAACATTTGGAAAATAGTCACAGAAAAATGATGAAAATTATAAATTATGAAAAGCTTTGTGTCACATCTAATTATTAAATGTTAAAATTTAGAATAAACTACTCTTTATTTCAAAAGATTTCAATATGAATGATGAAAAAATAGAGTATACTTATATTTTTTTCTTAGCTTAGAAGAGATACATTTTTGAATCCTACTGCTATAATATACAATATATAATATAATTTTAGGGTTTTCTTCTAACATATAGTTGTAACTACTATATAAGTACTAAATATTTGGCAGAATTTATCTCTTAATTCTAATGTTAGACTTTACAAACGTTGATTTGCATTTTTCTCAACTATTTCTAGTCTTCACAGTGAAATATTTACAACAATTGTGTATAACATCAACACATTATACAATACTTGTTTCATTTGTAACTATTATATAACTAGTATAACAATTATAATTAATTGCCTTGTTAGTTTACTATTAACAATAAACAGTAAGAAATACATTCAGTTTAGATTTGATTCAATTGAAAATAAAAGAAGTATGGAATTGTGATGCGAAAATTGTATTGAAATGATTCAGATGTTTATGTTATTTCGCAATATAATTATAATTGTAAACAAATTTACGCATCTAAACTAAATCTTTTACTTAAAGACTAGTATGAATATACTTATATTCTACCTGTTTGCAATATTTTCGGTAATAATCACATAGATTAAACTACAGTTAATCTATATTTATAACTATTTCAATAAGTATTGAAATATTTCATCGATCTATTTCCAATGTATAGTTTTACTTTAAAACTCGATAAACTTATTGACTTTTTACTGTTGAAATTTTGGTACGAGAGAGGAAAAAAAGATTGGATTTAGAAATATAAGTGATTTGAAAAGTGTTCCCATTTTATGTGAGGCAATGAAATTGGTATCGCGATGGCGCGACACTAACGAAGTTTTATCTAAAGCTGAAAAGCTGAGTCCCTTGGCAATTTATTATCGAAGGTGGAGATCGGAATTCTATTACTCGAGTGGATGGACATACAGTTATTTTATGGCCTGTCATATTGGCAACATTGCCCGAAGGGTCGTCACCTCACTACTACTCACTACATTCGATATCATTTCATATCAGCACCCTAAGTGCGAATGGCATTGCGCCGAAATGTTATTCAATAAGGTCGTCCACGTAATAATACATGGGAGAGAATAAGTAGATGAATGAGAAAAAAGAGGCACGAGAAATATATATAGCTTATATATAAAAAATTGTCGATATATTTGGCTATATACAGATTTTTTAAATATAATTCTAAAATACAGAGTAGTACATTTCATTTGCAGTTCGTAAAACCTATGACTATTTTAGTTTAGAAATTACATGAAATATTATTTTGTACAAAACATCTCTAAAATAACTAGAAAACTACCATTTTGATTTTTTTCTGTATAAAATACTACATATAATATTCGTTTAGGTCACGTTTACAATATTACGCTAGTGTTTACACTTACTATAAGGTACACACTAGATACTATTTACTTTTTCTTCCTTTACTTTTTATCCTTAAAAGATTATCAAGTGCCCGTTTTAACAAGTGATAGTTATCATTGTTATCTCCCTTAATCAATCAGCAATCTTCTCAGAAGTAATGAATATACAAAAAATTGCACGTTTCGTTTTGGGATCCTGGTCCCTAAAATTTGTCTTCGCTAAGACCCTCATTATTCATTTTTTTTACTTTCTTTCTTCTCTTTTTTTGTTTGTTTGTTTATACAATATCTAACAATCATAATAGAAAATCAACCAAAATATTAATAAATTATTTACAAACTTATACTTAGTTTAAAAATATATATATTCGAAATGAAATTAAATATATCAGTTCAAATAAATTACAACCAGTTCGGACCTAAACTATTTTCCAAAACATTTGCGGCATCGTATCTATCCATGTCTTTAAATATCTTAATGAGTTCGGTGAGGGCGTTGCTCTGTCTGTGTCGAGCTTCCCATAAGTCTAATATACAATCAGTCGGAGATGGTTTCGTTGCGAAATAGTTAATGTATCTATCAACTGACAATGCATGTGCCAACATGCGCCAATCGTTTCCTCTAGATGTCGGTGGGTCCAAGCATTGACACAGTTGCTTCTTAACTGATCTGTTCAACCTGAAAGTAAAGTCGTCGCAAGTGGACACACCTCGGTCAGTCACGATGAGATTCTTGGATATTTTCGAAGTAGACAAATCATCCTGCTTAGAAATTTTGGCACTCTTTGAAGAATTAGCATACTCGTCTTGGCTTAACTGCTTGTAACTTTTAGATTCGTTAGATCGACTCGTCTCACTTTGAATCGTCACCTTTGGCACACACTCATGGTACATTTTGGCAGAGTTTGTTCTACCCGACACTTCGGTATCATCCCGACACATTATATCGAACACTTGGCCATTCTCGAATCCCTTCTGATTGACTCGCAATTTGAAGCTCAAATTACGGTTCATCTCAAAGGATTCCAATGTGAACGAGCAGTGCAGGCTGTTGCTATTCGCTTGCCACAAGTGCCTGAATGGTATTTCTTGATAATTGGAACCAGGCTTGCAATTCCAACCATCGCTCAAGCTATCCAAAAGCAGACACAAGTTGTTTCCACCATCATGGAAATTGATCTCCCTGGGCTGATCCATCAAGAAACCTCCAAGTCGTTTCTCCTGTCCGAAAACAGTTTCCATGGAGCTGTTGGTGTCCTCCAAGACGTAAACTCTAATGCTATAATCTACCGAAGACTGGAAACATAATTTTGGTGCAAAAACTGCTAACTTGAGACGCTTAACAGCGTGACCGTTAATAGATTGACCAACAATAACGAATCGAGACAATGAATCGGTTACTAAATAGGCCGTGTCCTTATCCAACTGACAGAATACGCTGGTGTTAATCGTTTCGTGGCCTAAAGTAACAGCAGTTTGCCATTGGGAATCGCTGCAATCGCTCTGCAGGACAGTTATGGCCCAATTTTTCTTGGCTAAATCAGCACAATGGGGTATTCTAAGTACCACGGATTTGCATAAAGTAACGGTTGGGCCGCAGGATACGACGGGGCTAAGCTGTGTTATATTTTCAGCGAGTTTAGGCCGGAAGCAATCTTCATTCAAAATTGATAGGAAAAGCTCCTGCTTCTTCGATCTGGATACAGCGCCATCTGGTATAACCAAGCTGACGGAGCTTTCAGGCAAGTTCAAGTAAGCTCCGATGTGCGTTACCGTCGCGCTGGTGTAGTTTCCGCTTGTTGTAGGAGTTACAGCGTAAGCTATCGGCATCTGCAATGGCAATGTTACAGATTCCGTGGCAACTTCGTATGTAGAATCAGCTAAAAATGAAAAACAACAAATTAAAATGATGCAATCGACGTAACAAACGCATAGGTGTGTATACTTACAGTTATTGGTAAAACCACTCAGTTGACTTCTTTTTCCGCTAGAAGATTCCAAGGTGGAGCTTGTAGCTGGAGACATCTGAATATCTGAAGCGGATGCTAGATGGGGCACATCGTAATGGTGCTCAGAAACCGAGCGAGTAACCGAAGTTGCTGTGGTAGCAAATGGATATTCATAACAGGGGGGCACAGTTTGAGTCAGATCCGGTTGTAGAGACAAAGACTTTTTATCATGTTCCGGGTAGAACTCTGGGGGGTATTCTGGAAAAGTAGAAAAAAAAATATGAAAATAATGCATAAGCATAAAGGTTTTTTTGTGTTTGGCTGCAAAAGGGGAATGAAAGCGCATTACTTTGAAAGTTCCCCGGAAACTATTTGACTTGTCGCGATAAATAACGCAGAATTAGTAAACACGGTCATGCGATTAATTACTGTTGAAATTTCAGAAGATGAATGATTCGCGGATTGCAATTCGTCATGTTTTTAGTATGATTCATCATCTGGAAGCGCCAATTTCTCTACGCCATACAACTAATCCCACCCTTATTTAAGCATTCACTAAAAATAGTTAATTGTAGATGGAAAGAATGGTGGCACGCGGCCCTAAACTAAAATAGGCTTAAAAGATTGACGATGTTTCTAATTTCCATGTTTTATGGGTGTGTTTATTTTCGGAGGATGTTTAGGAAATGTCAATGCTTATTGAAAATAAACAGTACGCGGAGCGTGCACTTCAAAGAGACAAAACCTGAGGGAAAAATGTAGTCTTTACTTTAATTTCGTTGCCTGTCGCAGCTCGGTCATAAGTATATACGATTTCAGAAGCAGAAGCATTTCGTTGTTTGGTTTCAGGTGAAGTCTCTCGTCTTCTCAGAATAGAAAGCAGCAGTCGATCCATTTAAAACAAATTAGAATGTAAGTTATGATATATGATTGCAGTCCGTGCATAAACCCAGATAATTACCAAATAAACTTTGAAATATTTCAAAATATAACTGCGACTATGAGACACGTTCGCGGCTTAAAGTGCTTTTCCTCTTCACTGCTTTATTTCTTTCCGCGATGGCGGGAGCCTGCACATGTGCATTTCATTTAAAATCCGTACGGGAGACCGTAAAATACTTAACGTTTCTTTAATTGGATCCAGGTAGTTTATCAATCACAATCTGCTACTTTTTCTTGTCTTCCTAAAAACCATCAGCTGCTTCCGCAATCCTTATATACTACTTCATGCGCGTATCATGGAAATCCAATTGAATCAACTTGGAAGCGCTTCCAGCACAATTAATTAGTTAGCGCACTAATTGCAACCGCGCCGCAAATATTGTATTATCTGCGATGCGATTTTAAAATTCATACATTCCATTAATACCGGCGGCGGGGGGGTTTAGATTCAGGGGGATTTCCCTGAATATAAAACGGTGAATATTTAATAAACAATTCCGTATGCAAACTCACCGTTGGCACCCATATTGTAAAGGGACTGATGCTGTCCTCGCTTCTTGTATAGTCTCGCAACGACGAGGGATATGAGGGCGGCGAAAAAAATAGCCACCGTCAGTCCAATGTACAATGCCAAATCCGATTGCGTGTCTGCCAAGTTTGCTGAAACAAAGAAAGTTTTATTCAATCACTTTACCTCCCCCGTTCGATACACCGATATTGCGGTTTGATTTGATTTCGTTCCGCGAAACGAGCACATAATATTTTTCTATTAACCAACGTGATTAATGATTTGGTGTGTTATAAATGTTAAAGTTTTCGAGGAAAAGCTACAACATTCCCTATGGCGTTTGCTTAATTTAGGATATTAATAGATATTTGCGGGTTGAGTGTAGTGGGATGCTTTCAGGATAGAGCAATGTTTGCGGAGCATCCGGGGTACTATTATTCCTAAACTAAAACAGCGTAATTAAATATTAAAGAGGAACGTGTGTGTGGCTGTGCGAAATGGCTGCGGACACAGAAGATCCCTTCCTTTGGACTTGTAATGGGACCTCACGGTTTACTGACCTAATAGCTTATTACATAATGCATTTAGCTTGTACAGTCCGCATTTACACCCTTATTAGGGCCAACCCTTTCATCAAACGCCGCCGGGTGGACGGTCGAAAATAAAAATAAATAGGTAAGTGCTTGAGATTACAGGCCACACGGTTAAACCGCTTCGCATTGTCGCTGCAAAGTGTAAAACACTATATATCTGGGACTATTATCTTTCTCTACACCCCTTCTATTTCGTCGCCCGAGTCTGCGGAAGCAATATTGAGACCTAACTGAAATCTAAACAGAGATTTTCGCAGGGCTGAAAACTCGATTGGGATATTTATGTGTAAATAGCAGGAAATTTCGGATTCCCGCTCTCCTCCCAAACGGTACTACTTTCTTTTCCCGTTTGCGCTCGCTTTTTTTATTTCATTCTCCCTCTCTCTCTCTCGCTTTTATTCTTCCTCCACGTGCCTTGGAGGAATTCTACTTTATACCGTGCGCATTTCCATACGAATTCTCTTTTTCGGTTTCAACTCGACGAATGCAATATTGATAATTAGTTTTCTCCCCTAAGCACGTTCCACTCACTGACTGACATGCACACTATTTTCGATCACCCTAATTCAATCTCCTACCTATTTACTAATGAATCAAGAATGTTTACGTTTTTAAACGTAGATATATCATTAATGCAAAGTTAAAAAAAAATCCTAAAGTATTAAATATTATTTTCTAAGGGCAGAAAAACATATGGTTAATTACTCTTTGCACCAATGGAATCTTGCAATTTTATATTTATTTTTCTTGCAATTTGTTGCAATAAACACTATAATTATTATATTTTCTGAATTGTACGGAATTTAACAAATTTTTAAGTAAGGTATTGTTTTACTTCTAATAATATTTGAAGAGTGAATTGGTCAATGACCATTTTTCTCAATTTTTGGCCAATACATTTGTTAAAGTACATATACAACTGATAGTTTTTGGATTACTCCTAAAATTACTGTGCAAATTCATAAATATACGATATAAAATATGTATACATTCAATCAATTACGACCTACAATAAATAATTAAAGAATCGATATCGTTTTGTTCAAAGTTGATTGTGCGTGTTAAATAATTATCCATGGATAAGCGACATCCTGTGTATTTGGTCAAATGGCGGGGGGCCGAAAATGTTATAGATTTTCATATGATGCCGGGGATGTGAAAACTAAATTATTGATGCGTTGATGAAATATTTAATGTGGGCACCATCCGGGCTTCATTCGCATTTTTTTTTTTTGGGGCAGTTTGAGAGTGGATGCTGTGACAAAGTGCAATGGGTGGGATGCGAGGGTTTGAGGACGAAGGGTGCGTTTCCGGTGAAATTCCGAGCATTTCGGACGACCCCGCTAATTGCCACCACCCCATAATGACGCTTTTGGGGAGAGAGCATAGAGACTGAGAGACAGAGAGAGAGACCATGTGTGTGGTGTGGCTGAGCTTCAAATATCTTGATGTGTATCGGATGTCCTATTTGGATGGCCAGATTTATTACTTGTGCGTGTATAATTATTTTTCGTTATCCCGGCAAATTAGGGTGTAAACGTGGCGCGCCGCGTCCCGGCGCCAATTAAATATCAAATTCATTTCGACGGGACAAGCGTTTTTATTAATTTACTTTCTGGGATTTTAATTGCGGAAGCGGTTTTCGGGGTTATCCGCGAAATTAAATGCGTAATTTAGCCACGAACTCGTGCAAAACAACCCCCATAAATCTTTTGCTTCGTACAGGGTGAAATCAAGGGAGAGAGAGATTCAAACAAAAAATAGTACTACCGGCAACAAGAAATTGTTTTCATTGCTCCAATAAAAAATAAGCTCCACGGGAAACCGATGATAAATCTTAACGGACTTCGGCGAAGATAAAAGAGGGAAGTTTCTTACTGGCAAACAAGTTATTACCCGGGTCAGCATATCTCATTGGAAAGGAGCTTCTCTCTCTCTCTCTCTGTATATATATATATATATTCCCGATACATGCAAACTGGAAGTTCCATTATCCTGCAATGAGACCGAGTCCATTGCATCCGGAACTCGTGAGATGAAAGTTACCCCAATGCGCTATCATTCAACTGTTCAATACACAGCAATTTTCGACAAACAGCAATCTCCTTAGAAACTCCGCCATTAACTGCACGTTGCTGCGGCAGACTTCCAGCGAAAAGGGAATAAGGGCCCTTCCGTGATTCTGATCTGGATGAAAGAATTCTGAAACTTCCGACCTTTTCAATTGAATATTTAGACTTTATTTCTTTCCAGTAAGGTTTCTGATAGAGCGCCTGAGAGTTAAAAAGAGAGATTTACTGGGGGTATTTACTATAAAACGATGTTGCGTGCCCGACCTAATTTATATGAAAGGAAATTGTAGGAAACACGTGAGAGGGGAAAACCTTATCGACACGTTGCGATGTACACCAATATGCATGTATATTTATTTAGAATAAATCAATTTGTTTAGGGTTGGAGCAGTTCGCATACGAAATTGCAACGAAACTCATTTGCAATGCACATGCAAATTGGGAACGGACGGTTCCGCAGTTTTACAGCACAAAACCTTAATTTATTTTTGTTTTTTCGGTCCCCTCCCCCGCGCTCCCAGCACAATAAAATTCCAATTGCACCTATATATCAGGAAACCGGTGGAAAAAATGCGACATGTTATAATACAACAACTACGAAAAAAAACAAAAAAAAACAAGCAGCAACAGCACAGAGGAGGAAACGAATGGAAACGAAACGAAACAAAACAACGGCAATTTATTCTTCTCTCATACATCACGAGGCGGCGACTTCATTTAATTATTTTACACTCGAAGCCTCCTCAGGATTGAATGAAGGAGATTATAATTGAATACGAAATTTCGGAAGCACCTATTACGTGATTTACAGATAACGCCTTTACCGGCACCGCGTCTAAAACTGGACATTGAATGACAATGAGCTATCATCAATTTACGAAATCGACATACAAAGCACCCAAGCAATGATGTTTCCATATATCACGTTAAAGCTACCAGGAGAACAAAATTTACGACTTAATCATTTCACTTTATTAGATGTAAATATAAATTAGTTGGAATAGAATGTAAATGAAAACAATGAACCTTTATAGAATTTAGATTAAGGAATTATTAAGATGGAGCAATTTCATTAAGAAATAAACTTATTTCTTTAATAATTAGGTCGAAAGATTATAATATCGTATAAGAAATCAATCAAATCTTGATGCAACGTAAATATAATTTGAAACAAATTGAAGTTTTAGTAGAAATAAAAATAATAATAAGATTTCTTTTCACATGAGAGTTTCAAACATAAAAGTCGAAGTGCTGTTGAGTGTAATTCAAAAACGATGTCCGGCTTTAACAAACGTTACTTTGTTGCGGTTTAAAGTACTTCCAAATTGATTTTATTTCTAAATTGTAACGTCTGTGCCATCCCCGTCGGTCATGTGCTATGTGTTCGCAGGGCGCCCGAAATTCGCTATTAGATTCTGCGTGAAGTGTGTCACTTTCCCCCATCTGGTATTTCCAGAGGGGCTGCCGAGGCCCGGAAAAGCGGGATGGACAATGCATTCCATTACGAGGGGACGAGAAAGATGGAATCGCATTATGAGCGCACGAGGCCGCAGTTTGTACGCGTCAAAATATTGTGTTTACTTGAAAATTGATTTGTTGCCATTTGTTACACGAGGAGTGAGTGAATACTCGTATATTCAACAGAATAACATAAAAACTAATATAAAGTAGGTAGAAAACGTGGGTGGGGGGGTTGTTTTTGTTGGAGCATGAGTGAGTGAGAGTAAGAGAGATTGCTGCACGTGGTAAATATTTGATTTTGCGTCAAAGGGTTTTGTATTGTGCCGCAAACAACATTTATCTCTGCGAGAGTTCCGAGATTAATGCGAAAATTATGCAGATTAATTAATTATTTAGATTTTGTATGAAATGTATAAATATTTAAACGGTGGCGCCAGTAGTGATATGCAAATGCGGCCATCGGAGGGGCGAATAATTATTATAAATCACAGCGGTGACCATTCTTGATGCTGCTGTTTCGCAATGGGCAGTAGCAGCAGCAGCAGCAGCAACAGAGAACCACAACCAACGTGTTCTAAATTTATGCAATGCTTGCTGAGGTACGACTGCTATATCCACGAGGTGACAACTGGATGAAATATCGTAACTCTAATCAGCCCTTTTCCGATTCGCTCGAGGTCTGCAACAAATTGCAAAGTGCATTGTTAACTGTTACGAGCGCTAACGTAACAGCATTAATCCGGCATTATCCATTTTATATGACGCGTAAATTTACGATTCGCTCCGCAGTTACTGAATAGCCTTAATATATTTATCCTGCTGGTATTTATAGAAAGGTGTAAACAGTTTGTGCACGGGTCACTGCCGACGCTCGAGATGCCGGACAAAAATTGCAACAATTCAGCTGTCAGAGGGACGCTTTTCGTGAACTGTCGCACTTCTGAAACGCTGCGGGATGATCAATTAGCGAGGCACACAGAAGCCGCAGCGACGGAACACGTCAAAAGCAAACTTCTATGGTGTCATTCCAACTCTTCTGGAGCTGAAGCGAAAAATGAACAATGGAAAGCCTCGGTCTTGATAAATCTTCAAAAGATTACGTTTCGTAATTCCGCCACATTCACGTCTCTTGTGGGTGATCCGTTATGAATTACTCTTTCAATTTTATTTGTTATTATATCATTTGCTATTTCTTTTTCCTTAAATAGTCAATAAGATTGATGGGAACAATTTAACTAATCCACTTTTAACAAAAAAAAACATTTTCATTTAACTTGTTATCTATCCTTTGTATTTTTGTATGCACACTAATCCGTATATTATATTTGACTATAAAAATGTTATGGTTATATTTTACAATAATTTGAAATATTAAACTTGCGGATGAAATTGTTAATGAAAAAATAAATCAGAAACGGAGTTTATTGCTACCACAATTTCTTATGTAATCTCGTACCTTAATACACTGTAGCACACGCACACATCTGGATACATATATATATATATACAAACGGCTAAAGACTTTTGGAATTAGTGATCTGCACGTCATTTCTTTTCCCTCCGCGAGGGTATTTATAGCGGATAAGGACGGTGGAATAGCTGCAGCTACAAAGGGAGAATTCCGAGTTACTAGGCTCAAGCTGGAGCCAATTAGCGGATCTTCTTGGGGAATTTCACAGTGGAAGACGAAATTAGAATTACACGCTTTTATTAGATTTCCGAGCGAAATTAAGATTAATTCCATTAGTTTAATTTGATGCAAACCTGCGATCCCCAGACTTCACCCTCCCCCCCCCAACCCAATCAGACGCACATCAAACTCGAAACATATTATTTAACGATAAAGAATCGAGGAAAGTGCAATGCGAGGTCCAATGAAATCCAATTTCTCGACACAATAAAACGCACTCTATTTTCGAACGTGCACATGGGACACGAATAGTACAGCTGCGTTAAAGAAAAGCGTCGCTTCTTTTCTTTTACGGAATAAGGAAACTTAAAAGGATTAAAGGGACGCTTCCTACCTACTTCCCTCTAATAACATAACAGGATAAAAATACTGATGCCGCTTATAGCGTTCTTTTTTCCTCATTTTCTCAGGGTTGTTTTGCGCTCGTCAGTTTTGCGTGCATTTATCAAGCTATGCCGTTTGACCTTTGATGATTTATTGATTGTTCTTGCTCGATTGAATACATAAATTCCACAATAAATCTCTGCTCTGCTCAAAGGTTAATGTAATAATGATGGACGCTGGGCTCTTCCGCGATTTTCATTTTCCGCCGGCGGAAGGAAAATAGAGGCACGAGGAGTGTAATCAAACGCACTTTGTGCTTGGGCCCTTCGGAAAATAAGGTTTTTAATTGAATATTAAATGCTCCGCAAAGGTCCGCGCGCAGTCTGCTC
Source organism: Nicrophorus orbicollis (assembly GCA_018845635.1). NCBI lineage: Eukaryota > Metazoa > Arthropoda > Insecta > Coleoptera > Silphidae > Nicrophorus > Nicrophorus orbicollis. The sequence continues at coordinate 720,541 of JAFMTC010000414.1, forward strand.
GCACGTAGGGAGATAACAGATGATTCCGCTTCCATTGTAGGTAATGAAAATAAGGGCATAAAAGATATAAGATCGATCGCGTTTGCGGATTGAGACCCATTCAGGACGATTATGGAGGAGATTCCGGCCAGATGTTTAAGTGATTCTATGGATTTATGCTGCGAAATCCAGATTGTGCTGCGGCGGTTACAAGAAGCGAGTTTAATTTTATACACTACTCGCACACCGACGTACATAACGTAGATCCACATGATCCGCCAACCTCCTCCTCCTCCTCCTCCACCTAGCCGATTACATAATTTACTTCGGCTTCTTCACTATTTCACCCCATATATTTTCAACCCACGTTATTATCATCCCCAGCCGCTCTCACGACGAAAAATATTATCTGTCCTCAAAGACCAACTAATCTCCTTTACAACAAAGATATTCCCCGGAAATTGATTTCTCTTTCAAAAATCTCTTAGCCAGGCTCCACATTCGCGAAATCACTTTCGAAAATAATAAAATGTTAGCATATTGGATTCTTATCTACTTGTGGGTGAACCGCATGATAATATAATGCAAAATGAAACAATACCATATTACATCAAAGCGGCTAATAGAAGTAATACTTTCATATGACTGAATTCAATTCGAATGTTATTAGAGTGGAAATAAATGTAAGATATGCACAGTTCAGTAGCGTATTTTCAATTGCACAATACTGTAGTGAAGTGTAGTAGTATTTCATTGCAAACAATTTCTTTATTAATCGGTCCGCTTCGTAAATATTTCAGACAATTGTAAGCTGAGCAATGATTTACGGTGGTCTCTGGTTAGTGTACGAATGTATCCTCGTCGCAAATACACTTTCACAAATTACATATAAACATGTTCCTTGTGAGACAATGAAAAAGTCCGCAACAACTGTATCACATTATCATTTATCTAAAGAACATTATTATAACACGAACTGTGTGCTCGGTCCGTGGGAAGTAAGGCAGACTCGATCCGTGCAAAATACACTACCTGCACAAAATATTGTTGCTATACATACAAGCGTTTCCTCTTTCTTTTTTTCGCGGTGTTAGATTTTTGTAGTCGCATGAAGCCACGCCATAAAGATAAATGTGACCTTTCCGCATGTAACCTTTCATTGCATATGTGAGGGTTGGATACAAGAATGAATGGCCTATTATAGGCAGCGAAGAGGTGAAAGGTCAGTCCAGTGTACTCCGCAGGGTGCATACCAGCAGCGAATATTAG
>JAFMTC010000414.1:728630-847323 GCA_018845635.1 Nicrophorus orbicollis
TAGTTGTTAATTACTGTGAATGCGGCGTAGCAAAAAAGATAGCAATTAACGATGACTGCATATTCCCAGGGGCGCTTTCTGCGGCTCCGCGTTTTCTTTCTCCTGACGGACCCGACCACAGCTAAATACTAAGTCCTTACCCAACGACAATTCATTGTCGTCAAATTCATAAATATCCACAATCAGCTCCTCTAAATAACGAAAGCATGGGAAGAAGCACAATCAAAAACGTAGCGATTACAATTAGCAAACAATTAGTAAAATTCGGGTATGCGATGTTCGGGAGTGGTATATTGTTTTTGGGTGAAGTTAGTCATTTGTTCTGTTTTCTTTTGCGGCTGGTGTGTTGTTGTGGTTGTTCGTGTATTCGGTATGGTCATATAATTCATGTGGAGAATTAGTCGCACAGTAATTTATAGAATAATCGTTTACCTTGTGGACACGGTTGACATTCCTTTGTTTTCTGGATGCTGACACCTTGACACTCTCTTCCCCCATTGCTAGGGGGAGGGCTCGTACACGTCCTCGTCCTCTTTTGTCCCGATGCCAAAGTTCCCCCAGGACAATTGCATTCCGTCCACTGAGACCATTGGGACCACCCACCGTTCACTGCAAAGACACGAGAAATTTATAAAATACCTTCCATTCACTTTGACATTGATTACGATCTTCCGATGCATATCTCATCCCTCACACGTCTTCCCTCCCTCTTTTATCCCACAATTTTCCTTCTTCCTCTCATCCCCCACACAAAATTACAATTTTCAACGCTGCACGAAATAAGTAAGCAGCAGCAGCAGCAGAAGCGAATTCTTATCGTCCGAAGAAGTTTCCTTTTTCCGTTCTCGGTGCAAATTAGAAAAGTTTATTTATTTAAGTTCCATTAAGTAGAAATAAAACGCATCCCGAAAGTTCGCTGCAAAACTGACACAAACACAAAACAAATCGGAGTTACGAAGTTGACGAAGGGGTCGGACCCTGCCCGACGAAGGATTATGTATTCCGTCATCCATAAAATAAAGGAGGCGAAGAAAAGAAACAACGAAACGTCATCTCTCCGCCGTTCAATGAGTAACGGGAAATCTTAAAAACCTCGCAACGGGCAATAAAATATTATTACTAAAACATAAAAAAAAATAAACTAAAATAACACGCATCCTTCTCCTGTTTTGTTTCTGTCGTTCGAGCAATTTCTATTAAAGCAACCCCTGCTGAATTAATGATGAAGTTATCACCGTGTCCAATTGATTGGAAACGATTTTAAAAACAACACGCGATATTGCTCATTCATATGCAGACATAATTTTTATTCTTCTTGGAACCTTTAAAAATAAACGCCGTTTATTGTGTCGGTTGCAATATGGAAATGATAATGTGCGCGGGCAGCGACCGGCAAACCGCACAAACAACACCCCCGTCGTCCTCATTGTGCATTTCATGTTTGCGCAAATTGTTGGATCCGAATTGAAAAACAACTTTTCGAAAATAATTGCTGAGGTTCGGGTGCACAGCAGAGCGGGTTTCCTTAATACGTTGATCCAGTTGGAATTTATCGCCATATCCGCAATCTTAGATTTATTACTCCAAGTCCGCAATAAATTCAAGTCGGACGGAGTAAATATATTCTATTTTCATTACAAAGTTAACATGTATCCCATGTGTGTGGATGTGTGCGCATTTCTGCGTCTGTACTTTGTGTGTGTGGAGATGGTGAACATACGAAGCCATGTTTATTTTCACGAATTTGCAATTCGATTATGTTGTTCTACCCGAGTTTACAACCGAAATTCAATATAAACTAAAGTCGCGCCATGTTATCATACATTCCAATTCGCTGTTTATGAATGCACTGTAATCGTGTTATTAGAACAAGTAGCAAGCACCGAGGGTGCAGAAATCATAACATTCTTTTATATCTCCGGAGATAACCGTTGCATCCGAATCGCATTTCAATTACAAACAATAATAACGTGGAATCAAACAGACGAACACCAAAAAAAAATGCGAGCGCTATTTTCATGAAAGCTGCGTAAACACGCCACAGCCACGCGAAAAATCCAATTCTATTCCATAGAGAGATACTGTTGTGTCGACACGCGTTCAAATCAAAGAATTATACTGTTTACATTGGACGCTTTCCGGATCCGTCTCTCTGATAATACGCAATCGGAATTTTTATTGCTTTATTCTAGTATTGAAAACTACCATTTGCACACATCGATCGGATTGAAACAATTGGATATATTTTTCGGGAGTATTATTTTTCAAATCAATACTGTAGTACGATTATACTTAGAATTCCGACTGTTATCTTTATATTTATATTTGAAAGAGTTATATCGATTGTACGGAGAATTCGGACAGTTAACTTTGTCTTTGTAGAAATAAAACACTGGTTTTATGGAGTGAAAAGTTCCTTGTATAATAACAACATTTGTCAGCGCGAGTTTGTGCTAGGTGAAATTGTAAACAGATGTAAGATGTAAGGAGCAGTAAAAATATCAAAGAGGATTATTAAAGTAAGTTATACGTGCAAAGCACCACTCAATCCAAGACATTGACAAATGGTTTATTTATAAATGCACTACTCTCTCTCACTAACATAAGGTTTGTGTTTCTTCGTCGGTGGATACAAGTGATCCGGGAGTTCATCGGGGATATCGTTTCCGTCCAATTTCACATTAATTAGGTGCATAGCGAGTGCGAACTCGTCCTGATCGAGAAATCCGTCCCTGTCGACATCGGCGAGCTTCCAAATTTTCCCCAAGACCGCATTCGGTAATTTGGATTTTACCATTTCGGTCTTTGCCGCGGCTCCCGATACTTTTCCATCAACAGGTTGAAGCGTTTCAAACACGGAATCATATCGGCATCTTTCCTTATTAACAATCCAGTCGGGCTCTCCGAAGCCGGCGTTAATTCCTTCGCCTCGTTTGTATCCGAATGGGGAAATTTTATCCTCCAGGATGATCTGGAAGGCGCCTCCGGTGATCTTCTTGCACGACTTGAAGGTGTTCTCTTCGTGTGGAATCATCGACATCAATTGCGCTATGTCCTGGGCGAGCATCGTGTCGACGACTTCCACAAGCCTCGGTTTCAACGCGTTGAATTTACAAAAGTCCTGGCCCATGAGCATCGATTTCATGCGTCCGATGTTAGGCAGATCGCCTTGCGATATACTGTGCTCCTTCTGCACGCGCTCGTAAATCCTCTCCAAATTTTTAATTAAATCCTTCTTCTTGCCTTCCTTACCGAACATCGTTGGCATATCCTTACGCAGCTCCGAAATTATATATGCGTGCACTTTGGCGAGGCGCGCTCTTTTAATTAGATCATTTAACTTCCTCAGTGCGGCATTCTTAGGTAAACTCTGCAAGTCTCTGAATAGATCCTGATGTTCATCCTCGAACAGTCTTCGATTAACATCGTATCTCAGCGGCTGGTCCCAAAAGGAGCCGATATAAACTCGGGCTACTTCCGGAGTTTGGAAGACTTTTCCTAATGACCACATCAAGGCCCCGTAAACCCTCATTAATTGCTGGTGATCTATCATATCCGCTTTGTTCAGAACTATTCGTATTTTATCGTCGTGCCCCCTCAACGCTTCGATGGACCGCCGGAATTCATCTGAAATATCCAACTTGTGGGCGTCGAACAACAAAATTATTCTATCCACCCTCTCCGCGAACCACTCCAGCACACCGGTAAAATCGTATCCTCTGTCTATCCTCTGTTTCTCTCCAGCCAATATACCGGGCGTGTCTATTATCGATATGCCCTTCAATACCGGGGAATTCACATGGGAACATTGAAATCTGTTCAGGAAAGAATTCCCGAACTTCGATAATGGACGGAACTGTTTCTTGGGATCCACTACGAGCGCGTTCCCCGGTATAACGCCCTCCTTTTCATTATACATAACCGCTATGAATCTGTCCGTGGTCGGTTCCGGTCCGATCCGGATTCCAGGGAAATCTCTTTCCAATAAATACTTAATAAACGTAGTCTTTCCCGTCGAATACTGACCCACGAGCAGTATCAGTGGTTTCGCATCGAAATCCGCATCGTTCAGTTGGGGCGAATGGAATTCATGGAAATTATACGCCTCTTCCAGCGGCAGCAATTTATTCTTATATATCACCTTCAATCCTTCCACGACATTCTCGAATGCCGTCTGCTTATCTTCCGAGTCACGAATGATCCAACTGAACATTATTTTTCTTTCTCGTAATTTTGATACATATGACAAACCGATTTGACACAGTCACGCTATGATTCAATCAAGCAATCCTCCCAATTTTACCAAGCCTATAAAGCAGCGCAATCATTAACAATCCATCCATCCGACTTGTGTGCTTTTCTTTTTCTCTTCAATTTCTTATTACGCCGTTCGCTCATTCGGCCTTTCTCTTAACATTAATAACATTTCATTGGTGCGAGCAAGTACAAAGTCACGAGTTAAGATTACAAAATAAATTACTATCAAATTGATTCTCATGCCTCGGAGAATTAATTTACTTTTAACACAAGTCATCTTCTAGATCTTTTGATTTATATCGATTTCTTTTTACCTACTATCATATATGTGTGCACATTTCATTTTTTTCATGGTCTTCTGTATCTGTATAAATTACCTCGAAATTTACACTACACATTGAAGCGCGGCCTTTAAAATTCTTCGGGCATTTAAAGACAATGGTCCAGCCCAAACACCCGCTGCTTAGACGCTCAACAAAAAAAAGAAACAACGACAATGACAAGCATATTTAACGTTCGGTCCTTTCAAAAAGGAAGCATGCCTGTCAGTTTATTTATGTTTAATGACCCCCTGAAATATATTTATTATTCGCCCATTCTACGCTAAGCGTAGGTGTGCGTGTGTGGTCGATATATAATGCACTTTTTCTTGTACCGATTCATTATTTGACAGTTCTAAACTTTCTTAGCCCTTGGTAAACGACAAGCTCAAGCCATGATTCAATTAATACGATCAAATAAAAGGGACAAATGGAACCTAATTTGGCTTTGTTGATTTAACAAAGTCCGTAATGAAAGGCAGCGTGAGGCTATATATTCATCAGATTATCCAAGTTTGGGGGGAATGCGTTTCAGATCTATTTTCCAATGTACATTTGCAAAAGCGAATTTATCTCGGCATCGCGAATTAATTGGCTGAAGATAGTCCGGTGCCGGAATTAGCGAACTTCTCCCACTTTTTCTTTGAGCTTCTTTCCACTCACTCTCTCTTCTCTCCATCCTTTCCCGCATACCAGAGATTTATTGTTTTATATTATTATTTCCAGGAAGTTTTGAGGGATGCTGCCGAACCTCTGCGGCCGACGAGATTATTTCGAGAATCTCCGAGGCACGAAACTTTCATCCGGGAATCTACGGATTTACATATGTGAGTGGAAAAAGATGAAGAAGCAGACAACGCTAAATTTGATGAGGGATACGAGATAAGCTCATGTCGGGAGACATTTCCTACCTTTATCATTCCCACAGATTTATTTATTACGTTTTTAGCTTCTTGAATTATACATTTTAAAACGTAATTTCGTGATGTTTAAGATGCTATTCCGCTCTCGATGAAAGCGATACCACGGTTGCGTTGCGTAACTCCGCGTTTCATAAAATTCATGAAAATACGTATCTTTGAAATTACGCAGTTGGTTGAGCAATTTCAATAATAATGGAAATCCTAATAATTTTCAACGCGCTTTACAAAAAAAAAGCTCCATTTACTTACACCATTAGCTCCCACATTTTTAACAAATTGCGCGTAATGATCCAAATTATACATAATAATCCTGTAAATAGCAATGCAATGCGATGATTGGATAAATCGAGGTGCTCAATCAAAGTGGGAAGCGCTGAGCGAGTCGTCGATAGATTTATATATATATATTTCTCGCCGACTTTCAGTCCAATAATTTAATACGTAAGGTGAAAACATGAAAATACTCAATGGGTCAGCTTTCTTCTTTTTACTTTATCTTCGTCTTCCTGTTTATTTCCGTCTTCGTACTTGCAGGAAATTTATTTTTGCTGCCATGAATCAGAGAATGTGCTGACCAATAGAAGTCAGCGGAGCAGGAAGGGAAGCCAATTTCTGAAGTGGACAACTCGAGAAGTTTTTTATGTTCAGATTTAATGGATCGTTTAAATTGCTGCTTGGTGCTTATGAACGGTTTATAAAAGGAGCAGGAGAAGAGCGAATCGGAAATATATGTGTAATCCGAAGTTTAAGGTAGGCGACTTCCATTCTGTCCATAGGGCTGAAGAAAGCCAACGGGATTCCTCTTTCACAAGGGATTTAGACAATGATTAAATATTTATTACTCGCGCAAGAATTCTTCAACGAACGTTCTTTAAATATTTCTGTTCTCTTTTAATCTTCCTTTTTTTAATAATAACCGCAGTCGTAGTACACAAGCTTTCTAAAAGGTCCCATCGCATGGCAGCAATTAAAATTCTGCAGCGTCGCCCGTTTTATTGCAAATGTTAATTCCACTATGGTGATGCACCCATAAAATCAGCGAGGAAAAAATGCATTGCTCCTTTAAGATGGAAAGTTAAAAGTAAAAGGAATGGATAAAGGAGACACACGCTCTCGAATGCCATTCATGATTAGATTTCTAAGACAATTACATATTTGTTATAGATTGGCTTTCCGCGAATCAGTACGTGCTTTGTACCAGAGCCAACTTCGTGACCAGTTTCATATAATTGTTTATATGCTGGAGCAGACGAAGGCTCAAATATGAGGGTACAAGAATGACAAGTAGGATGGATTGTTAAATGCCAAGCATTCCACCTGTCGCCCCGTTCACAGGTGGCGTGTGGAGCATCACAGACAATGAAAAAAAGTGTGAGAAATAATATATTGTGTGAATTATTCGGGGGGCCCACGTATCCCCCAAAAAAGACACCTGTCCGCAGGTCTTCCTTTCGGTAGTCGATAGACGACTAAGTCTGCCGTCAAACAGAATTATAGCTTATTCATATAAAAGCTTTTACCATAATGAGTGGATCCGATCTGAAAGCCGAATTTCTGCATTTCCAACCCACTGTTAACGTGCACACAGATGAAACGAAACTGGAATACATACATATACATGTATGTACTTTGGTAATAATAAAAGTAAGTAACGGGGCATCCGTACCACGCCTTTCATTAAAATCATGTTATGAATATAAATGGGACTAAACTACATTTTATTTATACAAAACCATTATTTTAATCAATGCCTTTTTGTACTTTGTAATGCAAATTGAAAATTGCAATTTAATACCGCGATACATTTTTATTTCGTTCTTCCTTTTTCTCGATGGTTTCCTGTTATTCATTTATTTTCTCTCTCTCTCTTCGTTTTTTTTTTCCCAACCATCTGCTGTGTCCGAGATGACGGAGCAACGCAACAAAAGCACGGCGACAGGATTTTCTTATTAAATTAATCTTGATGCAAATACTAATTTATATTTAAATTGAAAACTTAACTCGATTTATACAGATTTCAACTCAATTATTTACTTTTTTAATCGTATTTACTTTTCTTATCGTTTAAAATAAATTAGTATAATTATTTTAATCAACAGATATTAGTTTTACGTATTTTTCAATATTCCTTCAATTATGCACTTTCCAATATGATGATGCCGTGGGCAACGTTTCATTTAAAAATAAATCCAGTTGATGTTTGTAATAGGTTCTTAAGGAATTGAAGTCCTTTCAGATAGTCGAATTAGAATATGCTTAGCCAGCAGATTTATTTCAAATGGAATACGTTTGATAATAAAATTGATCCGATCGTTCGGACCCTAGCAATCAGCTTACCGTAAGATCTCGCAATATAAATGCTCGAAATACAAGCTTGTTACAATATTGGAAGTTACATAAATTCGATTTAGGAAGAAATGCATGGTCATTTATATAAACTTATTTAAAGTAAAATTATATTAAAACGTTGTTTTTTGTTGAATGAGTTGATTAAAGTATTATCGCATTAATTAATAGATATTATCTAATACTTTAATTGTTGGAAATTTGAATAGTGAATTATTAGAAGTCAAATTAAAATATTTTGTGTTCATTAAAGGGATAAATAGTTTTGAGCTGAATGTAAATACGTAGATTTGGTGCATGTTGTGAGGTGTGTAGATGAAGGATAGAGAAAGAGAAATTGGAGGTGGTAGAAGTGAGTAGGTGTGGGTTATTTTTAAAAAAATAATTAGTTTCGGAAGCTCAGTCTGGGGTCCTGCACACACCGTTGACAAGAAAAGCATCAACCCCAACCCAACTTATTTCCAGTTGTTGCAGACGGTTTGAGCAAGTAGCGCTACTTAATTTAAGATCAAGGAAAAGGCGGAATCCGTCTTGCTGTCCGTCGTCCTCCGTCCTTCCTTTTCGCTTGCACGTCTCTCGTGCGTCGCGTTTCCACTTTCGTTTTATTCGGCATTAGCTCTCCTCTATTTTTGCGTTTTCTCTCCAGAGTCCCACAGCAATTTTCTGTTATTTTAATTGGTAACAATTAGTCTTGGCAAACGTCGCCTGTTCCAGCTAATTATTTGCAATTAATTTACGAAGCAATGCTGCCTTTATTGCTGAAAATTGGTGCGTTAAACATGATGTGGAAGATGCAATCGGATGCTAAACAGCGAATTACAACGTCAAGTTTAACGTTTACGCAATTCAACCTGATATTAGCGATAAACTGCTGGGGCCATTCGTTTAATTGTTGCAGCTGATTTACGACGACCTGTTTCTAATCAGAGTCCGCACGTAAGTAACAATTTCAATCCGATGCGAAACGTCGGCCACGTTATATAAATTCGGTTTTAATGAAGCAATGGCTACGGCCGTATATGGGAGAGGATGGTTCATAAATTCCGAGAGTTAGGTGAGCGTGTAATTGAAATCTAATAAAATAATAGTTATTGCATATTTATAAATTACAAGCGCTTTAGAATGAAACGAAACAAGAGGAAAATGAAGGTAGACCGAGAGAGGAAGAGAGCGGTGGAAAAGGAAGCAAAAGGTGGAAAGCGGCGAGTCGTGCGCCCCACGTATTTCGTTGGAATATAATATGCACACTCCTACAGCCCACACTTTTCCCGCGAGCTTGGCTTACATCATTAATCGCTTGTAATGAACTGTAAGATGATATTCCGATGGTTGTTATATACAAGTTTCTCCGCCTTTTTTTTATACATTAGAGTTGTTAAATTAATTCCTCCGGTGCGAGCGCTTTTATTAATTGTTATTATTTCTCGTCGGCTGCGAAACTTGGTTGACAAGGACATGGGAGTGCAGAGAAAAGAAATAACAATAATAAGAAGTCTCCATCCTCGGAGGCGTTATAAAGTTATCATTCTGCATTATAAATTCCGAATACCCGTTTCCCGGTGTATCTCTTAAAGTAATCTGACAGATTCAGTGGAGATATTAATAGGATTAACTCACCGACTACTGTAATCTGAGCAGGTGGTGCGATACGTTTAGCGGCTATATTCTCTGCTACACACGAGTAATTCCCTGTGTCCTGGGTTCGTGCCTGGCCGATTAGTAAGTGTCCCTCGCTGGTTACTATTACAGCAGTATCAGATTGAAGTGGTTGTCCGCCTCGTAACCAATATACCCTGGGGATGGGACGACCTACAGGTGGTGTGCATCGGAGTTCCGTCTGGTGATGGATCTCGACCTTCGTGGATACCGGAGACAGTTCGAAGTGCTTCTTCAGATCTGCAAAACAGAAGGAAACCTACAAGTTAGCAAACAAGAAACGAATACCAGTAAAGTGGACAGAAGCAATCACACAACTTCATAAACTATTTCAATAAATTAGCCATTCGTTTTGGTCTTCGAATAACAATGAAATTCCTCGTCGGGAGAGCCACGGTATTTAATGGCAATCTCAACTGCAAACCGCGCTTTGTGAGAGGAATTCCCGTACCGGAAAATACTCCTTTTTTCTTTGTTCCTCTCCGACCATTCACTGCCTCCAATTTCAAACAGTCGATTTCCTCAAAATAAAACAATCCCATCGTATTTACCTAAGCGCTTAAGAAAACTTTGTAAATCGAAACCGCAGTGCAAAAGCGCGCTTCACTTTGGCCGTTCGGCTGCGACCCATCAACTTGATGAATAAAGTATGAACGTGTTTACACGTGTTTTTGCACATATTTTGTTATTTCATCCTGCGCCTCGTTATAATTCATGCACAGTTCTGACAACGGGACGTTGAGATTTCGCGATAGCTCCGTTTTATACGCACTTACGTTACGTGTTCATACTAAACATGTCCACCTTAAAAAGAGACGAGGTTCTTAAATTTTTTCCATCCAAATGCATTGCGCATTCGGGTCTTTATTGTTTAATAAACTTATGCGCTTTAAAATCAACATATCAAGTGATTCAACGCGACTTTTGGAATAGTAACATTTTCTTCAGATTCTTCGAGTTTAATGAAATTCCTGCCCTTTGTACCGAAAGCACAAGTGATACAGGCTAATAGAATTTTTATTAGATTCCGGTAAGTAGGTCAGGGCAATAAATCCTGGGATTTGATTCACTTGCGTTTGCAATAAAACTCGTAATAGATCGATGTATTAATGCCTAAGCTGTGTGTTACGTTGAGTGCATACTTGTGTCGACGGAAAAGCAACTTACATTTCTTGATAGCACACAGATCAGAGAGATGCAAATTTTCAATTTATTTGAGTGTTCGCTCATATTAAACAGTTCCATTTCTATTATTTTTGCATTGTATCATATCTCTTTTTATTCGCATACGAATCGAACCTCGATCGAAGCGTTTTTTTTTCCATACATGCGGATTAGCGCTGCAGCGAATCCCGTTATATAAAATGTAGTTCGCTGGTCCAATGGGGATTTGTCGGTAATTCTTTATAAACACACAATCCAATTAAATCTCGGACCAGCGTTATCCGTATCTACGAATGTAATTGCCATGAAGATCTTCTCCATCGAATTGCATTTAACTTTCTCTGCACGAGGAATCCAGACTGCTGTGTATATAATTCCGATAATGGATGTTTTCCTTCGGAAATTACGGGGGAGGTTATTGCTGTTTGACATGACACCCTTTGGTACGTTTATGCGACGCACAAAAGGCAAGGATACTAATTAATCCTGGCACTTATTTTATATGTACACTGCATGTACCCGTATGCACACATAGTCGGGGATCCGATAAGCCTATTTTGTAATTGCCTATTGATGCACTTTCATTGTCACACGAGAATAAGGCGCGCGCGTAAAACAGCTATTATCGTTATAAATTAATTTCAGCTTTTTAAAGGACAATACGCCGTTTAATCGCCGTTATTATAATACCCAAACTCACTATCGTAATAACCCGTCACACGTCGCGATTTTATGATAAATCCATTCTTTGTTAATACATTTCCAAAAATGTTATCCAACGTTCCACATCATTACCCATAGAATTTAATTAATATATTTTCTATTACATAGATTATAACTCAAATATAAATATTACGAAACACAATAGAAAATAATTATAATCAAGAAATTATCAATTATCTCATAATACTTTATTAAGAAACTTAGCTCACTACGTGAAGACTCACAAATTTCAAAAGAAAACAAGCTACTGATTTACAGTCTGGACCTATGAAATACAGCTGTGGGGAAGCACTAGCAAATCTAATATAGCTATTATACAAAGATACCAGTCGAAAAGCCTAAGAAGAATCATAGGAGCTCCATGGTATATTACAAACAGGAGAATACACGAGGATCTTCAAATAGAAACAGTGGAGGAAGCCATTATGAAATATAGTAGCAGATATCAAAATAGGCTAGAAAAACATCCAAATGACTTAGCTATCAATATTCTTGATAATAGCTTAACAACGAACCGACTGAAGCGATGTAATTTACTGGATCTTCCAATAAGATTTAACATTTAAGTAGCAATTAAGGGAAAACCGCCAGCGCCCACTGGCGGTTATCCAATATTAAATTGTCATTTGTCAACCGTTAAACCATTTACTGAATGTTTTGTTATAAAATAGATTGTAAATAAAAACAGACGTTATACAAAAAAAAAGAAACTTAGCTCATCTTAAATAATACACTTAACTATACATAATATATAATTAGTTTAATTCCATTATTCATAATAGTAACATTTATTGCAACAATTACAAACTGAATATAGTAGAAATACAAAGAAAATATATGATTTTTCTGCTTTTCTATCATTGTTTATAAATGTGATTTTCAACAATATCTAATAGTTTGATATACTGAAAAGTTATAAATTATGTACAGTATTTCCTTTTTGCTTAAATGCCAGGAAAATATATTGAATACGTAATATGACTTATTTATTGTCCGCTATAGTATGCTGTTAGCGTTCACGCTGGAAGCAAGGAATCCTTTGAAATGTATTTATAGTAAACTTTGGGTTTGAGCGAAAGAAAACAAGACAGGAGGAAGGAGAAAAGGAGAAAAATTGAAGTGAAAAGAACACTCCGCGAAATTGCTTTTGGTCGTATATACGAATGCAGCCAAACTGGATCCTTTTGCGAATCTTAATTTCCATGTCCGGCTTCCAAAATGTATACATATAGATAGACAGTTATGTGGGGAGAAGATGGCTTCGGAAGTTCGTTTCATTTAGTGGTCTCTCCGAGAGAAATGCATGGCATCGCACAAGACTGGCAATATTTCGAGATGCAAATTGTAAATAAAATATGCGACCGGCGAGGCGAAAGCTCAGACCAGACATTCGAATCGGATCCGATCTCCATAACCAACCCACCCCACCCAACACAATCCGTCGTCGACAAAAATCGTTCGATCGTTTAAATTAAGTTTACGCATTTATTGTATTTCATCCTAGGGAGCTTTGTCTTTATGGTTATAATATATATGAACACGTTCCTGGTGAGAGTGCAAGCATTTCATGCAAATATGAATGGAATACATTAGTGTAGCTCAGGTAGCAGCAGCAGCATTTGGATGGAAAGCGTGGCGTGCAATATCTCAATGTTTCCATCCTGTCTTCGGCTAGAACCCAGGCGCAATTCACGCGCAATCCCTCATATCTCGAGAACAAATGATAATTCGATTCGAGAACCCTGCGCCTCGGTAATAACGCACGCGTTATATCATCGAGCAGTCTTCGGCGCTTAGCACAAAGTGCATCGCTAAATATACTGGCACTTCGCCTCACGTTAGTCACTAACTAAACACAGTAAGTAACCTTATCTCGAATACCTCTCTTCAAATAGAAACACTTCCCCAAAATTAACGCCGTAATTACCGAAATCGTTTAAAGCGAACGCATCACGGAATCGTCGGCAAACAGGAAGAGGGTCTTCCGTACAAGACGATCCAAAAATATAACTCCGACCAATTAAATTCATCTGGTGCATCTGAAATATCTGGCGGCGTTTCGCATTGACCGGAAATTGTATTCCGATTCTTTAATCTACCAATAACTGCTGACCTGGAAATCCAATTTGTGCAAAAAAAAATATATTGCATCTACTTGACAAAACTCGTTACGTTTTTGATGTGATCGTTATACATCCCCGGATTGTATCGACGCTCGAATTCTTATTGGCAAAATCGGTTTAATTAGAACCGAACAAAATTGGACAGAATTGCAATTCGTTGAAAAAACAAATCTAATTTTCCTTTAAACTAAACAAATCAAAGAATCATAATTTGAGATTGAGAATACACATTTTACAATTGCAATAACCTAAAGAAGTTTTAATCAAAGTTTAATAAATATCTCCTAAAATGAATGAACTTTCGCTACATTCACTTCAATTAAGGCACGTTTTCGATTTACGGCCTAAAATGTTTCGCTATAACGGCAAAAAACAACTTTTTCGATGTCGATATATCTACATGTTGCCAATCTTGCGCAAGCGCAATAATTGATTCGTTATACGGCCAAGTTTCGTGGAACTTATCTAGGCCGTAAAGCGAGGTATGGGTGTATAGAGAAGTTAGTGATTAAATTAAATAAAGTTGGCAAGTGTACTACTTTTTTTTGTAAAGTACGCATTCGTTTCCATATATTGAAAGTGCGTTGTGTAGGACAAAAAAATATGGTAAAATGCATACGGAGTTCCTTTGCGCAATACAAAGCTCGTTTCTAGCGTGAATTATTTATGGGTCAGATAAGGAAATGGTTACGTGAAAATGCCTATAAAATATAATCCCCGGCGTATGCATAATACCATGACTGTCCACTGTTTACATACATATATATATATATATATATTTAATATCGCGCCCACGAGATATTGTACAAATGAAATTAAATATTTCATGCGAGGGAATTCCGGATTTATCGGCGTGTATTTCACGTGGCACATTGAATATTTAAGGATGGAACAAATAAAAGTAAATGCCCGGACGAAGAGAAGAGCCCAGTCAAGTGCATGTGAGTTATAATGGTGGTAACAATGCATAAATCCCAACACATACACAGTTGTATGTAAATTTGAACATGTATTTTGAATTATTTAACTTTAACCTACATACATACACACTCAAGCACACTCACACGCAGATGTATGTATATATGTATACGGACGACGGCGGCAGCAAAGATGAGCTCTGGGATTATCCTAGTGGAAATATATTGTGCTTGTTTAGAAACCAGACTCTGGAAAATTATATGCAGGAGGGCGGTTTGTTAGTTTACTAGTTGAAATGTTTGAAATTACATTTAGCATTCGGCGAAAGCATTCTAGTTCACGATTACTTGCTGAATTAATATGCAATTTAAATAACAACCCCAAGCATCCGCAGCCCGAATAAAGAAATAAATGATGGGTGGAAAAAAGAACAGGAGAGAGAGAGAAGGTGGAATGAACAGCTCGTCCGGTTGCAAATTAAAAGCACATAGTGAACCCCCCGAATTCGGCTAACAGATTCACTCCGTGCACATGGACATTTCCCGACGATTTGCATATACTTTTGTTCCTAATTATTGCACGCTGCACTCATTCGAATGCTCCACTTACCATTATGAATTTTAATTTCCATTCGAAACGAGCATGGTTTAAAAGTTTTGATTTCATAAACACCGAACGTTGTTTCCACATGTTTTTGATCGCAGTTATAAATATGTATTTCGCAAATTGATACCCCATTATGTAATATAATTTTACTTTTGGACTAATATTTATATTCACGCAATAAAATGCTCAATAATGTTTCTTTAAACAAAAATTACATAAAACATATAAATTCAATATAATAGAAATAATGAAATACAAAGAACAGGAATTAATATATAATACTATTAGTTTATAATAATACATTATTAAAATTTGACGATTAAATTCTAAAACATCCATCATTTAGAAGTTATTATATCAATTATTATTTAATTTAAAATTTTCAAGATCAATCATTTTGATGATTTATATAGGGGTAATTATTATTTAATGCAAGTATAAACTGTTCGAATTTTGAGTTGAAAAGAAATATACAGGTACATTCAGAACAACGACTATTAATAACGTCTTTCAATTCACAGAACGAAATGATTTTGTTCCTTTTTCTCACAAGGCATTCCGCTCATTCCAATCGCTCGTTGGAAAAAAGCGAATGCCAAGTATTTTACTCGCTTTGAATCCTCCGCATTGATTCGCTTGTGGTTAAGCAGCATTAATTGCTTTAAACTCAAATACAGAAGGGAAAAAAAAACAACGTTTGATACATTGTATAAAGTTTATGGTGGAGTGGAAATTGCTGGTATTACGGAAGGGGTTCGTTTGGGATGATCTATGGATTATAAATTAATAATTTAAAATGCGGGGGAACAGCGTATAATAGATTCATTTTAGAGTTACCACTTTGAGGGAAACACATCTGAGCATTATCGCAACGTGTAGACAGCTTTATGCAGTTAAGGGTTGGTGAAAAGCGAGAAGTTATATAGAGCATACGTTTTGTATGGGGAGAAAATCCACGCACAAATGCATTTTTCAATCTCCCTTGTTGCGACAGGAAAACATCATTTTCTCTACTCTACACGATACATAAAAAAGCATATAGGAAACAACCCTCCCTAAAATGTTGCAGATTCATTTTACTACCGGGCAATTGTATTTAAATGTATATATACGATGTTTCCCGGTCTAAGTCAGCGAAAGAAACGTTTTCATTTAGAAAAAAATGCGGATGTTTTTCTGCACATGAATGGATCCCTTCGTTTAATGTTCCTTTCGATCTGTGCTCTTAAATATATCGTGGCTAGTAGGGGTGGATTACTAAATCGTTAAGAGATTTCTAGGATCTCCTGCTAAATGCCGTTGGATTCATCTGACATGTTCCAAGTTGGATACTTCCCCACCCCAGTTTAACAATCCCTCTCTCAGCATTTCCAATACGAGCTACATCGCAATTGTATCCCAAATTACACGCATTAACATGACTCAATATCCAATTTGAAACTATTAAAATCCACCCCCTCGCTCCAAGAACACGGGCCACCTGAGCATAGTTATTTCCCTTAAACTAGTGAAATGCAGCTGCATAAGTATACAACTTTCGTTGCCTAACTGCAGACCAGGTAACATGTAGTTAAGTTCCTAATTATCTCCGGTTCTTAAAAGTAGCGTTTACTACTTTCCCAAAAGATTGTTCTCCTTTGTTTTCTTGCTCGTTATTCACAACGAACGAAAAAGAAAAATCAGCAAGGGGAGGAAGATGTTTGGACAGTTCGCTTTAAGTTGTTCAGCAGGAGAATCGAGTGCGCTGTGCAAAAGCGTGCGTCAGTACTGAAATTCCATACTGAAATAAAACGGCACGAAATGATAAAGTTTAATCACTTAGACAACATCGTATGCATTAAATAAACACTCTTATGATATCTTAGGTTTCAAACTAAATACAGGTGGTGAGCCGCCACGATTTTCCCAAAACGTATACATTTCAAACGGCTTAGAAAATTTGCGTGACTCATACGAAAAGCCCCTCCGCCGAAGAATATAAAACAAGCTTTGACGTATCGAAAAACGCTGGCTGCCTTCTCTTTATTTCACCTTTCTGTGAACGACGACGACGCCGACGAAAGAAATAATGCCGCTATATAAATACAACTTAAATAAAAGAAAATAAGGTCTCGTACAAGTCGTACAATTATAGAAAGTTCCTTCAGGAGGAAAAACCACATGGATAATTCATACAGCGAAGGGTGGCCAAAGTACCAATGGGTCAATAGCCTTCCTCCCTCCGATCCACCGTTCAAAACCCATACACTATTTGAATATTTATGAATTGTCGAACTATAATGTTTCTTAACATTTCAACAAGTTGGATAAAATTGATGTACAAACTGCAAACTAAATAACAGTTATATCAGAAACAAAATTGGTTACTCAATAATCTTTTTGAAACGTATACAAATAAAGTTAACTTTGTGTCGTTAAAAGAATGATACAAATGTACAAGTCAGCTGTCAAACAACTAAAACAATGATACAAATGTATGAGGCAGCTGTCAGACAACTAAAACAATGATACAAATGTATAAGTCAGCTGTTAAACAATTAAAACATTGATACAAATGTACAAGTCAGCTGTCAAACAACTAAAACAATGATACAAATATATAAGTCAACTGTCAAACAGCTAAAACAAAGATACAAATGTATAAGTCAGCTGTCAAAAAACTAAAACAATGATACAATTGTATCTAACAACATCTAACATATTTTCAAGTAGTTATTGTATATTATAATAACTGTGAAATTATATGTCTCCCAATGAATTGGAACATTATATGAGCTTACTTCTTTTTATTTGAACCTACTTTTCCCCAAATCTGTTTAAAATGTCTTTGAAATCATAATGAATTATGAATTCAATTAGTTATGTACAAACGTAGTGTATAAATATGTATACTGTTGTGTAGAAATTTTTTATATTTCGTTTGCGATTCCAGTAGAAGAATTCTAATTGAGTGCTTTGAATATCGAACGTCAATAACAGGACAGTTTTATTCATCATTATGGGATCGTTTGATGAACGAAAACTAAGGAATAAATTGGCAATTACGATAGTAAAACTGCACTGCATTCCAATACAAAATAATAATAAACAAAATGTATATTAATACAAAAGGGCTGATTTCAAATATATAAACAATTAATAATAATATTTATTGAAACAGTCAAAAACAAAATATGTTTATAAAACTATAGTAATTGAAATTGAAATTTAAAACAACAACTGTCACAAAGGGCTATTGTCTTCTCAGTTATTAATACTCTTATTTTGCGTTATTTATTTTAATGATTAAGAAACTTTCAAATTTACGTTGGTTTTCATAAAGTAGTCCCAATTAATGATGATGTAAATTTTCTTATTTTCTGAATACATTTGTATTTACTTAATTCTTTGTTCACATGCTAAAACCATATAATTAAAAGTTATTAATAATATATAGTGGGTAGATTTGGGCTAACATGCAATGAATATATCTTGCTTTATCCGAATGGAAATCAATATTTGGCCTGTGGAGAGTGCATACCAACCAAAAAAAAAAAACAACACACACGCGCGAGTATAGGAGTTCTGGATATGTATACAACAAAAAAAGAAGGAGTGAGCCGCCCATATCTAAAACGGTCAGTGTTCATAAATTTAAATTTATAACATGGGTTTTGGGGAACCCCCCGTTGGCACAAGTAATACTCCAGGGCCGAGCCTTTGTTTTTAACCCGGTCCGGAATTAATGGCGCATAGCAAAATACCCCACGACACAATCGTAAATACTATTTAATACAAACAAAAGAGGAAAACAATAATCGTCGATACGAAGCGAACGCAGCATCCCCGTCCCAGACTCATTCCACCGTAAATCAACCGGAAGAATTTGCGCAAATCTAACGTTTTCCCAGAAAATGAAACAAAGCGTTTTATTGTTTTCGCGCGATGATATATTCAGCGGTTAACTACCAAGCGTATTTGTGCTCTTTTTTTTTCCCTCATCTTTCTTTTCTCCCGTAT
Source organism: Nicrophorus orbicollis (assembly GCA_018845635.1). NCBI lineage: Eukaryota > Metazoa > Arthropoda > Insecta > Coleoptera > Silphidae > Nicrophorus > Nicrophorus orbicollis. The sequence continues at coordinate 747,666 of JAFMTC010000414.1, forward strand.
AATAAATTGGGCATTTTCGCGCAGCGCCCCTTAGGCATTTGTCGCACGCATATTTCCCGCAAAGAATTTCCTTTCCGGGCGACGCGGTAAAATGCTTGTACCTGTCTTTTATTATATTGCGAGATGCACAAGTTATCCCTCGTTTTATTAAAGCAACTACAAAGGCCCCCGACGTGGGTTTGTTTTGCACAGCTCGAGGACATTGTTAACACTTGCGATGAGTGAAAACTCTCCTCGTGTTTGTACGAACATGGTAATCAAATTTCTCCTGAACATATTTTATGATTACACTGCTCACCATCAGCGTTGTTATTTTATTTGCTTTATATGAATCTTTCATATATTGTGCACGGGCTAATTGGCAATTTGACGCCACACTTTCTGAGATTTTTGTTACATAACTTTAATTAAAGACCCTTTCATCTTCGCCCGATTCTTTCGTGCTTTCCCGTTGTTGTGACGATCGTATCAGGTGCATCTTGGATATCAAATGATTAGAAACAAAAGGATCATAAATTGAGATCGCTTCGATTATTCGCATGTAAGAATATTGACTGCTTTTTCTTCATTTTATTCGGACGAAAATAAGTTTGCACAGCTTGCCGCATAAATAAACTTCGCGAGACATGTTTGATAACGAAACAACACGTTTATTATTACGATTTTTTCACTTTTGTACAACATGATATGCGATAAGCGCATATTGCTGAGACGTGGTGTTATGAGCAAGAAGTCTTCATGAGTGGGTGGCTATAGAAGCAAAGAAATGGCGATTTGTAGGTGGCTTAGGCAATAACTGTGTGCAATTAAAGGTTCAAATTGCCTTCTTCGGTCAGTGGTAGCACACGACAATGGGCTGGGTTTGTTTTATGCGAAATAATTAATATCACTTCAAAGAATTTCGTCTGGGAGGCAGCCAAGCGAGTGACATAAATTTCAAGTTTAAATGTGATACTAATTCCTTTAGTTTTGTGTTGAGGTCCATTATCAGGTTGAATGGACTGCACCTAAAATCTAGGTGTAAACAGACCACTTGATGTATCTCCAGTTACTAGACCATATTTCTACGACCACGCACCTTTATATTCCTAATGATACGGCCTTATACATATGCATCATAACAGACTAAACGGTAGGAATGACTTTTTCCACTCGACGTGTATTGAAAATAAGTACATCGAGACACGGTGAGTGTGTATATATATTTCGTTTTATTAGATTTCGTTAACGAGATCCTTATTACTCGGGGCGCTTAACTATAACGCAACTTCGCCCATAAATTCCGCCATTGATTATTATTACTTACTCATCAAGTTGAACAACTTAAATCACGCTTTCTACGTCCCACGGATAAGATAAATCGAACAAATTTAATCCCAACCAATTACCCGGATTCTTCATCTGACGATTCTCTCTCTCTCTCTTTGACTTTCATTCTGTTTCCCCGCGCACTCCGTTCACCGAAAATATTAATTACCCGGAATGGTTGATCATTAGCATAAACCGGGTGTTAAAATATGTGGAAACGCGCGAAGAAGTTGTAACTGTAAAAGTCTTAATGGAACAATTACGTTTGGATTTTATAGGTACGTCAGGAACTTTTACAAGATTACGTTTCATGTAAATGTCGCTCGTGAGATTTCATAACAAATAAATCGACCTTAAGTGAATGTTATGTAATTAAATTTCGCAGGCTCCGAAGGCATTGCTCCGGACCCCCCGTTATCTTTCTTAACACGAGCGTGACACTACACAAAAAAGCGCACCCAGCTCAACGCAAGGTACTAAAATAATAATAATAATATTTCCTCCGAGTCTATCTACGTAGAAGTAATTATTGTAGAGAACATAATACACTCTCCTTTCTCATCCTCTTCCTCTTTTATTTCCAAGTAATAACCGTATACAGTAAAGGGCTCTTTAGATATTCCCTCTGAATGGACTTTCATTCCTTCCCCTATTGAGTACGGCCGGGGGAACCCATTGAAATAAAATCCATCTTTCAGTTTTTAATTTTGGTGAAAAGATGATTTCGAAACGGGGGGCTCCCTCTTGAAACAAACAGCCGCATAAATATTGATTATAGTTATCGGCTCTCGAATTTACATACGTATAAAGTTGTTCACGCGACGTGGAAACATAATAAATGTCCGATGCACATTTTTTCGTTAATTGGTTGAAGAGGAGTCGCGGCGGGCGACTTTTTCGATCGGAATTAAAAATTTCATAAACATCCAATCTAATTAACGGCGACAGTTCAGTTCTCGAGATTACAATGTGCTATCGGTAATTTAAGACCTCGGATGAATATTCAATAAGTCGAAAGTTTCTCCGTGTATTTTTTTGTATTTAAGGCTTTATTAAATCTTGGAAAGTTCGTCGGGGGACTTTAGTGGCAGATAAAATTTTAGTTAATTATGAATACGCTTTTTCCTTCTTCTCAATCTCCGCGGCGTCTTAATTAATCTCTGTGGATGCTGGGAAAGGTGTGTGACGGTACACTACTTTCTTTTTCATCCCATTTGAGCTTATGAATATTCTGAAAAATGAACAAACAAAAGGGAGAGAGAGGGGAAAAGAATGTGCTTGGCAAAAATGTGCACAAAAGAAGATGCGTTGTTCTGCTTTAGAGTAGACGCGAGACCGTGACGTATTTCTGCGATTAATAGAAGAGCCTCGGCACTTTGCAGCAGACAATCCGGCCAACATAAATATATCAAACATCACTAGCAATGACAAATAGTGCGAGGGTGGTGTGTTCGCAACCCCTAAGCTCGTGTACAGTTATGTCCCCTTTAGCGCAACGCACCCCTCGCAGCCTTCCAACAATAGAGAGAAAGCTTTCCGCCACTTCTTCGTAGGGTCCGACTTTGTATAAGATTTGTTTTTCTTCAGATGACATTTTGATATGTCTCAAGTTTTCCTTATCGCTAAAAAGAGCTATTGATTTATTTGTTCCTTGGGGTGCGAAGAAATGGTGCGCGCCATGTTACCAAAGATAGTGAATCATTTTTAAGTTTCTGACTCAACCTCACTACAACGACTCACACGGACCATTAAGCATCATTTCCCCTATTCTCAGTAATTAATTACATGCTGAAATTCATATTCCAAAGTACATTTATACAACATCCACGAAGAAATAAAGCGTGTCTTCAAAATTAAAAACAATAACCAACTTTCAACTTTATTCAAGTTTAATAATAATAAAATAGCTACTTAGAAGACAAGTTCTTAATAAATCTACATTCATAAATCTAAAGCATTGGTCAAACTAATTTCTCATATACTAAAAACTCACATCGTCTTCCAAATGAGTAACTGTACAATATAACTGAATATAATTATTTAGAACTTAAAGATTTTGTTTTATCTTTACGTTACGAAACACAACACTTAGAAGGCGAAAATAGTTTCACGGTTGTAAATAAATATAGAAGAATGTTTGAAATGTTTTTAAAAGTTCGCTCTTTGGAGGGCAGTTAAATATCTGAGTGAATATAATTTTGTGAATTTTATGTAAAAGCTTCGTTTTGATATTGCATAATAGAAAACACAATTTCACAGAAAGCGGTTATAATTCTAGCGCTGACGTGGCCATAAAATAAAAAAAGGAAAATATACGGCGTGCGGTTAAGGATGAGATATATATATGAGTGTGAGTGTATTGTATATATGTGTGTGTGTGTGTGGGATGAGGAGGACGAGGACAAAGAAAACGTGATATGGAATATGAAATTGCGAAATGTAGATTTACCGGATTTACATTTTTGCTATTTATTTTCCTGGAGGGACGACGCTTTAATTACAAATGAAATATAATAGTTCGTAAGCCGGTGTGGCCGCAAATTAATATCTCGTGGAGGTTTCTTGAGAACGAGTGAAGCCTTTTCCAGGAGGATTAGGGTTGAGGGCTGAGGTAACCCTAATCTCTAAATAACCGGACGTTGGCTTTCGCTGTAATTGGATAACACGTCGCATTTTTCCCCCAAGTCGCTTCCTTAAGATGCTATCGGATATCGGTTATTAACTCCTTATTAACTTTTAACCTATCGCATAGAGGAGAGGTAGAGAATTAATTTTGGAAATATGAAACTGATTCCCTCTGTAACATGAGACTTATAATAGGAGATAAAATATTAAAGGAAAAAAAAGGATTTTTTTCGATCGAAACGTTGAGGGATGCTTTAAGAAGATGTTGAGGTTGCGGTCTAAATTTTGCTATGCGCTTGAAGATAGTTTTGAAACTATGCGAGCTTCCTTTGATATACACCGAAACGTATCGTTTTGCATAAAACGCCGGAACATTTGCAATTGGATCCTCCTGGCTGGTAATGAACATTTTTAAGCAGATTCCACGCGCGGAATAAAATCAGCAAATGGTTTAGGAGTGGAAACATTAAGCCGGTACGTTACGAACGCCCATCTGCATGCAAAACCGAACCTCCGGGTGGAATATAGCAGGGTGGGATGGGGAAGCCCCCCAAAGATGCAGTGTATTAATTAAATTTAATATGAAGCCATTGAAGTCCCGCTAAAATTTTAATAATCCAGGAAATAACGGAACCAACGCCGCATTGGCACATACATCATCCTGGAAACCATTAAAACTGCTGAAAGTCTATGATGCGGTTAAGGCAAGGCGACATTGAAATTTCCGCTCACTCGCAAGAATTCCGCACCCCCGCGCCGCGACTCACTTTAATCAGACATGAAAGGAATTCGGTTTTATTACGTCGTTGAAAACTAGTTTGCTGGGAATTTGCATGATTTATTAACACTGATTTCCTTGACGCCTCCTGCGACCGCCATTAGGACCATCATCCGTCAACGATCAGAATAGTCATACCTTATTCAACACTGAAGCATCGATATGATAATCCATACCACAATTTAAATTTTTAAAAAAAGTTCGATTTTGTTTTTTGGAAAACAACACCATCAATGAAGCAATTAAAGATAACCACAATTTTTTTTAATAAGTCAGTCTGAAATACATATGACTAAAAGTTGAGCATTCAAGAGATTAGAAATGAATGGATTCAAAATGTTGAGCTAGGTAAAAGCTGAATAACGTCCTTCATTTTCTTCGTATTATGGTTCAACATTTTTGCTCATGTGATCCGCTCAACAAAGTAATGTAATGGAACGCCAGTACTTCGTTAAATGAGGTATAACAGTGCACGTATTGAAATAAGAAGGTATCAAAAAAAAGTTTAATTATTTCCACGCGATGGCTCTATTGAACTAATCATTTAATTAGATCTAAACGCACTCGCTAGATATAGATGTATACGTAATCTGTAGAATGCGCTTATCCCGGCAATGACTTCCTCGTCACTCTATCATAATAACACTGATAGTAATAATAAGAAGGAGATGCAGAAGAAGAATAATAATAATGCACGTCGCGTTTGAAAATAGTAATTTGTAATTGCCATCTCTTCGGCACCACTATCTAGCAGATTCATCATGTAATTAAGATTCTGTTATTCCGAACCCGCACGTTACAGCTCGCCCGCCCCCTCATACATCAGTTCTTGTATTTCAGCGCTTCCCAATTTGCTTGACAAGTTGCGTTCCACCCATTCTTTCATCTCTGGTAATCATAATTTCTCGCGCGGTCTCTCATTTACCACATAAATCTGGAAAGAAATTGAACAAAATCGCATGCACACATACTCACACACACACACACACACACATCGCGCAAAGAAGGTTTATCTCGCGATCGAATAACGCTCTCACGATCTCCACTTTTTTTCCCCTTTTCTCCATCGTCCTTATAGCAGAGCCCCTCTCACACTCATTCGCACGCCATTATCTCTTAACGTACAGCACACAAATAATCCCACTTCTTCTTCTACTCCTTCTCGTTCCTCTTCCTCCAATCCATACGAGAAAATACATTGCATTCTTTCCCGAAGAAGATCCGCGCCAAGATTATTTTCATCAAAACCCCGGCCATTTGTTATTACCGCATTCTCAAACAAGACAACCGTCCGATGTAAAGCTAATCGCCAGCCGTGATTAAACATTAGCTATTCCAGCATAGATACTGCGCTATTGTAGCAAACAAGAAGGCAGGGACGATGTAATTGTTACTAGAATACGTGTTCCCTCACATCGCCTCAATCTTAACTACTTTCGATAATTACAACCGCAAATCATTTGAGTTTTTACTTGCATTATAATATACTAGATTAAGAAGCTATTATTATAAGTATATTTGTCTTTTTGCACACATTGCAAAATCTTGACACCTTCTTTTCAAACCAGTCAACTTATTCTGCTTCTTTCGTAACATCACATTTTGAACAAAACTTGTGTCCAATAACAGTTGGTTGATGGGCAAACAAAAACATCGAAGTAAAAGCAACTCTACAATCATTATCCTTTGAGTCGGCTCAATCTTGTTTAAGAATGATTAACAGCTTTCATTAATCTCTGCCCATAAAGTTTTTCGTTTTTCTGCATCACAATTTTGCAGAGCTTTAAGGTCTTTCGAGTTTACTTGTCGTGCTCCATTTGAGCGTGCGATCGGAGCATGGTGTGCATGTGTTTGTGTGTGTGTGTGAGAGAGAGAAAGGGGTTCGCTTCAAATTGTCCCATTAATTCATTTAATTCCAGTGATTATTTTAAGCCACGGAGTGAATTAAGCGCAGCGCAATTAGTGCATCGAAGGTCAACCGTTATTACTTCATTATTCATGGGAATCACTAATATTTAGGTAACTCATCTGACGTGTTTTATAGACAAGCAATTAATACATATTTCATGTGTAAATATTTGGTATTTCGAGATATCGATCATCGCATATCGCTCACGAATCACTGCAGCAAATTAACGACGATACTTATCATATTCTTATTAAAAAACAACAAAGCACTTGAAAGTGTGATATTTATACACTTCACCTACAAAATTCTAAGAAAACTGTAAGAAAAACATGTTTTCCATCCAAAAAAAAAACCGTGAGTTTGAACATGTATTTATTCAAACAATTTTTGATGGATGTTTGTATACTTTATAAACGAACAAAACTAATGGAATGTATTTTTCTTTACTTGAAGTTAGGGACAGACTGATGAAAAAAAGGGCCATATCTGGTTTCATTATAAACCAAAAAGATTACCCGATACTGCTTAGACAAGGTTCAGATGCCGACTACGATTCTTTCAAGAGTTACATGATTAGTTGACTTTTTCAAATTAAAAATGAATTAAGTACTTCATGAAAAAAAACTTTTGTTTTATTCTATAAATTTACATTAAATTGATAATAAATATTTATTATTATAACATTTTCAGTGTAGAAAGATAATAATGGTTAAAATAGCACTTTGATCTAATGTTTGGTCGATAAATATGTATAATAATTTCGTTTATGAAGAAATATTACCAAATTTATGTAATTAAATGCTAATTGAATAATGATTGAATATATTAAAGTTCAATTTGTAATGAGTAAAATGAGTGAATTTATTGAAATGAGCATTTTTGTTGCTTTTAAGTTGTTTGAAACGTGTATTTGGGTAATTTATGGTGCACTTTTCAATGCAAATTGTAGGAGTTACCATGTATGAACGATGATAATGTACAAATTATATGTGACGGGGTTTTGGAAGCAAATGAAATAGAGCAATCGCACAAAGCGGCAATAAATACGAATTAATGAAGTCATTAATTATCGAATTAATGTTTGTTTTATTAAGTTTTAATTAATTCGTATTTAAATATTAAATGGCAAACCGGAATGTAATATATTGAAGCCATTTGCATTAATTAGTGCCGTGGCGTTTCGAATTAAATTACATCCGAAACCAAATAATTGTAACAAAAGCGCGTATTATGAGCTACGGCCACGGCGGACGCGCGCCGAGAGGCCTTTGTTGCTTTTTGTCGGCTAGAAAGTGTCTCAATCGTCCGAGGAGTGCAGTGAACGAAAGAAACGGGAAAAGGGAATGGAAACGGAGAGAAGGGTGAGCAGTCCAAGAGGTGTATTAGTATTGATTGTTCACGTATCGCGATTTATGTGACGCAATCGCCTCGCGAAGTTAATTAAAACGTAATAATCCATTGTTATTTATGCACGCACCTGAGATCATTTATCACTTAATTTGTATTACATGGAAGGACGGACGGGTGATTGGACACGTAGGTGGAGGAGAAGAGGTGCACCGAAGAGAGAAGAGTAGAGTCTGAGGATTGGCGGCAATCCACGAAACGAATGCAGATGAACTTTCAATTATTTAGAGGTACCCAAGCTAATTACCTTAAGAGCCCCGTCGGCCGAACTCCGACATTGATTTATTTAGCAAACTCTCAATGTATTTGCTAAAACGTATCGGGGGCTTTAATTTTAATCACGCGCCGTAACCGTAAACGTAACGTAACGTTTATATTCGGACGGCCAGCGGCCAAACGGATTTTAACCGGGCGCGCATTCAATTTACATTAAATCCTTTGATTCATTCATCTTCCAGCTGTATATGAATTAATGTTATAAGTAAGGGTCCGGCCCTTGAGGACCTTTACCCGAAACCACACTTAACCTTAATAGTTTGATCCTTATCTTTGTGTAATGGATAAATTAATATTATCCTTATACACCGATACACCGTTCCCAACTCCTCCAACCCATCCACAACCACCCCTTCAGCTGCCTACGTATATTTGCGACGGCCAAATCCAAACAGGCCAAATTAAATAGACCCAAGATTAGTTCCTCCAACAGCATCCAACGCTTAGTTTATCTTCAAACTGAGGATAACTAAGTCTACGTTTACACGTAACTTGGACGTATGCAAACAAAATTGAAGATTGTAGAGATTTTAACACATCAATTCCTGCAACTTAATTCAAGAAATATACATGCGTTCAATGCTTAGATAACGTCAGGTTGAATTAAATATTCACACCACAATATTTGTCTTCACTTTCACACATCTCTATACAAACAAAATTGAAGATTACGCTGATTTTACTATTTAACATCTTCATTCACAACCTACTAGGAAATATACAATAATGAGATAGGACATAGCTTTATCCTGAAAGTTACTGTGATATTAATTTTACTATAAACAATATTATCAACACATACATCTTCTGTTAATACAACAATGACTAATACAAATCAAAGTTGGATAACATCTACTATATGTTGATTCACTGAGGGTTGGTTAGATACACTTTTATTTTTATTTTTCAGACAATAGATCTAATGAAATCTAATGTCCTTTCTAACATAATTATACATTAATTATCTATTAAAACTATTGGGGCAAAGTGATCAAGATCAATTATACGCTGTTTAGGTTTGGATTAAAGACCCCCGGTGGATATGCATGCATTAGGAGCACAATGTTTTGCTTTAAACGATTATAAATAAAATTAAATCCGATCGGAATCACGATAAAACTAATGCACTTGGCTAGTCCTGAAAGTGGAAAAAAAAGAGAGAGTAAACGGAAGACTGCTTCGGATATCTGTGCAAGTGCAGCGAGGGCGAGAGATAGAGTGAGCGTATTATATGAAAGGCTCTTAAAAATGCAAAATAGTTTGAAATAAAGATAGAGCCTCCACGTGCGTGGGTCGACTTCTCATTTACTCGGATTATCTGATCTGGAAGATATCACGTGATAATAAATAGTTGGTGCAAAACGCGTCGTCTTACTTTAATTTCTCATTACAATATGCATACATTATTTTAAATGAAAGACAACAATTTTAATTTGAATATTAACCGGCTGCGACGCTCTAAACGGGGACAATTTAATCGAATGCAATCTTAACTATTTTACAAAACCGGACAACCAATTAAAACTGCGACGTCCGTCCCTTTCCTTCGCCTCCTCTTCTCCTGCTGATGAAGAGAGCACGATTTGCGCAACAGGCCGTACGCAAATTTGCGCAATTAGACATAATTCCGCAGATTGTTAACGCATTTAAATCCCGATTTTATTTATCTGCAGAATTGGCAATTATGCAAAGCTCATGCAAATCGAAGCAGGAGGAAGGCAGAAGTTTCGCAAGTTTTAGAACAAACCTCGCTTGACATTAACATAGACGCAACGCCCTTAAATAACTTCGAAAATAAATACTCTGATCATTTAAATACTGTATACATACTTGTAATTATATACAATTCAGTATTCAGTAATTTAATTTAGACTTTAACTAAATTTGCTTATGTCCATTGTTAAATTATAGTACTCGCATATAAAAGACCTAATCAATTAAGATTTAAGTTAAATGTTTTGAGAAACATTAGTCAACAAATTCATCTCTATTTCAATAACATTTTTAATATATATAAAATAATCGGAATACATTGATACATAATTATTGTTATTAATTTATTTTGTTTTAAGACTTACAGATTCTGTTAACTCGTTATAAACGCAAATAATTTAGCATATTTTTAACTTTAGATTAATCAAAGTTTCCTTGGAAGTTTGAGACAAATGGGTTTACACCTAGTTCAGTATTATCGATAAAACTTTGAATATAATGTATTTTGTTGGTAACCTTAAATACATACAATTTCTATATAAAGTTGTAATTGGGCAATATTTGAGATATTTGCTACTCATCAATAAGTGTTAGAATAGTAATAAAAGCTTGCTTGCTGCAACCAACAACACATGTCACTTACGTCATTCTGTAATGAGCACATCAAGAAAATGATAAGTATTCCACACACAAGTTGTTCTTTCTTCAATCGACACAAACCACCTATGATAACAACAATAAGTGCTGTATATTTGTATAAATACAAGTACTTGTACAAGTACAATTTAATATATTTTTAGGGTGGAAATATATTAAATTTATTTATTTTTTACTAACAATTGAGTAATATCAATAAACAATAATAATCAAATTCTATTGTATTCTCAATATTATTGAACAATTTCCTTTTTAAATATATTGTTTGAATACAATATTAGTTTGACACAAATTATTCAATCAATAGAAATTGTACATAGAAATGTACCTTTTTCAAATTAAATAATTGCTTATTGTCGTGTAGGATTATGCGTTTCAATACAACTGCGTTGTGTGGGCATTTTTGACTGTACTTTCGCCAATGTATATTTGTGGAGTACTTCAAACAAATCCTTGCTGCGGTGTGCTGCATACGAATCGCTGAATCAATACGAATCTGTGTAAATATTAGCACTTTAATGTGTTTCATAATTAAATTTCAAGTGGATTCTACTAAAGCGTTTAATTATATACAAATAATATGAATCAATAAATTCCGACCCGTTCTTTCCAAACGCAAATATTTGCAGAAGACTATTTACTAAAACAACAACAACAACAATTCGAAAAATAAAAGAGAGAACAGAGTTTGTTGTCGATTGTCCGAGCGTGTAAAATATATTAATCCGTTTCAATTGTTTACAAAATTGCACAATCGTTCGTATTTTTTTGGGGAATTATTTTATAAGAGACCGCTTCCTCGCTCCGTATGCAAATAGGCATGAATAAAACAAGCGGACCTTGCTGGAGGATGAATCAATCCTCAATTTTATTTTGCCATTATATGAGGAGGAGGAATGAACTGATGTCTGTGCCAACTTTGAACTCCAAACTCGACTTATTTTCATCAATATAATGCGCATAAATTACGACCCGATACATAATGCTACTAAGCAAAAGAGCGCAAAACGTAATTCCGTTCATTTCGGAGGAGAGAGCCCAGCATAAATTGCTTTCGTCTCGTTTATTTGTGTTCCCTTCGTTCCGAAAACACCACCCACCGTTGTGTTTTCCTCTCGCTTCCTCTTGAATTATATAGAAAATTCGAAACTCGATATTTCGCGTCTTCCGAGAAATAAGTAGTTAGATTTGACAAATAAGATACGTCGCCCGGAGACAGTCCTGACTCCCCTGTCAGTTTCCCCTGTATATTGTTTCTATCCGTTTCATGTATATATGTATGCATGTGCGTGTGTGTATACACATACGATTGTGAGTATTTTTATACCCTGTTGTGAGCAAACGGAAACACGGTGTTGCACTTTAAACTCTCATGTGTGTTTATGTACCGGGGACGGAATGGGAAAGAAAAAGAACGTCGCCTAAGACAATATAATAAAGCACTAGTTTTGGAATTTCACAAACGCAAAAAGGTAAAAGGGGACACGGACGGATGGAAAGGAAGAACAAGAGAGAGAGAGAGAGAAAAACAATCGGGCAGCAACAACATCAAACGCACCTTTAAATATTTATAGCTGTATTGAAACCACTTTGGCACTTTGACAGAACGAAAAAGGAAATAGCGCAAATAAGCGAAATCTGCTTTTCCTCTTTGTCTCCCTGTCAGTTTTACTCTCCTTTCAACTTGCAACCAAATAAAAATTGGATATTCGATATCATAACATCACAATTTATTTTTTTTATACTTTCAAAGATGAAACGTCTTTCTCACATTGTTACAGATCACATTAATAGAATATAACTCAGATATCTTTTTTACTATTGATCACTTAAACAAATAAGACACATAAAATAAATCACATTTTACAATTATAGAAATTATGTTCATTTTAATTACTAAATATAAATATCTTTCTTGTTGTAAATTATTAGTAAATTAATAATAATAACATTTATTACAACAACTACCAAAAAAATACAATAAAATGAAGAAGTTCAAAAGAAATATTGCTGCAAAAGGTCTCTCAATTTGAATCGTTTATATATATTTTGGTATTTATATAAATATGTTAAATTAAGACATATTTTGTGTATGCTTGAAGATTTCGATTCTCGAAGATGATTGATCTGTAGGCGAGATCCGATATAAAATTCACACTTTCTCCAAGATTTATTATCATAATCCACCCGAGTTTATTAACATGTTGTAAATATAAATAGGATTACCATAATCCTCGATTGATTACGATCGCATGTGGAAACTCGGTGTTTGGTATGGAAGTAACGCAAATACCATGCGCATCGTTAGTCGAAATTCGTTGGAAAACGAGATGGTTAATCCTGTTAAAATAAGTTTGCCGATTATTCGACATTCGGTTGGGTCTCTTGTATTCCGGAGGCCAACACCGCCGGTGTTAGATGAAGTTTACTGTTGCATAAACCATTTAACATACATCTATGACGAAGTTAGCTGCTGCGGTATTCAAATGTGCAATGCCATCGCACCGCTCTCGTGGCAAGTCCTACCGCCAACCATCATCCCCTTCGAGGCCCATCCATCCCCCTTCGGAACGGGGATCCGATAAAGACCAGGTGAACTGGCACTTAATAGCAACACGGAAAGAATTCACAATAAGAAACTCAACAGGCACATAAAATTTATGCCCTTCCTCGAGGAACGAAAGAGGAAAAGAGAACGAAAAAAAAACTTTTTATATCGATTACTTTTTTATGTACACTCCGAGGATTCCGTAAATCGAAGCCTCATCATAAATAGATCATCATAAATACTTGCCAGGCTATTGTTACAATTTTAAATTTATCACCCATCATTTATTATTTTTGATTTATACAACTTCAAATATGTAATTATAACACTTTTATTATTGTATAAGGAAGATATCTCCTACAGTTATGATATTAATATTTTATAGTTGTAATTGAATAGCTTTATTAAGATAACTCAACCAAAAGTATTACCATTTAATTAACATTATAATACAATTAACTATTATGAATGTGTGTCAGATTGTTATTGCAATATGAAATTTATGGTCTGCAATTAATTTATTATAAATTTCTATTAGTTAAAATGAAAATCGAACCATAATTTATAATTATATTACAGTACGAATGCGATTATTAATTAAAGTATATTTATATGGATACGTCGGGTGGCATGTTTATTATTCTCATTAACTTATAGATTGAATTTCATAAGTCATAAACCGAAAGAAGAAAAAAGAGTTGAAGCAGCTTCGGCAAGGAATATTAAAACGTAAGAATTACAAAATGATTCGAATGAATTTATGAGGTAATCAAATTAACACGAAAGGCGATAAATAACAATTATCTGCCGTCCTCCCATAATGAGTTCGCATTATCTTTTAATTTTTCCTCTTTCCTCATTTCCGTTTTCATCTCTATGCAACGATATACTTTTTTTGTTTGTAATCTTCAGACATGCAAGATGAAAAGTTTCAGTTCGGTTATTATTCACGGAGCGCCGTTGCAGGAAATGAATCGCAGTTTGATTTGTGCTTCCTTCGCAGATAAAACTGATAGGTTCTGTAATTTATACCTGCAGTGGCCTGTACCTACATAGGAGGAAGAAAAAAAGTTGAACGAAACGAGTGTACTTGGCCTTTTTCTCTTCGTAGCGAAAACTGGAACATAAATAAGCGTCCTATGCAAGCGCATATTCATATCGATGATTGAATCGACGTGCAAGTGACATGTGGCTTTCCGATGAGCGACTGTCAGAGATGTATGGTCGCGGATGCGGACCGTTAAAGACAAAAGCGCCTTTGGTTCGGGGAAATTTCATTAAGCCAACGCACTCAGAAGCCACCGTATTTATTTGTTTGATCGCATCGGGGGAGGTTTGTCACATCGGGAATGATCCCTTTCCATCCTGAAACTGACTGAAACGCTTTCGAACTTCGTTACATCCGAAACCCAATACGCGCCTCGAGCCACGACCGCGATTTCCTTTCCAAACATCCATTGGCTTCAACTTTCGTACGCACGCTACAAATTATGAATGAGTTACACGTGCATCCTCCTCATAATTAATAAACAATAAACACAACTCTCCGCTCAATTGCGGCTTTATAAATAACCGCATCCCACATGTTTCGAAATATATGTGATTTAGATAGCGTCTCATATGTGACTAGGTTCTAATGAGTAGGAAGAAAATCCATTGTGACAACAACGCCGAGAATATCATCGTAAAAGGACATTGATTTCAAAATACGTCAAAAGAACGTACAATAACTTTATTCCACAAATAGTCAACTTAATAAAAGGATTATTGTGAGTACACTACACTCGGACATACACCTGATTACAAATAAAGTAAAATCAGTTCTAAATAAATAAAATAATCTTATCGGTAAACACAAACATAATCCACAAATAAACAAATCACTTACTCACATTTAAGTAATCGATATCAATTTGTTTATTTATTGAATAATTATATAAAAATCGATTATATAAGTAAAAATTGAATCATATCAACTTGTTGAGGTAACATATTGAAAGAAAATGTAAGGAAGGGAGCTGCAGTAATTTTGCTGACATAATTGAACATTGCGGAAAGCGGATATAAAGTTCCCAGAAGACTTTTATTAGATTACATTTCCTTCTTAATCCAATACATTGGATTGAATTACATTTATATACTTTTTACATTTATTTCAAATTGATTTTCTTCGATTATTACGTAATATCGTATATTTTTTTAAATTAATTCTTTAATGTGGTAATTCTACTCAACAAAAATGAAAATATTCAATTTATAATATAAATAAGTAAAACATAAAACAAGGTAATCGATTGTACAATTAAAAATGACATTTATTGGAGGTTAGGTTTTGATTAATTTTGCACTCTTCCATAAACTAATTAGCCAATAAATTTAATTAGCAAATGTTTGGAAAATCGCGAATTTCGCGTGGATTATTTTTTGGGAACTGATATATGCGCAGCGGCGGAATACAATTGAATTACGGGATGGCAACAATAAGCATAAATCAATTTTCACGAAAAAGTGGGAATAAATTAGCAATTAGTTGGTATTTATGGTTCTGAGGGTATGGAGCGTTACGTTTTGTTGCATTTGGGGGTAAAATATTAATGAGTGCGTACGTTTTGTATGCACGTGTACGTAATATTTGCGGGCGTACAACAATAACAATTGATCGGTGATTTGGCAGTGCAGTGCAAAATCGACGCAGGATTTTGGACAATTAAGACAGTTGCAGTAAATATGATTTATTGTTTGGGGTGCGCTGATGCGGATCTTAGGCCAGACACTTGTAATGTATGCGAAATTACTTTAATTGTTTTGAGCAGAATAGGTCTGACCTGTTTCGTTAATCCATTGCGAAGTTAACGTGTATATATGCCCTGCAAGCTTATCCGGGGGACACACGAATTTCTATTGTTCGCTTCGCTTTTCACGCCACTGCATTTTCAGCGCCAGAAATTATTACAAAGGACAATTATTCTACCGTGATTTCTGCCACACAGTTTGGTAATTCGGAACAAAACGGGATGGAATTGTACACGCCTGTGTAGCTATAATTAATTGTTTCCCTAGGTATATTACATTTTATAAGCTTGTAATTGTTCTGAGCGCTGCATGTCTGCCTTTCTTTCTTTTGTACCTCCATCTACTATATTCCTCTATATCCTTCCTTCCTCGCAGCAGTTTCCAACCGGGAGGCGGCGGAACGTGGGAATGAAATTAGAGGTGAAGCGCGAAAGATAAACATAGGTGTGTGTGTGTGTGTGCGAGAGGGGACTGGAAGAAGGAAAGATGGATGGATGGTAAAGGTAAATGTAAAGGCACGGAGCATCAACATTCGTACAGTTGTGGCTGTACTTTAGTATACTTACAGGCGACTTCGACGGCGGCTGGTTGACTCTTGATGGTACCTCTTCCATTCCACGCGTGACATTCGCATTTGAATTTCTCTTTGCCGAAAAACTCCTCCACCATGTCTCTGGTCACGTTCGCCTCGGCTTCGACGAACCTCACACCTGACATCGGATCCACGATGTCCATCAGCCTTGTTTCCACTTTACGAGCGCCGTTGCACTTAAAATATATCTGGAGGGTGTGAGCGGCCCTGCACTGTAATAGGGCAGGCCTGTTTTTCACGACGTACGAATCCTTCGGTTCCAGGAGAAATATCGGCAGGGAGTCAGAGTTCAGCAGGAGTGATTCGTCTGGCTCTGAAGTTGATGGTTTTGTCGGCTCTGCGTCTTCCAGCAGCGAACCGTCTGTAACGAAAGAATTAAGGCTTTAATTAAAAGGGATTTATCGGGTTTGCCGTCGTTTTTCTCGCAATCGAATCCCTTTCGCACGTAACAGGATTAACAATAAAATACGGAACTACCCTCCCATCTTCTCTTTCACTCTCTCAATATACACTCCCCATATATTCAAAAAATCAAAGCCTTCTACGATTTTTCTAGTGATTTTTGTCAATGCAAATTTATCAAACAGTAATAACTAATTATTGAATAATTGAAACATTTATAACAAATTTATGATAAAATTGATATTCAATACATTAATAAAACATACATTTTTTAAATACCTCGCTATTGAAGCACGTTTTCGATTTACGGCCTAAAATATTTCGCTATAACGCTATAATCTTGCGCAAGCGCAATAATTGATTCCTTATACGGCTTTTCGCTTTGCGGCCAAGTTTCGTGGAACGTATCTAGGCCGTAAAGCGAGGTATGGGTGTACAATTGAAAATTACTATGAAATACTTGACACATACGTATTTTGTACTCAATACATTACGGAATATAATTAAATAAATATTTAATATTATTTGAATTGATCTTAGAATACAGTATTGATTAAATGAAATTCGTTGATAATAGCATTGCGATGAATAATTCCAATGAAGATAAATTTAAAAGTTGATAATAGCATTGTGAATAGTTGTTTCGTACTAACCACAAGGCGGCATAAGTGGACGTGATGAGTTTAATCTATGGAACTATATTATTTATTAGAAGGTTCCAGGTAATTCAAATCGTTTTTCACGTCTTTTTGGACCCTGAAACATCCACTGTGAACGTTTTCAGAAATCACCGTTCCACCGATCGTTTCAGTCCATCCACGAGGTATGCATCATAAATTAATCCAAACGGTTTCGTTGCGTGCAACGATAATGCAACGCTTTAGATAACTCACGTGTTGAGACAAATGCTAGATAATTTTCATGCTAGCAGCAGTGATAAACGGCCTTCCGATTTTCATTAATTTCCGCGCGATTCTTTCCATTTCCACCTTCTAATTGAACTTGTCGTCGAGGCGTGTATCTAGATCGAAAGCAATCAATAATAACCGTTGCATTTGCGTCGAGTGCCATTTACAAATCATCCCGCATCCGTTTTGCAAAGTACAGAACAAGAAAAGGGGGCGAAATTGCAGACGGAATCTATTTTTCTAGCACGGCACGGAATTTACATTTTTCAGAAACGCTAAGCCGAGTGGTTTATAATGGATTCGCGCGCCCTTCGTTAAGTGTATTCATTACATCTGAAATTCCCATTGAGATATTCGAAAATCAAGTGAAAAACTACTGCAACATAATTCGCTCCATTAGCGCGGTTTTACATAAACTCATAAAACATTAATGAGCTTCCGCCGAACGGAGTTTCGGAGTATGTTATTACACCTGCTTATTTTCTGTTTCAATTAATTATCGAAAATTATACCGACCATAAAGTTTATATCAAACATTTTATTCCTCAACTATTTCGTCTATACAATATAAACTTGAATTTGTAAATTTAACTCCAGCTGTGGCTACATTCTAATATTCACTGAATAAATTTCCCTTTAATTCTATTCCTCCGTAACAAGTGTGTTTATTTTTCTATGAAAAACTTCAACGAAATTTTAAAAGATTATATTACTTCTTAAATAAAACAACGATTAATTAATTTTCTGATAGAAATGTAAGCAATATACAATTGGATCGGTAATTAGTTCGCATTATATAGGTGGATAATTAACGATGCGGTTTAATCGAAGCGAAAAGTGCACTCCTGGAAGATTTATCTTTGGAAATATGCGGTTTTAATGGTTCGTCGTTAACAACAGGGAGTTGTATTTTATATAAATTAATGGTTGTAATCGACCGATGATTACTTACTTGTAAAATTATCCGCGCGTTGCGATGGGTGTAACGTTTTTCTTCCTTTTTTTGCATAGCTATAAACATGCTAGCAGGACTTTTTATTGCAAAAGCGCGCAATTACACGTACGAAGATAATTCACCTAACGGGAATGCGAAAAGGAGCTCTTTTCATTTTTACCTCTAAACAGAAATAATATAAACATTTCCAAGGAGCGTCCGTTAACTCAAAAGTGCCTTTCTTTAATTACACTTTGGGTCACGGCCGATGCTGTTTAATGCTGTTTACTCACCATTCTCGTTGCTCGTAACAGATTTATCTTGACATTGCAAATTGACGTTGTTTTTTTAAAATTTATTTTTACTAACGTACAAGAAAAAAAAAGCAACAACATAAGATATACTAATTAAAATGACGTTTTTATCGCATTTCAATAGGGTCCACTTAACAGTAATCATCTCATTCCATTTTTAGCTTACTCATATCAAGACGATAACTTATTTATTAGAATCTGTCTACAATGGAGCATCGTAGGTTAGTAGCCTTTTATCTCTTATTAC
Source organism: Nicrophorus orbicollis (assembly GCA_018845635.1). Lineage (NCBI taxonomy): Eukaryota > Metazoa > Arthropoda > Insecta > Coleoptera > Silphidae > Nicrophorus > Nicrophorus orbicollis. The sequence goes on from JAFMTC010000414.1 coordinate 767,077, forward strand.
ATGTACTTTATATAGTAAAAAAATACATGTTTTTATTTAATTTATATAAAAATCAACTATTTCATATTCAACAATATATTTCAGTTGTAAATTTGTTTGGAGAACGCATACATTAAAATGATGTAATTACTATTACTTATAAATGAACAATGCGTTACGCGTTTCGTTTTCATGTGAAAAGTACTGATTACAACGATGTAATTACAAGGATGGCATTAATCTAAATCATGGTTAGGAATTTGATATGCCTGATTTCTAAGAAATTTGTAAATAACGGGTTTTATATCTATAAACCACGATTTTGTCAGCTTAATACTCTTAACGACATCACTAGAAAGTCGTTTCGAAGTACTTAGTTTACAGTGTCCTTTTGTACAATGGTTAAGAAAATAGTTGAATTGTTGAGATATGCGTGTAGGTCAAGGTCTAACACTGAAAATGAATACAAATGTATACATTAAAACTAAATCCCTTCTTACAATTCTCTCAAATAACAATTGATTATAGTATAGAAGTTTTATTAACATTTTATGTCCAACAATTTGTTTCTCTCTATTATATGAAAAGGGATGTTACTTCAAATATCAAAGGTTTTGAATATATTTGAAACACATTACATGCTATAAAAGTATGTCTTATTAATGTTATATAATTAAGAATCAGCAAAATACAATTACTGTAATTAATAAGCTATTTCCTGTAATTAATATTGTCTTCTAATTTAAACTTATTTGCACTAATTGAACTTCTTACAATGACTTCCTCCTAGTAGTTTATAGACCAAATTCTTTAGTTAATTATGAATGCATTAATAATTGTTTATTAGTTTATAACTAGTTAAATTGTGTCAATAAAACGGTATATTAAGGAAATAATCCTTGTAATTTGAGTTGTAAATTTCGTGAAACGAATGTCGCTAAACGTAGAAATGAAAAGGCCACTTTTACGACAATTCCCCCAGTCAATCTTATCTTTAAAACAATAGCCTAAATCTAAAGAGAGAAGGAGAGATATATCAGTTGGCATGCGATGTTTAGTGTCAGATCATTTCGTGGATCTTTTCCGTGTGCAGTAATTTCAGAGCAGAAATTATTTCGAACAGGACACACGAGAAATCGCAGACATCAAATGGAACCACATCAGAGCAACTAGGTGGCGTATTACGGACAATTCAAAGTCTTAATTACCGAGCAAATTTCCCTTCCCCTCAGCACCAACCGAATAACCATTTAGTCAAGTATCAAACGACGCAAAGTTTGCAATCACATACCGTCCGAAATACTTGGGAATTTAATAAGCCTTTTCGAGCGTTGCATTTCAACTATTCATGTTACCTCGCAATGAACTACGAACAATATTACGTTTTCGTTTGGATCTATGTAATTTAATTATGATTGAATCGTTGATGAAACATCTTTTGTGTTATTAAATTTAGATGGAGGAGCATATTTTCTATTTTGATTAGGATGCCGAGGTCGTCCCACGGGTCAAGATAAAACGCGCAGCGTTAAGAAATTCGAATCTCGTGTATTGTATCCAAATTGAATGAACGCATGATTCCAGTTCGATATCGCATAAATATCCTATTAACTGTATTAGGTCCGGAAATGTAAGAGCCTCGACTAAGCGTGTTATTATTCCGTCGGAACGAGCACCAATAGATCAAGTGTTTTTATGGATTTCTTATTCAATATTTTTATTATTATGAATTATGCATTGTGGAAAACCAATAAATCTATTCTTGTATGATTAATGACGGCGTGCATCGCATTACGACTGTGGAAAAATCGAATAAAATCTATCTTTACAATATTTAGTGTCGAGTTCTGTGAAGTTGCGGAGAGATTACATTAATTTGGACTGCATGGGAATTAATTGTTATTTGTGCAATAAGCGATCTCCGTCATATTTATTTATTAATTATGTTGTATGCAAGAGATATAAATTATAAATGGTATGTGATGCGACCGGGTTATCATTCTGGTTGTAAGGAACAATGAACGAAGTGATAGTGCTTTCCCCAAAGGACACATGAACTGTTTGGATTAACATGTAAACGCGAACGCATCGACGATAAACAATCAGGTTCGGTGATAATTGAAAGGCATTGAATTTCGTCCGGTATTGAATGGTAATTATGGTGCTGGGTAAATAATAATAATAAGGAGAAGTGCATTAGAATCACGCGAACGCATAAAGCTTAAAGAGTGCAGCGGTTCCAGAGAGACGAGATAAAGAGGAGAGAAGGTAAAGAAGAAGCAGTCGATTTATCAAAGATCTAAAAGTTACCCACGCGATTGCTCCGGGGTCCAAGGTATAAACAAGTTTATAGAGAGCTAAGCTTGAGAGTATAAGGCTATACGTATAGTCAATAGCAGCAATAGCATGCTAACATATTCACAAACGTTCAAGCTGTTAGTTAGCTATCTACTTAGCGATCTCGTAAAATAAATTAAGGTAATTAAGAGAATCATGTCACAAGATTCCTCTTTAATGATATGTTGGTCCAGATGAATCTCACTCGTTAATTACTCTCAAGTACATGACTACATTATTTAGATGCGTATATGCTCTTAGCCTCCTTACTCTTACACAATTAAACACGAAATGACCTTTATCTCTCCACTTAAAGTTAATTTAATTGCAGAGCTCAAAAATGATTATGCAAATAGATTTCCGCGATCGAAAAAATGGATAGCGCAGCTCCGAGGCTCGTTTAACCGGATCGAAGGGGAAAGGAAAGGCCGTAATGGAAAAGGCCCTTTCATTAAGCGGAAACTTGCAATAACAACGACCCAACGACAATTCCGATTATATTAAACGATTCAAAAGAAGAAGAAAAACGCTCCAACATTTTTATCTTTACATAAAAGTGAGGAAAATACAAAAGGAGATGTATACTACAAATATTTGGATTTCAGTTGGAAATACAGACGGTGAAAAGAATTCGATTTGGCGAGGCGCGGAGCAGATCTGATATTGTTGAATTATTCAGATAATTTTAATTGAAATATTTCCTATAATTGCTTGCTCCGGATCGGAATGAATTCGGAAATTGCAGGAGTAAAAAGGCTGCGTGACGGTTCAATTCAAATTTAAAGAAGATATTATATTGGTATGCATATTCATTTTGCGGGTATGGTAATGGGCTTCGCCTTATTAAGTATGAAATTATTGTCCACAAACCATAAACAATGTTGAGCAAGTAAAAAACAAAAGGTGGGAAGAAAGTAGCTGGAACCGAAGCGAAATGCTAAATGGCCACTTTATACGTGTGCAATGTCAAAATTTTTCACGTGGCACCGCGGTACCGGTTTTCCTCCTCTCATATTCAGCATGTAAATTTATGTAAAACGGATCGGTTTTTGTTCTACGAGCTGTGTAAGTTAATTGTTATATATTCCCAGCATGCAATGGGATGATGCACAAGGATTTTAGTGCGCATACATAAAGCTTCGGACGCTGCTACCAGTTTTATACATCATGGTGAACGGTGTAAACCGCCTATGGTGTAATTCCATATCCAACTTTGTCACCGGACCACCGAACCGTGGGGGATAATTACGCGCAGGTATTCCGATGATCATTAATTTTAATGCTCGCGCACAAAAGCTAAACCGTTTCGTTTTCTTCCTTCCTTAATTTCATTACGAAATTCATAAACCGACCATCCATCAAGGCCCCCCCGAAAACACGAAAACGATGCTCCGACTAAACAGTCCCAACGTTTTAAGTCTCTAATTACAACCATTTCCAGCAACTACACGACTTTTAGCGCCATCGAAAAGTTTTGGCTCCGAAATCCAATTAAAAATCGATAAAAACATATTTTATGACTTTGGACGTAAATAACTAGTTGTACTTTTTTCCAGAGTACCTTCATAAAAAGTCAAAAGTCAATGCGTTTACCGAACACATTACGTCTCCGGAATTCCAATCTTATCGAAGCGTATTTCCATAAAGTAAGGATAAATTCATTCAGTTTATTGCCGAGAAGCAAACGGCGTAAATTACGAATTTGAAAGTAATTGATTTTAAAGTAAACACAATTGAACATAGTATTATTTATTGGATAATATTGACATTACCCATATTTACTTATACTAAGCATATTTACTTTATTTTATACCTTTGTGTACATTAAAGATTAGATTAGATTTTTTGTTACAATTAACTTACTGCTAAATTATTGTTTATTTTTGGTTTATTTCGAAAAATCTTCAAATACTTTTAAATTGTTGTAATACCACATTCAGGCTAAGAGGAAATAGTTAGAAATAAAGTTTAGAAACTCTATTAATAACCAATAGACAAAAAGTCGAAGAATAAACTATTAATAAACAAGGTAATCAAACCAGTAGTGACATATGGCATCCAATTATGGGGTGTAGCCAGCAAATCGAATATACAAATTATCCAGAGATTTCAATCAAAATACCTAAGAAGTATCATCAGGCCACCGTGGTTCATCTCAAATAGGCAAATACATGAAGATCTCCATATATATTTTGTTCAGGATACAATACCGATTTTCAGTAGCAGATACACAAACAGACTGGGATTACATAATAATGTTCTGGCTATTGATTTACTTAACAACAGCAAAACAACAAATAGACTTAAGCGTTATAAACCACTAGATTTAATGTCTAATGTTTATATTCACAATAATGGTAAACATTGAATAGATTCAACTTCCTGACAAAACAAAATTGTTGTAATGAATAATATTTTTATTAATTTCGATGTGTATTTGATATTATGATCGATCAAATGAATTAATTCCATATAAAATATCTGTAATTGTATGTTCTATAGTGAAGTAAATAATGTAATAATCGACTGACAAAGTCTGCGGATAACAAGTTTTCAGACATATTTAAGTTTGATTTACAGTTAAAATTGCATAAAATAAGTAGTAAATCTAATAAAGTCGGTAATTTGTTCAAGTAATATTTATAAATTTAAACATTCGTGTGTTTGAGACGGCGATTCGCGAGGAGATTAACAGCAGTGGGATGCAGAATGAGTGGTAGTAGTAAGACAGGCAAGTCAGCCTCCACAGTTGAGTAAAGCCAAACAAATAAATACCTACACGAATTAACTTAACGTTGATAAATCTCCATGTTCTTAATACGAGGTGATGTTTTGCAGAAATAAATATTGTTTACGACGGGACAGAACAACGCAGCGGTTGGTGGTTGCAGCAGCAGCGTCCACTACGAGCCACAAATTAACTTCACATAAATTTTCGCCCAGAATATTATCTTAAATCTTTTATAATATTTATCTAAACGTTTGTCGCCAAGGCTTTTCAGTAGGCTGCCTCCTACTGTGCGTCTTAATTTATTTCAAAACCATCTTTTATACGCCGAAACTGAAAGCAGTTTACGACCCGCAACGAAATTTAAACAAAACGAAAAGAAAATAATAAGAAAGGATTTTCGAATTCGTTATCGCTTTCTCCTGATGTCGTCTCGCAGTTCAAATCGGACTGTTTTGCAACGGCATTAGTTTCATTATTTATCGTGTAAGCTGCTACTTTTACTAATTAAACTACAGCAAATTTGTTGTGTTGGTTCATTAGAAACAGCAACTCCGCTTTATTTATTTTATACGACTGATGCTGCAACACCTAATTAGTCGGAGAGTATTAATTAACGATTACGCCTCTAAATAAGCTGAAAATAGACGCGCAGCAGAGGAAGGAGAGTGAAATAAAACAACTACGAAAACGAAATCCGAAAACAGCGTTTCCGCTTCTGTCCGTGTTCCTCATTGTCTCGTATAAGTTATACGCATCTCTTCTTTTCATTTATATATTTTAATTACGTGCCGGTTATTCAAATACTTACACGATTACTTCCGGTATGCAAATGTTTTATTAATTAACTACCCTCGAGATTAATTATAAATTTCAATCGCGCGCTTAGCACTTTTTTCTTTCTCTCATCGTCCGTTCGCTTTGTACACGTACATAAATTACATGTTCGTTTTTTGGTTAACATTCGTTATGTAAGTGTTTCGCGAGAGTTCCGTCAAAAAATGGGAAACGAAAAAGGAGCGGGCAAAAAAGTAAAAAAAAATATACGAAACATATATGAATCTTTTCAATTTGCATTTTTATTACGAGAGCTCAAGCGATGTACATTAAAACGCGGCCCCGAACAAAAGACCGCAGGAAACAAAAGAAAACACACAACATTAGCAGACTTGAATTTTAATTTGAAATAAAACAAAACAAAAGAGGAGAAAAAGAAGAGCAACGAAAGAAGGGACGGAGAGTGGATGGTCTGCTGAAGACAATGCCATCCGCTGGTACAGCCTCATTTCGAAATCGGGGCCCCATCTGTGCGGCTTTTAGCGACTGTTCATATTCATTAAAGACCCCAAAAAAATAAATAAACAAAAAACGCTTAATTAATATACTTCTGTCGCTGAAGATTTACAGCCGGATTTATTGGCGATTTTAATTCCTTCCATACGTGCTTTTTTATCTGGCCCGTTTTCGTGGTTTAGGGCGATGCACTAAATTCACATTAATGATACGTTGTTAGGCATGTTTCGATGAATAATGAGATTATTGGAGGTTGTTATTAATGTCCTGGACCGCGTCCGAAACGAAGATAAAAGGCCAGAACGGAAAACACAACGCCACAAAAATATTACACACAAAACGAGTGGCTAACATTAAAAACGGTTCAGATACAGAGGAAGATAATTTGGATTGATTGAAGCAAGGGAAAAGAAGGCGAGGGGTGAGCCGTAGGATGGATGGATTTCAGGATTTTTGTTGTTTGATTTGAAACTGCGAATGGGGAGACACACAGAGATGATGCACGTAATGAATATGAAACGATTTTGCTGGAATGCATATTCAATGCGTTTAATTAAAATATAAAGTTTTTAATTACGTTGTGCAACTTTCAGCATAATTAATGGACCTTTGTCTGTGCGAAAAATTGTTTATCGCAAATAACTGTTACATTCGAATCGTAATTAAGTTTTCTCTATTTTCATAATTGACTCGTCTGTTTTAAAACTACTACATTAGTTCACAATCGCAGCGAAATAAACAATAACGCAATTGTTACACTGTTCTTCATAAGTTCCCTCACCTCATTAACAGTTTTGATTTCATTCAGTTCTTAATGAATACAAGCATACAATAATGCAATTGTTGTTAAATTAATCATTTCTTCATTAAAGATTCTAAATCTTTTGCACATCTACATTGTAATTGATTTATTCTTTAGTTTTTAAAATTATTATTGTAGTAAAGGGCTATAAACTGAAGATTTGTGTTTTCAAATTCCTTCATTTATTTGTAATTGATTATTGATTATAAGCGAAGTTAATTGCAATTTATGTTGTTTGTTTTCTTAAAACTTCATTGAACAGTTCAAATTTTGAAACTTTACTTAGTTCGATTACAAAGTAAAAATTGTGATTATCGTCGATGAGAGGAAGCTGCTGATTATTGCGATTACGTAATTTCGGTATGCGAATCGTGGAAGGGAATCATCATAATAATGCGGATGTTGAGTTATCAGCGAACGAGACATCGTTGCAAAATGGATACGATCTTGGGAGTGGAAAACTTTATAATTAAAATGTAATTGAATCAAGGATTCATAGCGTCGGATTACATTTCGCAGTTATGCAGAGCGTACAAATGCAATTCAATTAAACGAATTTAATGTTTTGATTCAATTTTCAGCTCTGCTCCCGATACATGCATACATACACTCACCCATACCACTCCAACTCTATGACTGACTGCGTACACACTACACGTACAAACTTGTGCACGTAACATGACTGACGTTTATTACAACAGAACATTTACACATGGAATTAGATTATGACTATTGAACTAAGTGCTGTATTATACAGCAGCCGTTTGATGTTTCTGCCCACTTGCATTAATAATATTCTAATTATTAGTGCGAGCCATCGCATTCCCAACATGTAGCATTGCCATGTCAACTCGCCCTACATCAATGCGCCCTTTGATTCCATCATTTCAACGTGTCTCTCTCTCCTTTCTTTTTCATGGAAACAAACAAGGTTAACCATTTCAAAATCGAAAAATCCAATTTCAGCGGAAAATTTATATAATCTGCATTTCTCCAAGAGCTTAAGCAAGTGTCAACTATGAGATATATTTGAAAATTCAAATTCCGTCCCGTATCCAGCGAGAATTATGCAAATACTTTCAGAAACCGGTCCAGAGAAAGTGTATACTAAGTATACTAAGTTTAAAGTTTCATGCGTCTGGGAATAGTATCAAAAACAGTTTAACATAAAATCAATAAAGTAAAAATAAACAAGAAAATTAATACACAGATTAAAAAAGTTTCGCGTATTACATAGTTTTTAATGTTCAAAGTTTACGAGTCGAAACAAATTACACCGTTGAATGCGTTTATTGCGTGGATTAATAACTATTTCAATGCCGGCGCAAAAACTAGCAAACTAAGTATTAAAATGAGGCGAGATGGGAAAAGTTTTCTCATCGGATTGAGTGTTTTTTAATTGGGGCGAAGTTTGCGGAGGTGCATGGAGCCCACGGATCAGTCAGCCGGTAATCCAAGTTGTTCTGGTTTTGTTGCAGAAAATCAAATCAAGTCGCTTTAGGGGTCGGACCCGAAACACTATTTTGTCCCAGTTTACGAGAGCAATGAAAAAGGAAAAAGAACGAAGCTCTTTTGCACGAGAATTAAACAAGTTCGACGTCTCGGATTTCGTACAGGATTTGTTTCCTTCGCTTCACTTCGCCTGATGACCATATGGGATGCGTCTCTCTTTGGTGGCGCCTGTCTCACATAAATATTTTTCCAAATAAACATTTGTTTCTTGATGGGCTAATGGCAACATGTGTTTGTTTGTTTCTTTGGGAACGAAGAAGGGAAGGGTCAGACCACCGACCGCGGCTCAATGAATCGCTGCTTATTATTGGCATAGTGTTATGTAATTTTTGCTGGTATTTGTTTATGTGGATCAAATATCTTATAAACATTTGTTGTTATCATTGAGGATTGAGGAAGAAAGACGGACAAAGAAAAGTCGAGAGTTGCTTATTTGTGCAGCGGAGGGATTAGAGAGGTATTAAAAGTGGAAGGGTATTTAGGTGTAGCGGAATCGAGACCACATCACGTTTGTTTTGTTTTGGCCTCGGTAAAGTCTGGTAACTGCGAGGACTCGCTTCGCTGGGAAATGAATTATACAATAATGGGATGGAGGAGTCGTGATATAGGTAAGCAATTTGGCTTGAAGCAGGCGGATTAGGATCTGGAGCAGCGCTCGAAACAATATCGGGAGTTAATCCGGAATATCGGGGTACACACGTTTAATAGAATGAATGAGATCGCAGCGGGCTATAATAAATCAAAAGCTCCGAACGGAAAATTGGGCTAATTGAAATTTCCCTAATGGCGTTCCTCTGTAAACAATCGGGGGTTGTATTCTATCGGGAGTCATCCGTCACTTATAGAAATCCCGGAACACGGAGGAGGCGGCACGGACATTTATAAATCTGTGTCCCGCGTCCTGTGGGAAGAACACAGGGAAAAAGAATAACATGTGTGGGTGACGGTCTCCTTCTCTTCTCCTCCATCCGCATCCAACCAGACACACCAGAGAGATTCTATATACATACAACAACAGCAACAACAGCAGCCGACCAAAAAAAAAGAATCTATATATCTGGAATATACACGTACACACTTATCCTCTCTTCTCTCGAATCTCTGTGTTCTGCCGTCATTGTTTGCTCGCCTGCTGCCTCCACCGGAGAATATTCAGATTTATTTACACTAATTGACATTGATATATTTGTATTTGCATCGTAACGTGCGGTCGTCCTTTTTGACCATTCATAAAAACAAAAACGATGTACATGTGCAACAAAAAAAACAACAACAACACGCAAATCCGAATTCCGTGTTAACTGCCGCAACAATGTTTTAGGTGGCCCCGTTTATTTTGTTGCTGCCGTTGTTTGCGTTTTTTTTTTGTATTTCATTGTCTGCTGTTTAGTCGGAGCCATCTATCATTTGAACGTGTGCAGCAATTGTTTTTAATTAACAAATCCGAGCTCCGGCGGCCAGGGTAATTCATTACCAATGGCAGGATGGGATTAAAAATAGTTTTACGACTTTCCCAAGCCCCGCGATAAAGTCCAAGATAAAACCATAAGGCCATTAATTACTGTCTCCCGGCGATTTCCTAATATTACGCCGTTTTCTTCATACATTTACTAGATAAATATCACAATATCAACAGTAGCAATTAATCTTTAAATATCATTTCGCTTTCAGTCGCTCTTCATTCAACTTTTACTCGTTTATCTGTTTCATAACTTAACGCTTCATTAACATCCATATACTTTGTAGTCTTTTACTTTGATAATAACATCTATTTTAATTATTTTCTCTAGATCCTTCAAGCAAGTAGTTGAATTAGTTACATATTCGTTCCTCATTAATAAACCTATTTACTTATCACAGCTTATAAAACAACAAGTTATAATACTAATCCAAAAAAAATAAATAAATAAGAATAATTCCTTATTATTAATTAAAGGGCTTTGACTATAGGTCTTTCCAGCCTTATTAACATTATTATACTTCAATCTACAAGAAACTATATAATTGCTTTTGCAATATGATTCTTTCATTTTTTAAACCTTTCTTAATAATACACTAAATATACGTTCCACGAAACTTGGCCGCAAAGCGAAAAGCCGTATAAGGAATCAATTATTGCGCTTGCGCAAGATTGGCAGCAAGTATATAAATCGACATCTAAAAAGTTTTTTTTTGCCGTTATAACTAAACATTTTAGGCCGCAAATCGAAAACGTGCCTTAATTGAAGAGGGCCATAAGGGTGTATAACAAAAGAACATATGCATAATTTTCCGGGCGTTTTAAAATGTATAGAAAAACTTTAACAATGGATCGAATGTTTATGTTATGACAGGTTAGGGGTACTCAAAAACTGATTTCCATTATGAGAAAATATGTCTTTCGTTCTTTCCTCTTAAAATTACCACAAATTATGAAACTGAAGAGCAAGAATGAAAAGTTCCTCGGGGGTCTGGGGATTTGTAGGCAGACAAGAGGTGGATGGGCGTTCCCTGGTTACCTGAGACCATATACATAATATGTTTCAAATTATAGACCGAGGTATATATGCATATATATATATATACATTCAATTCTCGAAAAACCAAAAAACATCTTTTCATAACCTTGAGAAAAAAACCATTCTTAACTCGTAAATTTGATTTTAAGCCAATTCACCATGCGCTATAAAAAATAGTAATACTCATTATTAATAATTATTAGTTTACTATTTTCTTTTGTATAGAAATATAACATATCCTCTTGATATACGAGAATTACTATTGTTTTAGTATAACATATTTAAAAAGCAAATCTTATAAATGTTGATCTATAAATTTGAAAACACATTTACGTAGTTTGGACTTATACCAAATTTGATGTATATCAATAATATTCCCATGATTAAGTAATTCCAAACAAAATAAAAAAACTTTCAAGTTTTCCAATAAATTTCCATTGGATTCAAGTGGATATTGCGATGGTTGGATGAAAGTCAGATGCGTATAAATCTAAACAACCACAAAACGTTAATTTGCTCCGAAAATCCGATTACATGGGAGAAGGAATCGATGGGTCGTCTCACGGAACTCTTCAAATATTTACGTTCGGTTTTAACAAAACCGAAATGGGGAAACAAAAAAACAAAAACGATGAAACGGCTGTGAAGGTGGAGAGAAAAAGAACGAAGAAGAGAAAAGGTAATTCAATTCGTGCATCATCGAAGTGAAACCCATGCTCCGTTCCCACTGTACATAATTCATGCACAATAATATTAAAAGGCACGTTATGTCCGTGGATCTATCTTCACGACGCTCCGATCCATAAATTTGATGTTGGGCTATTAGTTGTGTCGTCGCAGCCGCATCTCTCATACACGCGAAAATGAAAGGGAACACAACCGAAAAAAAAAGGGGAATAGAAGGAGGAAGAAAAAATTGGCACGATCCGTCTTCCCTCTGACGCCCTCGTATCAACATAAATTATACGTTCTTGTAATAAATGCCCTTTCTCCTCATGATTAATGCCTGATTCTTACTATTGTTTTATTATTTATTACTCATTACTTTAGTTTGATGTTGAACATGTAGAAGACAACAAATCACGCACTACGTTAATTATCGTAATTATTAAGATTGCGCATACATTTTCATTTTCAGTACAAATTTATTAATTCAGAGAAAGTTAAAAGTGATACCATTACCTTTTCCTATTACTTTATTATCTTTATTAATTACATTCGAAAATTTTGTAGCCATAACTTATTTCTACGATTAAATACAACTTTACAAGTAAGGCAATATTACCAATTAACATAAATCATATGTTCTTATTATAATTACTCATTCTAAGTGTCTGGCTTTCATATTATTTTATTATTTATTACTCTTTACTTTTGTTTGATGATGAAAATACAATTAAAAGTAAATCATATACTGTTTCTTGTTACCAATACATATTTTATACTCCCTTCAATTGCAGATGGAATAAATAACTTATTATAGTCTAATGAAAGTCACATATTTAAAAAGAAAATAAATTACGTTAAAACTGAAACAATATCATTTCATTGAGTAATTTCGTACTTAGAAGTAAGAAATGATTATTAACCATACAATGTTTTTAGAAGTAATGATTTATAATACAGTCTAATGAAAGTCGTAACTTTGAAAATAAATTACAGGTGCTTAAAGATTTTCTTTTTAATTATAGAGGAATCCATGCGAAATTCGCCTGAAACTATTTGGGACCCACAATGGGGGAACCCCCCCCCCAAGCATCTCTTCTGCTCTTCACAGGGACCTCCCCGCAGTTCGGTTATATATTATTAGTGGGAAAAAGGCGACAAACTCTCCCCCTTAAACCGGCATCTTCGAAGGAAAGAAAGAAGGCAAAAGGAGAGGGCCGGGCGCGCCAATTTTGCGACTCTCTTTGTGCTTCCGACCCGCAAAAGAAACGCGAAAGATTTCAACTTTTGTGCCGGAGACGAGGCAATCTCGAAAAAATTAATTAGAACTTCTCTCTCTTTCTCTCTTCATTATGCTCGCACATAATTATAAAAGTTTAATTTCATTTATACGACGGCAATTAAGAAATTACCTCCATTGCAAATCCAGTGAGAAGCGTGAACGCTTTTTCAGATTATTTAATGTTGAATTCGATGCGGTTTAATAAAATTTTGTAAATTTTAAGAAAAACACATGAAGTTTAAAATTGTTTATGTATATAAAAATGCGATGCGGCTTTTTGTACCGTGCCTACAAAAGAGACCGCAAGAGCTTTTGACATTTATATTTGATTTTGCGTGGGCGAAGCGGCATTGCGTCGCATCCTCTCCTCCTTAATCCATATTTCATAATATGATACCAACCTTGATTAGAGCACACGAAGCCGAGGAAAAATGCCAATAACACTGTGACTGACAGACATGGGCCGGCAGGAGATGATGCCATGGTTACCAAGGGTTGTTGGGGTTAGGGCTCGGCTTGACACTCCGGGGGCGCAGCACTAGGGGGTGACACAACACTCGCACTACTGTCACATCACATTTCACACTCTTCCATTAGTTTAGTATCTGTAACAAATAAAAACAGAACAATGTTATTAAATCGTTCCAGCTGTTTTTTTCGTCTTCTTCTTCTTCCAACATCCACCCTTAAAAACGTCGCTGTTTGGGGTGACAGAAATACAGGCGTAAAAATAGAAAGTTTCGCTTTGCGTACATGCTGCACATCCGTACAACACCAGTTGTATTTTCAAAGCATCCTTAACAATTAAACAAATATACCTTATGATTGCTCCGATAATGAATAACGCAAATGTTTGAATAGTTCCGAGTCTGAGCACACGCGACTCGCTGAGCAAGACCAGAGCTTGAAGCACGTTACGCAACCCTCGCCTAGCAGGACAATACTGAAAGCACGACTTAAGCTACTTCTGAAAAAGCGTGCGTTGGGGCCTACGGCGCAGAATCTTCCAAACCTATCAGCATTTCAACTTTGACTCAATAACGAGATTCTATTTTTGGCCATCCTTCGGATCATCATCACAAGACTTTCCCTTCAGACAACTCGTTTTATTATTTCTCTTGACATATTACAGTATCATGATTTGATATTTTAAATAAATGATACAAAGCACTCTAAACTGAATTATTAACATTATATATTTAATTCATCATTAAAAATAAACAAATTAATAAACAAACACATTCAATTAGTCAATAAACAGATTTTTTCTTGTTACTTAAAAACATCTCAATTTTATATGTAAAAAAAACATCTCTAAAGCAGATGATTGACATTTGATGATTCTTAATAACAAACATAATTACACGTGCAACACATTCAATTACACAATAAACGTTTCATATTTTTATTTTGTTTAGAATATATCATGGCTATGTTAATATTTTTTTTTATAGTATAATTTAATATCTTGCATGTGTTTCTATACCAATGCTATAATTACTATAAAAAGTAATAGATAATGTTACAACTAAATCATAAGACGTATTTTTTACGTGTAAAACATGCTGTAATTATAGTACAATAATTTATGAATTGCATATGAATTTATTTTGCAATTAATAATAATAACATTTAGTGCAGTAATAACTACAAAAAATAAATTCAAAGCATTGTAAATGAAGAAATACCAAAGAAAAATTACTCCAAAGATTCTGGAATTAAATTATTTATTTCATATTATAGTAATTTTGTTTTATACAGTTATTGTTTATAGTTTTCTCTTTAAAAAAACTCAAACTCTTAAGAGTTTAAGTAAAGAAGCCGTATTTCTTTGTCTTTTTTAGAAGAAGTAATACAAATTATTAATAATATTTAAGTATGAAACGCTTGATAGATTAAGTCTATAATATTTGGAAGCATTTCAAATTATAGTAATTTTGTTTTATACAGTTATTATTTATAGTTTTCTCTTTAAAAAACTCAAATTCTTAAATTTTAAGTAAAGAAGCCGTACTTCTTTGTCTTTTTTAGAAGAAGTAATACAAATTAATGATAATATTTAAGTATAAATCGCTTGATAGATTGAGTCTATATTATTTGGAAGCTTCAGAAAGGTTTTAAATGAATGCCTACAAATTAAGTTGTCTGTAATTGGTCCGTGACTTCTAATGACCAAATGTAAATAATTACTGGACAAGGATAATTAGCAGAAACGATAATAATTTAAATAATTAATGACGACGTTTCGGAATGCTGGGAGCGAGATTTAGTGCGGATGAATTATGGCCGTAATTAAAGTCTTCAGAGTAAATCAGTAGGTTTGGCTGTAGTGATAAGAATTATTAGCGTTATCGGTTTAAAATTGATTGGTCCACAAAATAATTATCGGTCCTACACGACGTGTGTGCATGTGTGTGTGCTTACATGTATATGCGAGTGTGAGTGTGTGTGTTGGTCGAATGTACGCACACCGTAGCATATAACATAACATAGCATAACATAGCAGCCGCCCACGCAGACTGGCCTGAACCAGACACAAATTTATAATATTGAATCAACTAAGGGAAAATACTCATTGTACTCCCACCAGGCCGAAAGCCGCAGACTGAACTTTATCATGTTCAATTGTAATGTCTTCAATGCGATTTGCATACTTTATATTTATAACATATCATTAGCAGCGGATCTCATTTTTATATTGTTTTGTAATCTGCATTTTGTTTCATCTCTCTTATTCTCTCCTTCTCTCTCTATATAATAAGTCTATATAGCGTATTCACATCCCCGGGGCCCATTGTATCAATAACACGAAATTGATTTAGTTGTGAGCCGTACTATCGCCATATACGGACACCAATTAATATTAATTGTCTCATAAACAATGGGTGAAATCGATGCTCGTGTGTTTTTTTCTTATCCTTTTCACTCTCTCTCTCTCACACTCGTTCTTTCTACATGTTACACTTGATTCATTAATTATTTATTTGTAATTAAGATATCGTCGAAACGGAAGATTAAATATGCACTTCGCTGTTCATCATTCTTTATTTACAATCCAATTCCTATGAAATCCATTATCGTGCCAACCCATTTCAATCCGCATCATAATGTTGATATTAATTAATGCGGCCGCAAACAATGAGCCTTCGCGATTAATTATGAATACCGTCCTAAATCGGAATAGCTTTGATAAAACAATGGAAGTTTGTTGAATCGTCCGAGCGTCTTGCACGAGGAACGTTTAGGTGGAAAAAGTCTATGGCCGACATTAAAACGCACTTAACCGTGCAATGCACTAAAAGGTCTGCTGGACGCAAATAAATTACTTTCCTTTCTTCGCCTCCACCGAGTCTCTTTTTTTATATATATATACGCTTCTTCTTTATCGAAGTCGACTAGGGGGAGAATTTGCCTTATTTGCAGCCAAGGAAATACCTTCCATCCCTCCGAAAATGACCACCGAAATGACCCGAATTAATGTATTTAGAGCGCGCGATTACGAGACACGACAAAATATTAAATTCTTTCATCATTCCCATTCCTATTTCCGTGCAGTGTTAAACTTGAATTTCACGGTCATTAAATCTTTTAATTATGTTCACGGGGATATATAAAAGAGAGCACTTCATAAGCGAGTTCTAATTATAAAAAGCCTCTTCCTCCGCTTATCGTGCAGAATTGAACCTTTTCTCTTCAACCTCTCTCCTACCTTCGGAATGTTATTACACAAAGCTATGATATAAAACGAAGCTCACCTTGTTTTCATTTTATTTCATAGAATTCAGAAATGCTAATTCAAGAATTTTTCATATATTTATTTTATCGGCTAAGAAACAGACGTCTTTAAAAAGATTGAATGCGACTTCAACAAGATTTTAAGTATCATGAAATGTAAATATAAAAAGAATTTATCATAACTATTATTACTTGTTAACATTAATTCGAAATTGAATTTTAAATGTTTTGTACCTTAAATATTTCATATTGAGATTGAAATAATGTTATATTATATTAACAAATAAATTAATAAATGAAATAATAAAAAAAACTTGTAAAAAGTTGTCGAATTTCCCAAAATGTATAAACTTTGATTATTTATTACTATGGATTTATGTGCATTGGATACGAGACGATCAAATTTCATAAACTGTAAGTCTTCATGTTTATTGGCAGATATACAAAATAAAATTGTGTGGATGATAAAATAGGAGATATATGAAACAGAAATCAGTCAATTTTTACATGCATTTGTCATTCTGTCCGTGTCCAGGGTGAAATTGGAAATTCCGTTTTTAAAAGTAAATCCAATGTGTGTGTGTGTGTATATGTCGCTTTTTTTTGGATGTTATATGTGTTCGTACATAGACAACGTTAAATAATAAATTACGTGCAGGTTTCATATGGACGTTTTTCGAACGGGTTACTGCAGATCCGCCAAGTGTATTATTGATGGCTCAGAACGGAACATGACTTCCTGATCGATTCCAGAAGGATCGCGAGAACAATAGATAAAATGGGAGGGTAAAATGAACTAAGAAAGAAAGAATGAAAGGGGAATCGGGGAAATATGAAAGGCTGAAATCATTTGTCGAGTGAAATCATTACTTTTCTTGCACCAATGTTGCATAGAACATTAGGTATTGTGCACGGCCGAGTGTGACTAATGTATTTATTTGTTGCAAACTATGTTGGAACGCGTCGTTGATCCCGCTTTCCATCGGCATGCGAGATTTCTCACCCCTCCGTGAAAGGTGAAAACCGTGCAAAAGGGCGTGAAAATTACTTATTTTCGAGCGTGTATTTTCATTTCGAATGCCAGTTAAAAGTACAAAAGCAGATGCACAAAAATGTTTACACCGAAAGATAACAACAGAAGCAATACATTCTGATTTATTACATTAATTCTACAAAAAAACATTTGGAATATAAATCAAATTGCAGTTATAGCAATAATACCACAAGATAATTACGTAACGCAATCAATTCTGAAAACGCTAATTATTTTATTGATTTTTTTTTGCAAATCAATTTAAATCTTATCATAAGTTACTTTCACGGTTAAAATTAAAACTTTAATAGGAATTTAAGTACATGCGTTAATTAATTGTACAATGACCGTAAACATTAAGAGTTGTATTGAAAAAAAAACAATTCCAAGCGAAAAGGCAATTACAACAGATGAGATACGATAGTTAAGAGAAGAAAAAACGGTTAAATAATTATCCTGTAAAATGTAATGTAACTGCACTTTTGTTGTGCTTGTTACGTGGAATTGGTAGGAAACTTTCGTATTGTTGAATCATTTCCATTTTCATTGCACATCACGTTTGAGCATACGCTATCAGTTATGATGTATTTGGAATTGATGTAAATTTGCTGTCACAGTTTCGGTGTTTGCGTTTCGCAGGTAACCGAATGTTACCTGAGTCAGGTATATTTCAAGTTCTGTGCAAGTTGGTCATCTATATTAGTTATGTCCTACGCTTTCTAGATTTAGTGTGTCGACATTTCGCATTAATCATTCACATATTGTATATAAATAAAATGTTGAACTGTTTTAACATAAATTAAAGTTGTTTTTTTTAGAAAACAATAAAATAACAAAAGTTTAGATTGTTTTCAACAATTTTATTTCTAATTAAGTCTTTACAATACAATGCGATAGTAATTAAGAAATACAAGTGCAAGAAAAAGTAAAATGTAATACTATTGCTGCAAAGGCCTATAGACCATAGGTCTTTCTGCCTGATTGAATCATTATACCTCGCGATACGGCCGCTCTTTGTACGACATTTCGCTATACGGCCTAAAATGTTTCGCTATAACGGCAAAAAAACCTTTTTTCCATGTTGATATATCTACATGTTCCCAATCTTGCGCAAGCGCAATAATTGATTCCTTATACAGCTTTTCGCTTTGCGGCCAATCTAGGCCGTAAAGCGAGCTATGGGTGTTGTTGAAATTAAAACTATTCTTTGATTTGCAGCGTCTTGCAGTGATCATACATTTGGCGCCAGCAGGAAAACATTGTAATGCATTGAGTTCAAGCACGCCCACCTCCGTTGTGGAGATTTAGTTAAAAAAAAGTGCGCCCATGCACACGCTGCCCATTGTCTGGTAGCAAATCAAAATATCGTGGCGCCTATCTGTTTCAGAAGCGTAATACGATTGGAATAAATAACACTTTTGCTGTTGCAGAAAAACATGCGATTTACGCGTGAGCGCCATTCAGAACGCAACATGCATCCGATTTTCGCATGAAAGTGTATCGCTTTTAATCGGCAATTATAAATATGCAGCGATTCAATGAGATACACCTATATTTGCATACCAAAAAAACGTAAATAATAATTCGAAAAAAACGAAATAATAATCCGTTGGAATTGTAAATTATATATTGTTTCCCTTATAAAATGATTACATAAAGGCCCATTGTGCTGATTAACTATTGTGTTTGTATAATCTATATGTGCAGACATACCACATACAAGCAGAATCGGAATAAATAATAAATAAAATATGTGTATCGTGAGCGAGGTGCACATGTGTGACAACTGTATATGTCGTGGACAGACATGATGATGCCTAGGACTCTAGGCACAATGCTGATTACATCGTTTATATGTGAAAATGAGAAAAATGCGGAGGTGGCGTCCGTATCTGTATAAAGAAGATATATACACACATCATGCGTGTGTGTTTGTATATACACATATACACGCACTCAAACGCATCCATACACACACATATTATATACAGTCTTCTATTAGGTATGCGTAGTCGTCGACGAAAGATAGGCATCGCATCTATTTTGAATATTAAACGTGGTCCCGATGATTTACAAGAATTGTCGAGCATTTGTTTTGATTAGTTGAGTTATCCTCGTCTCCAACATCCTGCCGAGCCGAGGAGCACGGCCATCCGATGGGACGAAAACACAAAATGTGGATTATTTTACACGGTGCACTATAAATAATTGCGCTCCGCCACGGCGCAACTTAAGGAGAGAACCGAAGAACAAAACATTTTCTTTCGCCCATACACCTTAGTGAGTTACATTGACGGCTCCTCTCCCGTCCTGAACTATTCCCAGACACAACTAATTCTACATTTTCTTCAACAACCATTCCGCACCGCACAACAACAGCAAACACAACAAAGGCACGAACAATTTTTAAATAAATTATGTTTACACTTACGGTCTCCGGCTATTTAGAGTTGCACATGTTTACGGTGCACAACTCTCTAAGTATTTTCAATTAGGTAACCTTTCCTATCCGTCTGTTTACAGTTCTTTCTGCATTTTCAGCGTTCCTTTGCAATTTACTCATTATTACCAAAAACATTCATTAGCTGTGACATCCCTAAATTTATTACTTAATAACATTTAGCCCAGATTTACCCATTCCCATTGTTCTGTATACACTTTATCACAGATCTAATATAGAACAGAATAATAATGAAAGACAGAAAGACCTCGCTTTTTACCCCTTTGGCCCTTTTTATATTTTAGTAAGAATTTGATGTACAAGAGTCATTTTTTTGCATGAGAACAGTTTAATCATTTTTACTTTACTTCTTTGTAAAGTCCTATTCCGTATAAGTCCAAACATCAGGAACGGATCAAGAACGTATACCGAGGTTCCTCTGTTTATGATATAAGTAGCAGTTAGAAGCATTTGTTCTGTGTGACTTAGTAAATAAATAATAATTGAGTTATTGACTGTTTACTAAATTTATCAACAAGTACACATCATTAAAACCAGAAACAAATATTACTTTATATTCTTTTCGCATTGCAGTTTATTTGTTTTACACTTTAAAATCATAGTCTTAAACAATATTAACGTATATTTTTATCCAACAAATTAGTTTAGTAGTTTATTTTAAATTGTAAGATTATTTAAAATAAGATATTCATAGTAATGGACTTTTTTGAAGTCAGATACTTATTATTCTTATTAGTCATTTTTTTTTTGCTATTTTATATTATTTTTATATTTTTTCTTCATTATTAATTACTTTCTGATAAATTGAACTTTAAATTCCTGACTCAAAAGCCTTTTGAACACATATGTTCTTTGTCCCATATATGCGAATTTGATATAGTCGGGTTAATGGATGTCGGGATAACGGATGTCGGGAATTCGATACAGTCAGGAAAACGAATGTTGGTGTAGTGAGCGTCGGGCAAATGATTGACGGGCAAATGAAGTAGACCTATATTCAATATTATAACTTAAATCTATATTTTTAATTGAATAATTATATGACTTTCATAGCTGTAATTAATATATACGATAGAATTTATGGTTATTCTATAAAAAAAACTCGTAAACAACGAAACATTCCCAACAAATGGTCAATCTATATGCAATTGTATAAATGATTAGGAACCATTCAAGTTTATTTCTCTGGGTGGTAATAATAAAATCGAAAATAAGTACTTTTGAGAGAAGACGGAACGATGAAAAAAAAAGGGACAAGCATTAAAGAAAAATAATTACAGCCGGTGGATGAGTTAAATGCGGCCATAAAAATATTTCGAGGTCCTTCAAAAACGTCCGCGCAGTGGAGGAAAACCAGTTCGGCCCAGAAAACTGGCGTAGGTTCGTAATTAAAATAATAACATAGTTTCCTGGGGTCCCAATTTCGCCTTCCTTTGTGTGCGGCCACTCATTACTAATCCAACTAGAAGCCAAATCGGCCGCAAAAATGGGCAAAGAATCGTGAAAGAACCTGCCCTTTGACGTGGCAAAAGCCGGAGAGAGAGAGAGAAGGAGAGAGTTTGCAGCCGAAAAGGCATTTATCATATTTCCATTGCGCATTAAAATCACAATGAATTATAGTTTAGTCTGCAAACATGCGATGTGTCCGCTTTTTTGTGTGGCCCCACGTTGGGCGCAAACCGCAATAAAATTTGTCGTGTACGAATCTACAACTAGTAAATAATAGAATAACGGATACCATTGTGTTCGGGGCTGCATTTACGCCACTGGCGAAGGGCCAGAAAAAGAGAGAGGAGGAAAAAAATGTATATATACAGAATACGCCTTAAATATTTAACAAGGGTGGCGGTAGCGTTAAGGGTAGATAATGCGATAACCTTAGGGTGTAAGGCAGGTAGTTTTAAAATGGTTTCGAGAGCTTCCACCCTAAGTTGTTAACTTCATAAAGATGAATAGCTTAACGCTGAAAAGTTACAATTAGAGCCTCCGTAACGACTTTTGTATCTATTCTCCCAGAAGGAGGAAGATAAGTGTTTTTTTCTTCTGCTGTTGTCTTCATTTCGTTGTTGCGCCCACCCCGAACGACGCTCATTCCTTCGGTTATTACTATTATTAGTGTTTGGCGGTCGGATTTTTCGTAACTTTTCAGCGTGGATTCCAGGAAACCCCGTTTAATGCCGGGCAATTATGAAATCAAGTTAAGTACTAAATTACGTACTTAAAACGTAACACCATATGTGGCTGTAATGAAGATAAAAACATTGCTTATTATTGAAATTATATGCAAGCTTGTCGTTTTATTATTCCGCGAGAGTGGAGAAAAGAAGGAGTAGCAAACTAATAAAGGCACATGTGGAATGCGCGGACTTGCTGCTTTTATTTTGGGCACTCAACGCTTTGGAATTATAGCCTCGTTTATTACATTCGCAGCCATTTTTCTCTCTTTCTTTCTTCCAACTTGTAAATGGACCAATTCGTGTTAATGTTATGGCATTATTTTATATGCAGATTTTGTACGTGTATATCTTCGTGATGCATTTCTCTTGGGCTTCGCGATAAATATATTGGACCACGTGTAATTCGAACCCGTGCCCCATAGGTGCACATAACGTAAGAAGATGAGGCGGAAAAGAGAGAATGGAGAGAGGAATCAAAGACGGGCCTCATTCTTGAAGTGTCTTTCATAACACCGGTGCTTACACGCACGTCGAACAGACTTTTTTTTTATATACATGCCGTTTCGCGTGGGCAGCTTTTAAAAAGTTCGAAGGACTTGTCGTACAAGTGTTCCAAACACTTTAGAAATTTCTTTTATGTACGTATATTGTTATGCATTTTCTCTGTCCCTTTATATCTCATTGTTTTATCACGGACCGCTTTAAGTGCCGACCATTAATTGAGTAATAACGATACGTGGCAACGGGCATTTAATTCCACGACGCCCTTTCGGTTCGGCATTATCGACTCTCCTCCTCTCCCATAACTATTAACTTAATTTATCGATTAAAAATAATTATTTTACAACCGTGATATCGAAGTTGGACGTACAATAAACGTTTCCTCTCCATATCTATGCCAGGTTCGATATAAATTGTCCGCCACCCCCGCAATTCCACGACATTCAAGCTTCCATAAACAAATTGCATCGCCCATGTTCGTAACGCAAATCCAGTCCACTTATTAATGCATACACGTCCACATCATCTGAATTTCACGCGGTTTAATTTCTGCTTCATTCTGTTGCGCAATTTCACTTTCATAAACGTGTAATCGCGGCAAAGTTTCGAGGGGCTTATTATTTTTAAAGCGCGTTTAAAGTTTAATTTAGCCCTCAAATACTGAATTAATTAAGTAAACGTTCTCCCTTCTAAATTCGGAACGGCTACGAGTGCCGTCAACGCCCGAGGTAACCGATAAAATTTAATTCATATCTTTGTAGGACCGAAGGAGACGTCTCTTTCTGCACGAAATAAGGAGTAAGCGAATATTCCGGACGTAAAACGTTATTTCATTTGAATATTACTCATTTCTTTTTGAGAATTTCGCCTTTGATGCTACTCCTTGGTCTTACTAGTTTATTTTACAACATTATTCTTATACTTGCAAGGCTACTTATTATGCAACTCCATAAAAATACATAAATTTTACATGGAATATCCTGTGCTGATATTCACCAATTTAGATTATTTCGAACCATGCATCTATTTATTGTTAACGAAATTCATCGTTATAAGTATATATAATTAAAATGTATTATAACCATATCAAATTGTTTGGTTTTACGTTAGATTTCAAGCTACGATCCAGAATTAAGGTTTTAGTAACGTACCAAAAAAAAACTGGGGCATTTTTTTTTATATATTAATATTCTAACAGGAGCAACCCTCTCAGACATCCATTCAATGAAACCTGATTTAACCCCTGCTGAAATTGAGTTTTGTAATACTTACACCTGGTTGGGGAGCGAGTTTCAATGAAAACTTTTTAAAAACTTGTACCGATTCAAATGGAAACCCTTCTTGCATTTCATGCACCCCTCTGGTTCACGGTTCGAACGCTCTGTGCCAGATAACATTTGGAGCCGAATCACAATCGAATAATTTCAATTTCAATATTTTATCTGGCAATCGGCAGGATCTTGAATAATAATTGTCAGTTCTGCTTAAACGCAAGATAAAGTGTACGCAAATCGATAATATAGGTAGTTGTACGGGATCCTATATAAATATTCAGGAGATAATGAAGTGTCAGATTTAACATGTCACTCGCATTTTATAAATCGCGTCATGTCCACCTCAGTGTTTCCTCCTACGTAAAATAACTGAAAACGGTTTACACGAATCGATTATTTCCCATGCACAATGCGTGTTTCGTTTTAAATATATATATATGTATATACAGTCAATGGTACGGATGTTACGATTACCATCGGCTTTTTCGTAAATTCAGATTTAAAATTTAAATATTAGCTTAAGCTGTATGCAATCGATGCTATCGGTAATTTCGTAGTTAGTGGAATGCCACATTAATGTATGGTAATTGGTAAGAAACAAAGAAAAACGAGAGAAAAGGAACTCCTACCTGTGTTTAATTGAAATCCGATAAAGCAAAAACTGGTTGCAGGAGGCAAGAATGGTGTATTGAATTCGATGTTACGGCGTAACAAGGAAGTTGCGAGTTAACTGTAGCCTCCAACTAACTGGCATTTTTCCTTCATATAAATTACACGCTTCATAACTTATTTAATATTATGTTAATAGTAAATGGATCTGCCGAGCCGAGTCTTCGTGCAATCTATATGTCTTATGAGTGTGGGCAGAAGTGTCCAGTCAGGTTCTTGGCATTGTTTAAAGTTCTCTCGAGCACCTCGCTTCATGTGATTATGACAGGCTTTTCTACCTGAGGCCTTTATTTATATATCTATACGTATAGAAGAAGCATAATGATTGGAAGAAACAAACAGAGCGTTTGAGAGAAATTTCCAATTTCGATTCCTTATATATATATAATTAATGACCGAACTATTCCAGAGGAAGAGAGTGAGGAGAGAGAACGAGCGAAGGACCCCCCTTTTCTCGATGATTGAATTAAGTCAAAACATGGGAACTTCGACGTTCCAACAGACATTTCCACTTTGGAAGATTGATGGGTTCGGTGATCAGAAAACTAAAGGAAAGTAGAGAAGACGGAGCGGAAGCGGTTTTTATCTCGGGCGAATTTTGAATACAACGTATCGTAATAATTAATGAATGGAAGGAAACGATGGTGATTTTTTTTTTGCTTTCTGGAGCGGCGCGGAACTCCTGTGCGTGTTCCCAGCACGGGGCATTACGAAATATAAAGCTATCAACGTCATAAAGTGTAGAGAGAGCCGATAAATCAACGGAACAATAAAATAAATCAAATTATTAATTGTACCCAGAAACCCGTGACGACGGCCGAACCGAACGAACAGCAGCGTTACAACATAGTTCTTTGGATCAGTTGTAATGCAAACGTATCTTGATAAGCTTATCGCGCGCATACGTGTCGCCGGACAATTTTTCAGCAGTGGTGTGGCATTGTGTGCTTCAGCTCTTAAATAATTCGCATGGAATTCCGGATTGCAGCAAGTGATGCGAGAGGGAAGAGATGTCAAAGTCGAAGATGGCGTGGAAACTTGACAGGAGAAATGCTTCTGCATTTACAAGTGGGATATTGGGGGAATAATGTCAGTCAAGGAGTTTTCTCCCCTGTAATGAGAAAGTTTTTTTTCTCCCCGACTCCACCGCAAATAGGGGAGGAAGCTGCGTTCATATTTACATATTTCACGTAAATATGAATCGAAGTCGCAGCACAACAACAACAACATCGGTGCTAGTGCAGATTGCACGCAAATATCTCGACGACGGAAATACATTCAGAGATGTACGAGGTACCTCGACACACGTCACACAAATAAACTGTAATTGAACTTGGCGCAATTGAAACTGAAAGGAACTGTTACTTTTTCCCGTAGGCTCCGAAAGTCCATTTGCGATGTTCATTAATATTTGCATAATTGTTGTTTAAATGTTCGAGGAAGAAACGTTCACTCTGTACGGCCAAATGTTTATTACTCGTGAGAATTATATGCATTTTAATACTAATCTGCTATAATTGAATCTGTATTCTCGTCTATCTCTATAGTAATATCAATAGTTTGCTTGTTACACCAAATACACTTTCAAAATATTTGAATCACAAATATAAATATGTATTTTAATAGTCAATATATATTTGCAAAATATAAACAAGATATTAGTTTATAGGGCAGAAAAGCCTTTGCAGCAATGGAATCTTCATTTTTTAAATTATAATTAGTTTTTAATAATACTTGTAGCAATTCTCATATATTCGTTTAAAATCTGTATAAAAATCAAAAACAGGACAACGTAACAGAAAAATAATAAATTATGTCACGTCACTCTGTTGTGTAATATATAAAAAAAACGAGATTTTATACTGATACGTCATTTTGTATACTGACACAAATACTGAATCATTTATTTAACAAAATATTTACCATTAATCAATAGAAAATGAATACAATTGGTTATTGTGTAATGCAGTTGATTGATTAATCTATTAATTTAAGAGAAAATTCCTTAAAATTAACGATTTACTACTTAAACTATCATCGTTAATAATTTAGGATAAACAACCAGAATCAATGAGCAACAACATATGTCAAAAATAAGTTGTAACTTGGTTATAATTCTATGACTTTCTATTCGTATTTATATGAAAATTTCCATTATTACATAATAATTACTACCTTCTAAAATTCAATTGTGAAATTAAAAACAATTATATATAGATAAAAGTTAAGAAATGTATAAATGGTAGCTAAGAAATAGTATAACTTTTGATTCAGAAATGTTCATTTTCAATATGAATTTATTTGTTCTAATTGATTGTAATTGCTTAAATCTTTTGAAAAACGTATGTTTAATATGGATGAAAAAGTAAAAGAATATATTGTTTTATTTGTAAATGTTATGAACATGTATGAACCTTGTAGAGAGATGCGAAACAAAGATTAAGTAGAAAAACAGCGGCGCTGATTTTGTAATGAGAGGATTTTGAAAGTAGGTAGCCATGTACATCCACGGCACGGCATGATGAAGACAAAAAAAAAGAAAGGACGAGGAGTCGTGATATTGTTTACCTCGTCAGAAAATGAAGTTTGCATTCATGATTGAAACTTCTGTTTTTGCGCTCAGCCATATAATTAGGTAATAATGGAATACGTAGGGAGAATTGCGGTGTAATCCGGCAACATTTTAGTGTATGTCGAAAGTTTTGCATAAAGTAATGGCTTGATACGCAAATGAGAGCGCGGTAATAATGATCGGATGGAAATGAGAGGAAGGAAATGCCTACCTCCTTGAATTAAATATCGTTTTCCGCGCGTTGCATTGTTTTATTCATTCGTTCATTTCGAATAATATCCGCTGTAAACAAAATGATGGCGATGTTCGCTCGGTTTACGTGTCCCGGAATAGGATCGGCGAATTTTCCGCATGATCCTGGCTCAACTAGTAGGCACGAACTATCTTTCATGGCCCCTGCCCCGACTAATCTCGGCAAATATTTATATAATTGCCGTTCGCGTTTTCCTTTCTTCCGTCGCAACGTTTTTCCATCTCCACATTCTTCCTCCATTCTGCGACTATTATTTTGCAATTCAAATGTAATTTATTGAAACGTCAGAGGCACAATTATGACTATTTGTTTCCAGTCGTAGTCCTCTCATTGTGCACAATCGTTCACGCACATAAATTTTTGTTATTTACGATTGAAATGCTTCGGGGATTGCACGCAGCACGGGATGCCATTGTTGCTCGCTGATGGTGTAATGGAGTATATATATAGTTAACTGGTGGAAAGAAGGAGCATCTTTTTCTTATTTACGTGTTTATTGCTATTTCTTTTTCAAATTTTGCGTCGAGTTCATTTAGAGAACCTCCTGAAATGTTTGATGTGGCTGATTTATTTTCCCTGCTGAAATGCGAGTATTTCCAACGTATGGTTCCTTTCATCTGTAAATAGCTTGCACCGGTTGCTTTTTTTCGTAGTAGTAGTAAATCTAATAGAGGATGTAGTGTTGTAGCG
Organism: Nicrophorus orbicollis; assembly: GCA_018845635.1. NCBI lineage: Eukaryota > Metazoa > Arthropoda > Insecta > Coleoptera > Silphidae > Nicrophorus > Nicrophorus orbicollis. Next base: position 795,539 of record JAFMTC010000414.1, read on the forward strand.
GCGGTGGTTCGACTGTGTGCGGTTGCTGCTATTTGCATGGTGCGTAAATAACTCCTTCTCTGCTCCTTCCTTCTTCCGTCTCCCTTCGTGGGTGGATGCCGTGCGGCCAGGAAGTGTGCAGCAATTAATTAGAAAAAAGGTTAATTTGGCGTCGAGGTTAAATCGGCCGAAAGATGCAAAGCAGTTTCGGGCGCAGGGCCGAGCAGTCCGGAAACGAAGAGGTATTGGTCAGTTGTATTCACGCAGACCAATATTCCTGTATTGTGTGTGTGGAATAGAATGTAATCCTGTCTACTCGACAGGCCATGGTATAAATGAATGTGGCGCACGCAAACGATACTATCTCGAGCCCAACTATTATTTCAACACGAGTACGCGTGTTGTTGCGGATGCGAAGGCATTACATTAAACACCACCGACTTTTAATTGGTTTATATATCACTACCTCCTCAGAGGCTCACCATTAAATCCATGTTTTACCCGTGCCCAAACGCAAGAGCACGTTTTTAGCGGCGCATTTGTTAAGGGAACTCCAACTTCGGGCCGCGATTAAGGCCCTTTCCTCTGCTCCTTGTTATGGACAAAACTGTGCCATTTCTTAGAGCAACTGGAACCTCATTTACTTGAGTAGTTTCAGCCATTCCCCCAACTACGGCCATGAAAAGAACATGCGCTCGCTTCCTACCAAATCATAAAAACAATGCTCAACTCTGCGAAACACACGCCGTACGAGAAACAGAGATATCCATAGTCTATTATGAAGCATCTTCTTCATCATCAAAGCCTCTTTAAAGAAAGCATACGAGCGTATTCAGAGAGGACGTGGACTCCAATTCCATTAAGCAGCCTTTAAAATGCTAAATGAATGAACCAATAAAACCGGAAAACGATCCTACAATAAATAAAGCTATTATAATTTATATATCTTCGCCGCGAGCATAGAGTGTGCATTAACTAGGAATCACTGGGAAGTGCAGACGGTTTAAAATGTTAATTGCCCTTCTGAAACACTAAAAAACAGAGTAAACATTTAAACACTCACTTTACTTAACCACATGTTTTTCGAGTGACCGTAAGTTCAGAAATACTTGAAAATGTGTGTCCAAAAAACCTACGATATACTTAATTAACATGCACGTGAAACACGTTTAAAGTAAATAAAACAACATCAGTTACACATTTTAAGCTGAAGAATTTATCAATACAAAAAGAAAGCCTGAAAACCACATTCTTCTTTAATATAAGAAAAAAAAACACAGAAATTCTCTTACAAACGTAACGCACTTTCACAACAAAAAAAATCTCTAAAATATATCCCTAGTAAATGCCTTTTTCCTTTTAGGTTGTTCTTGTAATATGGTAACTGCGAATTTTTATTTCATATAAGTTACTAAAAGCTTTAGTTAACCAAAAGAGGTTTTCTTCTTATTACAATATACCAAATATGCTTCTGATTCTACATAATAATTTGTTAATTCTGTAATATAGGATTAGGTCTATAGAAAATTGAATAATTTTATAAACCAATTATTTTTTTTTAATTTGCAAGAATAATTTCATTGTTGAATGCGTTCGTATTTCATTAAAATCTAATAAAAATCATAGATACGAAAATACCTACGGAAATAATTGAATGTAAATCAAACGAGGCAATAATGATTTTATTGATTCTCGGTGAAAGACATTTGACCTGATTAACATTGAATTTTATTGATTGATTTATAGAACGGTCTGCACATTTCTATGTTAACTTCTCGGAAACCTATTTTTATCTGTCCGTAATCGCTTGGATCCGTTTCGGGCTTGGATCGTGTGGATTGTAGTAATTTAGACGGCGATAACAGATCAATTTCTATAATTATCCTTTGCCTAAATATATGTTTATTTATGTATGCACACTTCCATTAAATAAATTGCATTGGTCGACGGACTATCATACAATACGTAATATATTTATGTGATTCACGCGGCGATTCCACACACAAACAACAACGTTGTTATTATGTAAAACAGAAGTGTTTATTACCGAAATGTTAGTTCAGGGACGAAATGATTGCTATTAAATGTGCATTTCATTTATCCGCAGCATTTTTATACCGTTTTCATTTATCGAAGTGCTCTTCTGTACAAATGTTGCAACCTGAAGCAAAAATATTACGTGCTTTTTGAAGTTTGAATCGATTTTAAAAATGAATGTACATTCATTCATTATACAATGTATGTTTCATTTGCTCCTCCAATGATTATTAATCAAAAAGGTTTTCAACATTGCAGTATTGTTTATTTATACTATAAGATTACAAGAGACATAGACAATATATGAGCTAATCATGAAATTTTGAAGAAGTGCTCTTCTGAACAAGTGTTGCAACCTGAAGCAAAAATATTACGTGCTTTTTGAAGTTTGAACTCAATCGATTTTAAAATGTATGTACATTCATTATATATATGAATGTTTCATTTGCTCCTTCAATGATTATTAATCAAAGAGGTTTTCAACATTGTAGTATTGTTTATTTATACTATAAGATTACAAGAGACATAGACAATATATGAGCTAATCATGAACTTTTCAAGTTTAAAGAGTTGTTTGTTAAGTTCAGGGGTAGTGATTCAAAATATTTTTGGTTTTAAATCATGAGGTTTTAAAACAAACATCCTTCATTCAAGAGTGTGTTGTCTGCTAATAAGCTGCAATAAAGGTCAATAACACAGGATTCAGTATGACACGTACGAAACGATGGGCAGTGATGTGCGGAATGCATCCCAAACCATTATACCTATTGTTAATGTGATATATCTACTAACTCCCAATTTCGTCGTTTTCCATTCAGGTAAATCCATTTCAGTGTGTATTAATCCTGTATTATAATTAAGGTTGTAATCACGTATATACATTCAGTTCTTTGCTAAAGAAGTAAAGTTAGATTATTTAGCAAAATAGGATACAAAAATTGATAACGATTTTAAAAGTAATTATATGGAACAAGTTCGATAACAATTCATAATTATTAATGCTAAACGCTTGCTTGTAATCCTAACAAATGCAGATACTAATAAAATTACCTAATCGCTTCTCAGGGACAACGAGATGACTCAGAGGTGCTTAAACATAAATCAAAGCCCCAAGCAGAAAGCTCGATAATCGGAGAGGGTTAACAAATTCCTTCTTCACGGTTACTTAAAAAAAAATCAATAAAATTTATGGACGTCCACCCTCCACAAAAGTCAGCTTGATCGTAATTTCGGTAATCTTGGTTCATTAGCGTTTTGGTTATCTGACCTCCACTCCAATTTACTTCCACATTCAATATTGGAAGAAAATTCCGGCTTTAAAGATACATTATCTCAAATTATCATTTTTTCTCTCCCCCTTTTACCCCTCGGAACCTCAGCAAACTCGCCACGTAATTATTCCGTGAAAGTTTTAAACTTACAAATTAACTCATCCGTTATCGGCAAACCCTGCTCTTGTTTTCCCTTCTTCCACTCACTTGTGTGTGCGTTTTTTTTTTGTTCCGTTACCGGAGTGAAAAATAAATATCGAGGGTGGAATTTCGAATGACGGATTCCCTACCTCCACTATTTCGAGTGCGGGTTCCACGCAACGCATTTAATCGAGTGTGATGATGTGATATGAAAATGCCGACTGGGCGGACGGCGAAGACACAAAGGATCGCAATTTCAACGTGAAATGTGTCATTTAGATTACACGTAATGTGTGTGTACTTGAACACACACACACACACACACACACAGTGAAATGTAAAAGGATTTTCAGGTGAACTGTGAAGGGGGATTTGCTAAACGTTGCCAAAAACAATCAACGTTTTTTGTTTGCAAATTTCTAATCATGATCTTATTTCATATACACCCGTACCTCGGTATACGGCCGCTCTTTATACGGCATTTCGCTATAACGGCCCTCTTCAATTAAGGCACGTTTTCGATTTACGGTCTAAAATGTTTCCAATCTTGCGCAAGCGCAATAATTGATTCCTTATACGGCTTTTCGCTTTGCGGCCAAGTTTTGTGGAACGTATCTAGGCCATAAAGCGAGATATGGGTGTATTAATTAAGTTTTTCGTACACAAATTATGATCTAAATGCATTTACTAAGGTATTAATGTGGTGCAGGTATTAACGTAGTTTCGGACAAATATGTACCTTAACTAAGCGACTGTACTTTAAGAATAGAACTATATATTTGATAAACTTATGAATCAATGTATTATGCATGAAAACAGATTACGTAATATTTTATATTTGTTAGTAGGTTATCGTTCAAACTGGGCATCAATCAAAACTTGGAATATTATAACTTGAGCAGAGTGGCTTATTATGAATGGTTCTATACAATTTATTGATCAAATTGATGAATGTCACAAATTCAAGTATAGTGAATGTAGCTTTGTTAACACAATCAAGTTAATTAACAAACATGGGTGGTATGGATATCTTCGATTAATTGCAAGGAATTATTAATTCGTAATTAATTGAGACAAGTCAAATAGAAGAATGTAATTCAGCGATCGAGGCTGACATTAATAATTTCACAAACGTTTGGTGTAAGTTGGATGCAAGTTTCGAATTTAATTAAACGCTGCGAAATCTTTGACGTGCAAGCAAGACTTATGGGGTATCGAATTTCGTCGAAATTTCTTGTAGGTTCCAGGGGACGAGACGAGAGGTGGGGCCCGGTCGGAAGGGGAAGAAGTGTACGTGGGCAAGTGTCAAGGAAGTTTCTAATAAAAAGCAATTAGTTTGGTCGCACTGTGGAGGAGCAGCCAGCAGCGCAGATGGAAATGATGAGAAACAAAAGATGCATTACTCTCCACTCCACTCATCTGCTACGCATAAGTCGTCTGCTCGAGTATTAATCAACGTTGTTTACAATTATGATCGTTTCTTTATGCAGTTTCCGTACAAAGAGGAGCGCAAAATTTTCCTTAATTACTAGCAAAAAAAAAGAGAAGAGAGAAGAGATAGCCGAAGCGGATTTGACGAGGGAATATGGAAGGAGAGGAAGGATGATGGAAGGAGGAAAAAAGCGCGTCTATTGTCAGCCGATTTCAATTGATGGTGCGTTCCGTCTTTATCCCTTATATAATACGGGATGTCCCGGCCAATAGAACGAGCGTATATCTTTGTCACTGTTCCCCCGGAACGCGAAACAATGCCAAAGGAGGCCCTAATTTATCACGCAGTGGGACCATTTCCTTCCTCACAATCGAAGCCGAACTCTTAGATTGAACTCTCGGATACTTGTCATCGCTCTTCTTCGCCCGAAGAAAACTCGCAGAGCTTTTGATCGTACTCCGTACTCATCGAAGACCTTCTTAACTGTTGAATCGAAGCTCTCTGTAGCCAGTGAACTCATCACTTTCAGCATATTCCAATTTATGTAACGTTTCTTTTCCAGCGTCAATTCATTTTGCGCAAATAAGCCAACTCCACACCCGGAATAGATATTCCCACTTCTCATCGATACATAACGTATTTCGTGTTCGCACTACATAGTATTTATATAGCAAAATAGGGAACTATTTCCCAGGAGGATGGAGCAGATATGGGCTTTACACAAAGGGCTTACTGTTGAAGATTCAGCGAAGGTAACGCAAATGCTTGTCATCTAGTAAACAAGATGATCGTTCCTAGTTTTGCGAATCTAATCTGCTTTCGAACCACTTATTTGAACAACGAATTTTCTAATTCAATATTTTTTATAAGCTATCCGATAACCTACTCTCGACAAATACATTTCTTACACCTGAACATACATTGCAAACTTTTTATTTAAGCTGCGACCTTATGCCTGATTTTTAATTAACATGTCAATTAAAAATCCAATTATACGTGATGTTCACTTCAATATATCCAACTATAAGTGTTCGTAATAGATAATAGTTAATTCAAATTCAATTGAAAGATATAATTAATATTGCAAATGAAATCATCCATGTAATAATTCCTTGAAACTATTCATTGTTAATTATTCCAATAGGATTCAATAATGAACGTATCATCATCTTCATCCATACAATACCCAGTTTTCAAGTAATAACTCGCGTTTCTCATAAGCGATTTAAACGAATTCCGTTTTGCTGTTACATTCCGTTATTTCCATATAACTCGAGGTTTTCTCTTTAATTGCAACAGACTTTGAAATCTGTAATGAATACAGTTAGAAGTATTCCCAATTGCATGGGCTTCATGCAGGAAATTAACGCTGCGGCCGCACTCGATTTACATAACAACAACAACAACAGCAAGCAAAGAGAAGAGAATAGAATGAGAGAAAAAAAAGAGGTTCTCTGTAAGTAAATAGTGAAATTTGAGCCGATCCGAAAAACCCGAAATTCGGTTCCCGCTTGCGGTTTCCATAGGTAAAACCCGAAAAATCCCAAGTAAACAATAAAAATCCATTAGGATTGGAACATAAAAAAAAGTAGAAGGTAAAGTGCTCGTGTTACACAAGAGGGCCGAAATGTGTTCAGATAATATTTTTCTTTTCGACTTTATTGATAAACAGAATGGTTAAGTGGTATTTGTAGGTAGTTTACAAAATGCATTTGGAATTAAAATTGGGAAACGCTCTGGTTAATTGAGAAGCGGGAATCAGCTTCACAGAATTTTCGTGTTTTTCATTTTCACACTTGATTTTATTAATGGTGTATCTAAAAGTCGGGAGGAAAATTCCGTGAAAAAAAAGGGGATTATGAGCGTACGTTTAAAGAGCATCGCAAAAAATTGATGAAAACGTTGGTCGACAAAGGCTGTTGTTGTAGTGTGTAGTGCTTAATGAAATTACTTCTTTTAATACGGACTAGTGCGGACATTCTTTTTGTTTTTGATGGTTTTATGCGGTCCATGTAAATTATTAGTTGCTACATAAAACCGTGTGTGTTTGTACGTTCATAATATCACATTTTAATGCCTCGCCTATATAAAGCACCATATTTTACAACCAGGCGTAGAGGTTAAATGTTAATAAAAGCACTACCTGACTTTCGTAATTTATATACAGTCGAATATAATCGTATTTCACATCGATTTTACGTTTATTAGAAGGAGATCTATACGTATTTATATACCTATATAGATTTATGCGAGGAACAAAACAAACAGCATGAATAATTCATGCGATGGAAAACTAAAAATTTGAAGTTAATTATGTGTCGGGACCTCTGGAGGAAGAAAGAAGGGACGACCCTTGGAGGCCCTTGGATCTTCCCACACAAACAAGAACCTTTCCACGAAAGCCACATAAAGAATGACCGCATGCAGGTCCTCCCTCGAGCCCGAAAAGTATAAAATATTGAGTTTTGCAATATTGGCTTCAGCACGAAACCCCTAGTTTAGATATCAAATTCAATTTGATTTTAGTCACTACACACATCAATAGAAACAATTAAATTATTTTAACATAGTACTATTGATATTTTAGATTAATTAAATAAATTTAAAGACTTTGGTCGATAGAATAGACATTTTAAAGACTTTTTTTAATAGAAACCTTGAAAATATAATTTAATTTACAAATAGCGAAAAAAATACTTAATCTATTAAATTAGTGAAATTTTCACAAAAATACTATTTAGTTCTAAAGACCTGAATTTTCGAAAATACATCAACAATATTATGATTTTCTTCACCAAGTTGAAGATAAGTTTGTAGGGGTTTCGTGGAGACTTGTTTTTCTCTCTCTCAATAATAAGGAAGCACACTTGATTGGGTATAAAGTTCAGTTTGATTTGTGCGATAATGGTTCGAGTAGTTTGCGAAGCTCTCTTGATTAAAATCGAACTTTCAAACTGTACCTGGGTAATGGTAATGGAGTCGGAAACATGTAGAATATGCCTTCCAACACGCAATTTAATGCTATGCCCCTCCGTTTAATAAATAACATTTAGCTAACTTGGATTCGGAACGTGTTCGGTTTTAGAAGCGCGCAGATAAATCAAATAAGTAATGCAGAGTTTCAGGAATTGAAATCGGCCTTAATATCCTCTCTCTCATACTCTGCCTATGTATGTGCCTTCCCTAAGATGGAATATATATATATATATATACACACACATATATATATATATATAGTTCTCGCTTTAGATTCCACTCGACGGTATGATTATGCCCGATATTGCACTCGATTGCACACATTACTCGCCTGCATTTGAATTGCACTCTTTACCGTTGCCGTTCAATGCTCCATAATGCAGCTGGAATAAAAATAATACTACTCCTCAAGAACCCCCTGAAATGTTGTGCTTGGACTTAACACGATAAAGAGAGAGAGTAAAAAAAGCAGCTGATCCTTAGACAATACGAAATTTAAGCATTCCACAAATTACGATTTGATTAGGTTCAGTCGACTAGTTTTGAATACGCACATAAAAAACAACATCATTTAACGTCCCTTTTGTAGGAGAAAAAAGTATATTATGTTACACCAAGGCGTAAAGGATCCGTGCCCTTTTCGGGACGGGAAAAATAACTTGATATTCGATCGAGATAAAGCCGAGTCGGAAAACCGAGTTGGCTGATTCTATCAGAATCTTTTAAGTGTGAATTGGGTACAGTGTAGAATAATTGTATTATAAATATTTATCGAAGACGTTCATTTGGGAGAAGCAGAGAGAGGTTTTCACCCAAAACTGACGTCGGTTATCTGTATTTATTTGTGGCTCCTCTCGTATCATATCATAAATACATTAATCGGTAAAGTTTCAAAGGGCGGAGCCTTCGAGTTTCCAAAGATGCTGTCTCGCCCCCCGAAGTTTCTCTAAAATTTCGAAGCAGACATCTGGTTCCATTTTTCCCCAAACTTCTCCTCTTCCATCCGAAACACGAAATAAATCTGTCCAACGAAAAAAAAAGAAGACAAAGATCCGCCGAAACGAAAAGAGGACAAAAGCTTCGAAATATTAATAATATCCAGGTGAGATGTAATTAAAATGATGGAATTGAAGACGAAATGTATTATTTATAGATTCAGTCTTAGCGCGCAGTGGAAATAGATTTTCAATGTCAGTTACGCTTCTTTGGTAATTGGAGATGAAAGTTCATATTTCAAAAGACCTATTTATACATTTATAATTATATTACATGAAACTGTATTTATTTTGGTGTGTGTGTGTGTAAATTCACCGGGATTGCAACTTGATAGGATTTTGAAGCGTTTAACTAAATATAATTAACAAAGTTTCGGGCATGTGGGCAAGTTTCAAGCGCCTTTTATGTGGTTTATGCGGTGGTCCACGCAGGGGGTAGTTCCATAACATATTTTTAAATATTTTATCAAAGAATGCCACTTTATTGCTACGCACTCAAACTAGAACAAAAAACAAGAACTGAAAAAGCTGGAGATAATAAATTTAAATCGTAAAACTGTAATTTATAAACTTACATTAAAAGCTTCCACAAAGTTATAAGTTGTGCATTCAAATTTCAGTTAATTAATGCAAATGTGTGACAGAAGAATGAGATTAAACAAATATTTTCTTCTTTTCAACTTTTGCGGATATTACGAAAATGCAAACGACAACTCTTTTCCTTGTTTCTTCTCTCCCTCGGCTATTGTCCTCCCCCCAACAGGAATGCATTATGTATGCGTATGGAAAATTTATAGTTGCTTTGTTTTATGTTGTTTTTTTTTGTTCAATAGATTATCAGGTCTATAACATTGCAAGGGATAATAAATTTCGCCAGCGGGTTCCGGTCTAGTACGTAATTTTATTACCGTGTTACAACTTCGTTTTTAGATACACACACACAAACTGCAACTGTCAATCTTCATTTAGTTGCCCCGCAATGTTTTGAAACAATTCCAACCGTATCATGGTCGTATCACGCAGAGCAAAAAATTGCGCAAACGGTAATTTGCACAACTTTGCGCTACAATTTTGATGCGCATATTTTAACTTCAATTCAGGTGAACATGTTCATATTTAATTGCTGTGCATTTCCCTGTTCATTTCATTATTATAAAATAAGAATCCATATTTCAAATTCACAACAAATTTGTCTTCAATACAATTTATTATATATAATTATTAATGCAAATGATTAGATATTTTGTTGTATAAAAATGAATTAATTAATTGGCTAAGCTTAATTAAAATTAATTAGTATTCTTTCAAATGTGAAAATATAATTAATTATGACTGGAAGATTCGATTTGAATCAATAAATTTTGTAAATTATTCAATTGTGAATAAAATTTACATAATTATTGAAAAACATATTTCAATTTAATTTTGTGTGTTTTTTTAATACTATTACTTTTTGCCACATTATTGTGTATAAAAACATATGTGGGCTTTCATATTTTGAGGTGATCAAGACTTTAAATCCTTGTAGGTAAACACAAAAACTTGATACGGGTTAGGGTTTGGGTTAAGGTCAAAAGAACTGTAGGATCGGGGCTGTTTTTCGGCCCTTTATACAAAGACTTCAAGATACTTCAAGCGGAAACACCGACTTAGAAAGCATTAAAAGCCAACTTTCTCAAGAGTTAATTTGACGATCGAACAAAATTGTTTCTTCTTACAACTTTTTGTCAAGTTAAATTTATTGACAATATATAAAACTAAGCATATTTTAACTTTAAATTTATAAATTATCAAAATTAAGCGAAAAATTTGGATCATAAATTTCTATTTCAAATGTAGAAATTGTGATGTCATTCACGTCCGTAATTACAACAAAAACAAATCAACGCATTCATCGATACTAATGAATACATGTTGATTTTAATTAGTACATGGAGAGAGTGCCTCGATTAAAATTACATTGTAATTAACTTCTATTTTGATTCGTTCCCCCATACGGGCTCAACTTTGGGGTCATCCCATCCATTGAATCAACTTAAATTCCTATTGATTAGACTTATACATTTTTTTTTTATTATACTACAATTTCACAAACCCATATCCACACGAATTAATAAGTATTGTGTTTCTGCAATAAAAATACCCTGAAATTATATTAATTTCTCATAAAATAGTACTGAATACGAATTATATGATAATTACTTCAATCACACACAACATTTCAATAAGTAATTTTACTATTTTCAATATAAAAACGACTGTTTATTAAGTGAGTATCTAAAAATCTTATTTGCTAACATCAATTATTTATTTGGATTTACAAATTCACTAAATAATACTTGATGAAAGTTGATAAACATGCAAATTGTATACTTAAAGAACAAATAAATACACAAACAGCAATTGGCAATTTGCTCTCTCAAAGTATTTTTTTATAATTACAGTTAATTTTTGATTTGGGTAGAAAAAACGAATGATCTATAGCCCTTTTTTTAAAGTTTTTGTTGCAAATGTAATTATTATTATTGTTTCATTTCGTTATATTCTAAAAAGTACGATTTTTTTCTCTAAAAACAGTAATGAAATGAAACAACGATTCCACACTTGTGTGTATTCTCATATAATTGAATTTGTTCAAATTGGATTTGCATTGGATGTAATTTACTACTCAAGGATAGAAACACACTATTGAAACCAATTCAATCTAAATGTTTTAGGCAAATTAAATTGAATGAATCTACAATTGAGCCTCTTAATAGAATTGAAAGTATATAAAAATCATCAATATTAACAGCAACAAAATACTTATTTATTTTCTAATAATATTTAGTAAGAAATATTTAATAAATAGAAAAATATTACTTCAATTAATTTACTTTTTATGCAACTTTTAATTCTGAAATTTTTGTGATGTAACATTTTTTTATATAATTTTGAAGCTTCGAAGTAAATATATATCTTTTTGAACTCTTCTGAGAAGAATTTTGCAACTAAAACTTCTCTTCGTTTTCATGAATTGAAGGGGCTTGATGAAGTATTTCAACATATCGAAAATGAATAGAAATTTCCCAGTAGTTCTAACTTTGAAAAAAACGAAAGTTTCAAAAGTTAAAATATATGCCTTCTATAACGAAAAAGAAAACTTTCTATTTCAATAAATCTTGAGATTTTCAGGATGTAAGGTTTAACGAATATATTTTCATATTGAGATGTTTCTTTTTAATTGTAATTAATTAAGTTTTAAAAAAATAAATGAGTTTTCATCAATATTCATCTAATGTTATTATTTCGTGGAATTAAGACGTTATTATATATTACATTTATATGAAATGACAAAATGTAATCATTAATATATAAAATTTATATAGATTAAACGAATTCTTATAATTTTGTTGAAAAGTTTTTGGATGGAAAGCAGGATTCTGTGCAGAAATAAAAATAATGATATGTAAGAATATTTAAATGTAATTTCAGAAAGTTCTTTGTCTTCCCAGGGGAAACAAACCCGAGTGTGTAATTTGCTTAAATTGTTATAAACTTTTGTTGGTTTTAATAATGAGAATAATGGCGTGAGAAGCAGATTTAATTTGAAATATTAAACATGGGAACACTCGGAAGAAGGATTCATTAAAGCGAACAACAAAGTTGCGTTCAAGAATCTGCTTGCTTTTTTCGCCTTTGTCTCGTTTAACTGCACTTCTTGGAAGCGTAGGAGAAGCATTATCGTAAACTGCAGGAAACGGTAGTATATTTATTTATAAATAATATATCCGAACACGTGTTGAGTTCACCTGCAAAAACGGATTAATGCCTGATGCAATTACTTGTTTTTTTGTGTGTTACCTGAGATAATTTGATATAATATCAGCAAGATTGTTTTGTATAGTCCTGAGTGAAGTAACTCGATTACGTTCCCTCTGGGTTGACTCTCTTTTTTTCTACATTCGAAAGCTTTGCATTGGGGAAATGAGAGTATCCGAAGGAACGTGCTCGTTGAAAAAAGTAATTGGTTCATTAAGACTTTTAATTAAATTATGATTCAATTAACCAATTGAAAAATAATTATTTGATTGTGGACAGGCATTCCTTTTAGATTGCTCCACTAATGGGATAATTCAATAATAAAAGGAACAATTAGGTTGTCACAGCGAAATTTGTTCCGTCAGTGCAATGCACTGGACGATTCTCTCTCGTTTTACACGAAATGACTCTCAGTCGAATTCGCTCATGCCGTTTAGCAGAAGAGGCGAACGAAAATCAAAAAACTTAACGACTTAATTGCTTCGAGAATGCTTAATTAAACCCCGTTGTTTTATGTAAGTCGTTTCTTTTTTGTCTTGCTCCATGGCTGTATTGATGGGCGTGTTAATTAGTTTTATAAAATCTCAATCGGAAAGTTTCAATGCTTGGGTATTAAATTGGGGTTGGAGCATCAACTACTACTCTTTGCTCTTCGTGAAAGATTAAAATTTTTAATTATCGGACCAATGAAAGTTTTAATGACACCTTTCACGTAACCACTTCGGAAGTTCCCTCCGGAGGCTGAAAAGTGATGTGCAAAAAGTTCGTTCCACTCACCTTTCGGAATTGGCAAGTAGTCGGGAAGAGTGTGTGGCAATGGGGAACAAACGGAGAGAGAGAGTGTGTGAAAAAATCCAAATGATTGATGGAGAGCTGCGTAAGTGTGGCACAGTTTAATTAGTTATTCTTGGTTTTTCGAACTTTGACGTATGTCCATAGGCGGAGAGCACCGGTTTACGAATGCAGACGCGCGCGCTTTCCTTGTATCTGGTGGCACGAACCGCCCAACGCTATGGTTCGAAGCGAACTAAGCGCGTACAGAGCTGAAAATGTGTACGAGCAGAGTTAGCGCCACTCGGTTTACAGCTGTGTCTGCCTGTTTTCCCTTCTTTATCCGTTTACCACTCTTCCCATTCGAGCCCTCTCCCTCTTCTTGGGCTTTCAACTCGATGCCGACACTTGAACGAAGCCAAGAGTCCTTCTTCCACGCACACTCTTGCACCGCACAGGACTTATGAATTTTGTGTACATTTCTGCACGCATATTGTATGTTAGCCCTTTCTTCCTCGCCATGCATCTTCAGCCTTCGTCGTCCATTCCAAACCGAAAACCAAATTGGCAATTCCGAAACGCTCTCATTTCCTCCTGGTAAACACGCGATGAATGCATCCCAAGAAGCGCGAGGCCTCCATATAAATAGATCATATTTGTCATGAGGGGATCATTAAAATATTCAACACTTTGCAAATCCGACGAATATTTTATACACTAAAAATATGCTCTACAAGTTTCTAACTATACAGCAGCAGCAGCAGCAGGCATTCACATAGAAAAAGACGTCGCTCGAAATATGCACGACAAAGTTCAACAGTCACCTTCCGATATAATAGATACGAATTCAATAGCGCATTTCCATCCGATGCTTCGCATTGATCATTTCCAAGTAAACATGTATAACAAAGTCTAGTGCACACTGCACCAAATTTCTTACAACTACCAAAAAAAGGCAACAAAACAACAAGCACGCAAAATTTATAATATTTTTCCAATACAAATGTCTATTGATCGCAGTATTTTTACCCTATTATTGAATTATATAACATTTAAATAAGTTTTTGTTATACCATTTAATCATTCTTATTTTATATATATATATGTATGCAAAATTTGTAGTTCCCATAGGAAACAAAAAACGTCAATCCAGAACAGTGATAAAGCAGAATTGGGACAAAACACAGGACTGTAAACAGAAAGATAATGTTTTATGAAAAGTCCTATAGACCATAATCATAATTACAAGCAAATTTAAAAGAATCAACCATAAACAATGGTTATACATCATACGTTCTGTTTTGACACTGTTCTTATACATCAAGTAACCAAAATTCACCTCTTTTACACAAATATATAATGCATAATATAACAAACAAAAATTAATTCGAAATAGTTAACAATAATTTAAAAATCTTAAATATACTTACTTTTGATACATTGATATACAAAAATCATGTACTTTTTTCATAAAACTTCAATCAAAGTCACATGAAATAAAATCAAAGTAAGTTTCAGCAAGTTTCAAATATTGATGATTCTCTTACGTGAAGTTTGTACAAATTATCCTTCTCAAATATTCCAGAAGATGTTAAATATGAATATGTAATATTCATATATTAAATAACGCTATTAATACTATTTACAATAATTTAATTCATACAAAGATACGTATTACTTGAAAACCATCCAATGGGAAATGAAACCTGACAAATATTGTTGTTTCGTATTTCTTATTTCATAATTTCAGTAACGACTCTATATTTGTAATGTCAGTATAATTAATTTTATTAATTAGAAATGTATTTGATTAAAAAATTGATTATTAGAACAAAATAACCATGAAACGGTTTTCATCACTTCATTTAAGCTTTTCGGCCTAATTAAGACATACAGAAATATAATACAAGCCTCTGGGATCGAATCTTTACGAAATACATTCACGTTGGTCTGCTGTATATCAAATGAGATCATCTCCATTTTAACTATATGAAAAAAAAGTATCAACACTAACTGAAATTTGTAATAGAGTTCATGATTTAATCCAAATCGCATCGGGCGGTTATGTCATGTGTAAACGGCGGCTGAGATGAAATCTATTTACTGGGACGATTATAATGGAAGATTTACATCTAGCATTAATCTGGGATATGGGACAGTTTCCTTTGGGACTGAATAACGTATCGAATAACCAAGCTTGTTAATCCATAATTTACGGAAACGCATCAATTCAAATTGCTTAAACAGTAGTATTACTTTAATAAATGTTAATGCTCAATTAATGTTAGTGTACATTAATTACAGGGAAAGTAGTAAACGTAGATAAATAGCGTAATTAAGTCAAACTCAATGTAGTTTAATTCATTATTTAATGCTTAATTGAATAATAAACTAGTTTTTGATGATTCTTGTTTCATGAAATAACAATATTTTTTTTGTCTTGAAAGAAATTTGATTCTTGAATTAAATGTAAATCACGTTGGTCTGCTGGAAATTGAATATTTATCTGCAAAGATAGTTCTAAAATGTAGTTAACAACAAGTGCCTTGATCAAAATCGTGACCATTTAAACTCGCAAGCCAAAGATCCGCTAATAAAGCCGGGTAATAAAACATGAGCGCCTCCGGGCAATTTTCTATAGCCTTTTTATTTTACCTATCATAGGTATAATTAATTATTCTTTGCGTACACATTTATCTATAAAGTACAATGTTACTTAACATACTAAATGCCCTTACTAATATGAGACTGTAATATACATATTTCACAAACAATTGCTCATATATATCGCTGTAACAGTTCCTTATATTTGCTAAAATTATGAAGTCGTGTATTTCACATGAATGTCTTTCTACTGGTATAAATCGTGTTTATTCAATTAGAGTGGTGTTTTATCCGCAAATAGTGAACAATTTAGCTATGGTAGAGACATAAATATAAAACTCGAACTTTATAAGAGTTTTACATTTACAAATTTATAGTAGTAAATTATTTTTGCATTAACGAAAAAAAAAAGATAGTTAATAACATCATTGGAGCAGAGAATTATATCGGACGAAGAATCGCAACGTAAGTTTGAACAAGATTAATTTGCGCACGGTTTAAATACGCTTCAGTTCCATATCGTTACTCCACATAAAAATTATTAATCACTCGCCAGGTAACGTAAACTTAATGGAATATAATTGAAACCACTCACCTGAAACACGGACAATGCGGATTATAAATTACACGTCGGATAAATACTCCTCTTTTTTTCCAAGATTACCATTGTTTTTTGCCTTCATTTCACCTCCATCTTCTCGTTCTCCACTTGCAGCGAAAAAGGAGAACCTTTTGTTCCATTACCACTTAAGAAAACACGAAAGGAGATCATCTCCATTAACATGCTATCTGACCTAGCTAATATACTGTAATTCCTACCTGGAATGAACAATTTTGTTTTGGAATCAAATGAAAACATCGAAATTTATACTGTAGTACAAATTTAAAAACGAAAATGAACGTACAAATAACAACAACAACAAAAAAACCGTGTGTAATATAAAACAATTCATGTAATTGTATAATTCGAAACAACAACAACTGTTGTTTCTTTTTGTTTACACGCACTCGGATTAAATAATTATTTTCAATTTCCAATCGAAACATTATTTTCGCAAATAAGTATGCTGTTTTTATGCTGTCGACGAGATTACATAAATCAATTTTCCCATTTATTACGCGAATTCGCAATTGTCACAGTTTACACGTGCTGTGCATAGAGTTTAATTGAAAACAAACATTGCATTTTTTTTTTGAAAATTGCGATTTAAATTTATATTATATAATGTATTTCATTAATATTTCATTTGGAACCGCACTAATCGAGGACTTTAAACCGCATTTACTTATAGTAATACACCCATACCCATGTACGGCATTTCGCTCTAACGGCCCTCTTCATTTAAGGAACGTTTTCGATTTACGGCCTAAAATGTTTCGCTATAACGGCAAAAGATGTCGCTATATCTACATGTTGACAATCTTGCGCAAGCGCAATAATTGATTCCTTATACGGCTTTTCGCTTTGCGGCCAAGTTTCTTGGAACGTAACTAGGCCGTAAAGCGAGGAATGGGTGTAGCATATATTAATATTTATATAAAAATACATATTTTCTTAATGAACAAAAAGAAGTAAAAATGTAAAATATAATTTCATTGCTGCAAAGGGTCTTTCTGTCCAAAATTAATAGGTTACTGATATTTTGAGATTTAGTATCATAATATGTGCATATTAATCAATAAAATTTGTATTTAATTTTGGAACATAATCAACATTACTTTGAGGCATTTCATGATATGTTTTATAACCTTCTGTTGACATGTACAATGCATTCCGGGTATTTATAATTATGAACTTTACAATTAGAATTGTTGACACAACGGACTAAAACTGGGAACGAAAAGGAAATTGCATAATGCAGGAACTGTACAATATACGACATAGCTGTATTCCCACGGAGGGAAAAAGCAAACATCTTTATTATTTTCGATGAATTGGAAATGAAACCGGGTCGGATCGATTGCATTAATATGTCGACGTGGAATTCATTGTGTTCTGCGTTGGTTGTTCCATACAACCACGGGATTTTGTGCGTTCTCTCCACTTCCTCCGGTCTTATTTGTTGTTTTTCTATCCCCCGATGAACGGAAACACTCTCCCCGTTCAGAAACCTAATCTACTTTTTCATCCAATATAAGAAAATCCGAAATGAACGTCTAATATATTTACCACTAATTCATATTACCGACAGCTATTTGTTATTTTTAGTTATCAAGAATTACAATTTTCCTTCAGTCTCTCAAAGATTTGTGAACTCACATATAAATGTTTTAGATTAATTTTATTATAAAAATTGAGTTTACGACTTGTTTACCAAGCTGGATAATTCACAATAAATCTTGATAATGAAAAATTGCATTCGTAATTAATAATTATTAATTACGACTCGTGTTTCAATAGAAAGACGACATTAAACGCATTCAGAGAAAATACATTAACCGATTCAAAACAACTTGGAAAGTTCGCTCGAGTTTAAAAAAAACAAAATGCGTTTGACATTCAACGTTCTTAAAATAAATTACAATCGTGCTTATAGCAACTTTTTTTCTTCGTCTGTTGTTACCAAGAGGAGATTAGTGACAGCACGAAAGATGCTCAGCTCGGAACACCATGTGATTATCTCTTTGATCATGTCATCACAGATACAAGTAATTCCAAGTAAATATTAACACACGCTAAGGTAATCATCCGATTTTAAACAAGTCGTTTTTAAAGGTGCATGTGTAGTCAATGGGATGGAATTAAGTAAAGCGAAAGAATTATGAAATTATCCAATTTGTTCGAAATTACTTAATTTGTTATAAAATTATTGTTTAATATTTTTAATATTTTAATATTTGTTAATTATTTCTTGCTTTCAAATTATTGCCTTTTTTTGAAAACAACGCCTTTTACTTTAGCAACATTTACAAAGTGTCCTGAGATTATTTTAAACTATAACTGATAATACACATTGTTGTTGAGTGCTATATATAATGGAGACTTCAGATTTCGAAGAATTGTATCGTATGAAAACAATACCAGTCTGAGGAACGAAGATCAAGAAAGAATGAGCGAAGTACATTGAAGTTTGCACGTTTCGGTTATATTTTTACAAGATTAGTCCATGCTTAATCAGCAGTGGTTTAGTGTTTCGTTCGGAAACGCACACAACGATTACAGAGTCTCGACCTGTGCGATGTGTAAATGCAGCTGGCAACTTTTATTGCAGGAAACCGGATATTTTCCAACCTTTTTTTTTTTCATTTTCTTGTAATTCTGACGTTTGCAGCAAAACCCGGGGTGTCTTAATTGAATCAACGGAAACGCACCTCCACTTCTCGAATGAATCCTATCTTACGCGTCTCGAAGCCAGAGTGTTAAAAAAAGAGGGCCTTCACGTCGGAGTGTTTTATTTATTTGCTCGAACATATGCTTGTATAATGTGGTCTATAAACTATCAAAAATTATGGGTTCACTGTGCCTCTATGGGAAACGAACCAGGTGTTCTCCAAGGGCGTAGAACCGTATTCCTTGTACATGATTCCCTTCTATTTTCGTTCCTCCTTTTTAGTTTGGAATTATCCACGCTAATCTACTATTTCTACATAATAATGCTGCATAATAATTGCGTCGGCTTCAATTTTATTGTTTCCTCCCGTGGATACCCGAGCCGTGCATCATGTCGTATGCATTATAATACATGATAATTGTGCGGCATCAATTTTTGTTCCTCGGCTTCGAGCTTCGAACCAAGTGCGGTGGATGTGGAGTGCGGCGGTCGGCGCCGGCCGCCGCGTGGACTTCCATTCACATGCAAATGGAGCGATTATATAATTTTCATTAAATCGCAATCGAATCTTATCTGATCTATCGTGTACGTTTTCCCATAAGATTTCTTTTAACGATTATTAATTGAGCGCATAATTTATTTCACGATCGCAAAGACAGAGAGAAAGAGAGAGAAAGACTTATTTAATATAAAACAACTGAAAATTGTTCCCGCAGAGTGACTGACTATAATTAAAGCCGACCATTAGGATTTATGCAATATGCAATTAATCGCCGTACGTGCAGCACATGCACATTGGCCGTTCGTATTATCTATCTCCTCACCGCTTGCTTTTCACTGTCTTTTCGTTTAAATCATTTTCAAGCTAGTTAATATTCAAAGTGGTTACATTTATTGAACGTATGGTTTCCTCGCCGATGGATGCGTCAAACGGACGCCAATCCTCTTATGTAATTACATTGCTTTCCTAATGACTCCGTGTACTTCATAATTGAAAATGCACTTTCCTTTCAATCGCTCAACCTGCATCCTGAATTTATATCATTTCATTAATACACAAAATATCATATCATTAAGAGAAATTACATTTCTTGTTTGTTTTACTTCAAATTATAGAACAAAATCAACATTTTTGATGTCCCGGGAAGATATCCCATATATTTATAAGAAAGTTATTTTTTGCAACGATATTTGTAATCTATCCATTCGGACATTCAGCAAATCACTACGTCGTTGCAGACACTTTTGTTTTGGAACCGTTGCCCATTGACAACTAATTGCAAATATTTGGAAGTATCAGGGTTTGAATCCGAAACCCCAAAGAAAGTGAATAAAATCTTTAGTTATTATACAATAAATTAATATATACAAAATTATAGTAAGGAAACTTTTATTTATCTGTAAATTTACTTAAATTTTAATATTCGCTTAATTTGTTTTTTCTTGGAAAATAACGTTGGATTGGATAGTCTTCTTTTGAAAAGTTTGGTAGTTAATTGATTCAGCTTTATTAAACTGCTCGAGTTTTATTCAATTAATTTCCTTTCATGTTTAGCTTCTTCAGCGTATCTATAGTTTATTAAACGTGTTGCATTTTGCCACATATAATGGACAAACTCTGTGTTAATATACAAACATATTAAACGGAGGTGTTTAAAGATCTGTTTTAGGAATTTTGAAAATCACTAATTCATTTGGCGTTATATAATTGAATTTATATATTTATAAGGAATTTAGAAGTATTGCAATTGAATTTTTGTATTTATTGTGTCAGTAAGTTTATTTACAATTTATTCAAGTTGAACAATAAGTAAATTTGGTCACATTGATCAGATAAATCCTATGGATGTTTACCATTATTGTGAATATAAACATTAAATCAGTTACTTAAATCTATAAACTAAATCTAGTGGTTTAAGACTATTTGTTGTTTTGCTGTTGTCAAGGAAGTCAATAGCCAGAACATTATTATGTAATTCCAGTTTGTTTGTGTATCTGTTACTAAACATCGGTATTGTATCCTGAACAAAATCTATATGGAGATCTTCATGTATTTGCCTATTTGAGATGAACCACGGTGCCCTGATGACACTTCTTAGGTATTTTGATTGAAATCTCTGCATAATTTGTATGTTCGATTTGCTGTCTACACCCCATAATTGGATGCCATATGTCCATACTGGTTTTAAGATTACTTTGTATATTTTAGGACTTTTGTCCTAATAACCAATAGAGTTTTCTAAACTTTATTTCTAATTGCTCCCTCCTAGCCTGAATGTGGTCTTTCCAGGTAAGCCTTTTGTTGAGATGAATACCTAAGTATTTGACTTTAGTTGATTTGGGCAAATCTTGTCCATTTAGTCTAACTGTTGGGCAGCTGTCTTTCTTTAGTGTGAATGTGATATGTACAGATTTCATTTCATTAATGGAAATTCTCCATTTTTTAAGCCATTCTTGTAGTTTGTCTAAATTTTCCTGCAGATATTCAGATGCTACTGCTGGATCTCATCCGATGCTAAAATTGCTGTATCATCAGCAATGCAATTGAATAAAATGAAATGGAAAGGTGATCAAAAACACTTTTTAATAGTTGTTTTTTATCCAATTTCATTACTATTGTAACTAGAATGTTACTATAAATATGATGATTGTTAAGTAAACTGAAGGTTTAGAGTATAATGAATATTGATTTATAATTAATAATTGATTTCATGACATATGTAATGAATGGTATTGTGATAAATACAAAAAAAATCAATCTTTATTTCAAATTAAAATGCAAAGTGGTAAACTTTAGTCGATATTAATCCTGGTCGAGGAACGCGTCCAGCTGACGCCAATAGACTTATAATTCTATTACTTTCCGATTGTCTGCGAGCAGTTGTGCAGCTTTCAGCAGATCCTAGATAAATTGATAGAAGCCACGCGATATGCAGGATTAATAATATTCAGACGCGGACAAAAATAAAAACCGATATGAAGCTAGGCCGGAACGGAATTACAAAATCTATTCTGGCTTCATTCAGAACGAGTCCCCATTATATTTTCGTCGCATTTAATTAGTATGAAACCTGAACACGAGCGAGGTCCATTTGTAAGGAAGCCGTGTAATAGTTGGAAATAAGTGTAAAGTAATTTATGCCGGCGTTTACAAAACGAAGTGATTAACAAGTTAATTTTATAGTTTATAGTTGCGCAGCTGCCGCCGCATATATATTAATTATTTCGTGGCTAATTATTCGGACTATAATTTTCAACACCTAGATATGATCCGAATGCAGTCTGACATGCGAACCGAAAATTCTTCCGTGCACTTAATTTATGGAATCATTTGAATATGCACCATCTGTCTTTTCGACGCTACACCATCGACTTCAACGGTGGAGAGGCATTCATTAATCCGGTTACGGCACGGAAAACGCAAATATTTATTTCGGCGCTGAGTCAGGTGTGCCGTTCCGATTAGATTGATAAAGGGCTATTAACGAAAGACCGGAGGATCCTAGGAAACTCTGAAATGCAATTCAATTCCATGCGATGAGAGAGAGAAAGAGCAAAGGACTCGCTCTTTGTTTAGGTTAAGCTAACATTTCGAAACGTGCGAAATTCTATTAATTTGCTGAGAGCCATTGCAAAATTTTAATACGCCGTTGCGAGCCGTCGTCCTTTTTTCTATTTGCACTTTCATTATTATTACGTTTATTACCATAAGCGATAATTTGTTTCGTAAATGCCATGAAACACGGCGAAAGGGTAATTGTTATATATCATTCGATGATTTTTCTTTTATTCGAAAACCAAAGTTCAAGTTTCCTTCTCAAACCGTTTGACATATCTAAAAAACTCTCAATGGAAATTGTTAAATGTCAATGTCAAAATTTGTTGGATTTACATATTTTCGGACTATAAGACGCATCTTTTTGTATGAAGAAATCTATTCATTAAACATCAAGTTGTATCGCAATATAAAAAGTTTATGAAACGATGTTATGTACTATATTTTTTTTGATAAAAAGACACTTTAGTGTGGTAAATTGCAGTCAATAGCACTTTGTAACAATTGTTTCATAATTATTATTGTTATTATACATATCTGTTTGTAACTGTTGCACTTAACATGATTATAAATTAAAACCTTATTTCAGTAAAGAAATGAACTTAAATATACAAAAGTTACGTAAGTTAATCTAAATAAATATTCAATTTATGAACTTCCCCTTCCAGAAATAATTAATTCATAGATCCAGTGATAATCTGTGTATAAAATGCATTAACTTTATAAGATAATTATCTTAAATGTAACAATTTGAAAAGCCTTTAAATCCATCAACTCGTTAGATAATGCGAGGAAAACTTAACCCACACGATGGATTTATAATTAAGCAAGAAACAATATGTTCACGTGTGATAACCCACCTATTTTCACACCTTCGTGCCTGATTGCACGATAACACCTTTGAAACAGAATTATCGATTGGGGACAATCAAAAGTAATCCTCTTTACGTTTGAATCCATTATAAACGATTGAAACTAAGATGTGAAGAAAAAAAAGAAACTTATAAATCGATCAATCGGAGTTTATTGTCTTCATGCATGAAAATTATTACATTTATTTACTTAAATTACATTTGTTTAAAATAACACATAATTCTTAATATTTTTTGTTTAATTAACTTTAATTTGTTAGTTAAAACAATTAGTTTTAATTATATTGAAAATGTATTTTGTTAACTTTCTAATATAATGGTTAATTATATTTGTATTCATATTTCACGGAAATGTGTATTAATGATGGTAGTTCTAACCTCTGATCTTTTCGAAACATGCAAATGCTCCAGAGTCTCGAACATTTACAAACATCTAACAGAAACGGACGATGGGGTGTTCAACGAACTCCGAGGATATTATAAAGTTTCAGCATGATTCATACCAGTTTTAAAACAACCTTTCACTAAGCGCGAACTAAATACAATATAAATTCTGTTACTTAATTTAATTTGGCTTTGGAAAACACATTTTTCTCTGCTCATTAAACTATGATTTAATTGTTACATATATTATTTAAGATTTATGACAATCTGGCAGATCTTAATAACTAATATGACTAATATTCGTTTTTATGTATTGAAATAATGCAAAAATATTGATAATTAGTTTAATGATAGAGTTTGTTTTTTGTATGAAAAGATGCACAAAAGAAATGCAGCTGCATACGTGTTTTAGCACTAATATGCTTATAATGGAGATATCAAAGGCACGGCGTATCCCCTGCGCTTTATTAAAAGGGGGATTGGGAAATTAAAATTTTGCCAATTATCTCTTCAAACACCCGTGTAAACAGTCGACACAATAAAGCACATACAGTATGACACCTCGTATTTTACCATGGAGAACTTCATACAGAGTTGTGCTAATACAGCACATGCGACAAGTAATTAACAGGTCCAGTTTCAACAATGGAAATTGGTCATTTATTACATTTTATTTGGGAAACAATTCCGTTCGGACAGTGACAAAAATTGATACGTAACGAAAGTGAAAAAGTCATAATTTATTGAAATTCAACTCTCATGTTTGTGTATTTTGTTTTGTTTTTGCCAATTTGTGAAAGTTAAGTATCATACATAGAAAATAAAAGCTGTAATTGACTGTCAAAGTTGAAAAAAATATTGTTTAGCCTCGAAAATCGGGTGTCTTTACAAATTAATGATTTTCTCGATAACTGGAAATGCTAGAAATATGAATGAGCACTCTAATTAAAGCTAAATGAACAAGCTTTCTAATGAGATATCACTTATCTTCGTAGCTAGTACGGTTTTTCTGTAATTCACTGTCAAATTTGAAAACATATTTTTGAAGCCTCGAAAATCGAGTGTCTTTACAAATCATTGAATTTCTCGATAACTGGAAATGCTACAAATATCAATGAGCACTCTAGTTAAACCTAAATGAACAAACTTTCCAATGAGCTATCACTCATCCTTGTAGCTAGTACGGTTTTTCTGTAATTCACTGTCAAATTTGAAAAAATATATTTTAAGCCTCGAAAATCGAGTGTCTTTACAAATCATTGAATTTCTCGATAACTAGAAATGTTACAAATATTAATGAGCACTCTAATTAAAGCTAAATGAGCTAATTTTTAGTATTTTATAGTGAATTAAAACTTAATTGTTAATTATATCATTTATTTAAACATTTGTAAAATAAAACTTTAATTTATTAACTTTTGTAATAGTTAATCTAAGAAGAAATTGTTAAAATCATTAGACCTAATAAGTAAATAAATATCGAAGATTTCCTTCAAATTGATTTTCTTTCTCTCGGTCTATCTAACATGAACATTGATCGTTAGACGAGGAGTCGAAATTCAGTGGAGCGTTTGACGTTCGGATCTGAATTCAGTATAACACCCTTCTTTTGTAACACACACACACAATTGACGTGTATTGATTTATGTCATTCTATTATATCCATGATATCATTAAAATCATGTAATTTTGCTTTTTCATAATGTAGAATATACATAATAATAATTAGTTATTTGTAGTTATTAATAACTTTATTAGATAAACGCATTTGTGATTCACACATTTTTTCTTCTTGGATATAATACAAAATAATTGAGCAGTAACATCTCGGTCGATAGACCAATTTGGTCCAATAAATATGAAAATCCAAAAGGCTTTGATTTTTTCGCCAAATGCTCTAATATATCTTTAATGAATGTGTTAAGTTATATAGTGTAAATTGATCTATTTGGTAAAGAATCTAACAAAGATTAGGAAAATGCTGAAATGAAAAAAAAAGCACTAGAATAATGCTTAAATAATGAATGAGCATGAAAAGCAAACTTTTGATTCCGTTATGGGGAGAATGGAAAGTTCGACTGATGCAGCGAAGGGTTTGTCTGTGGAGCCGGCATTCAATTTGAAGCAGCGCAAATAAAATTAATAATTCCATTATTGGCAATTGTAAAGCTAATTCCTGTGTTGCAGGAGCGCATGCACAGGGAGAGAGAGCCACACTATTCAAACACGTTTAAATATGCATGCGGTTGAAACTGCTCTGTTTGGTATCGGGTTTTGCATTGTTTAATGTAATAAGGCAAACAGACAATAAAAGTAAATAGAAATCAATCAGTTCGTCGTCTTTGCATTCAGTAAATGTGTAAATAGTTCCGTGGCGCCGGGATTTCCTATTGGGCCTCACGTCGCGCGGACATTAATTTGCATAAGTTGTGTCAAAGAGGGCTTCTTCCGTGATGGATATGGTGTACGTACATTTATTATGCCATCCCGCAGACGGTCATAAAATTTTTATAGTTTTCGCTGGAAAAACAATTAACTTTTCGGGCCAACCTCAAGCCGTGATTTAAATTTTAAAAAGTCGCTTTAATTGGTTTGGGAATATCATTATTTCATTTTGGCTTTTCGGACGTAAATATTCAGCGCCTGATTGCAAGATCCAAGTGAATCGCATTAACGATGTTTAATTATGTTTCACTCAGTTTTAACGTTTGTGGAAAACTTATTTTTTCCCAACGAATGCATTATTAATCGGCCACTTACGACTGCCGAGGTAATTAAACTTCTGAATTCGTTTCATGTATATTTAACACGTATGGATTCTGTTACTTATTCAGAAACAGTTACCGAAGCGACGGCTGTATGATTGCAGTTATAAAATCATGAGATTGAAGGTGCTCTCAACCCCCCAAAACCTTCTTCCTCGCACTTGAGCGAAAAAATTGTCAATAACAAAGAGAGAGAGAGAGAGAGAGGGTGCGACAGATTGTCGAGTGGTTCCGGATTTGTACTGAAGTTCGGCCCTCCTCTTTTTTTCGGGCTTCGGATAAGGAAGAACTTAGGTGTTCGTGTTTAATATACAAATGATGGGTTGTGGATCGTGCGGCAGTTCGGAACAGATGTTTGTTTCGCTCTTGTTACTAATTCATAAACTGGAATTTATACCAGAACACTATACGCATACACTAAAAGCGGATTACTCTCTCTCCACCATCACTGATACCTTAGTCGCATCAGATACGCTAATGCGTTACACTCATTGTCACTTAATCGAAACCCATTCAAATGAAATACGTCTCGGTCCACCTTTCCTGATAAAAACACACACTCCATTGATTTCCTGCCCGATATACAAACTACAGATACTCACACGGATTGATTCATAATAAAACAAAATCTGAGAAAAGATATAGTAATCATGTTATAGCTTCAACAATAATATGTTAAATAGGGTATTCAGTTAACGAACAATTTGGATACCGAACATCAAACACATCATCGAATAATGAATACTTTACCGAAATAACAACATTGATCTTTGAATACTACATCTATAGAATAGTTATGATATA
The DNA here is from genome assembly GCA_018845635.1 of Nicrophorus orbicollis. Classification (NCBI taxonomy): domain Eukaryota; kingdom Metazoa; phylum Arthropoda; class Insecta; order Coleoptera; family Silphidae; genus Nicrophorus; species Nicrophorus orbicollis. The sequence continues at coordinate 823,199 of JAFMTC010000414.1, forward strand.
TCAATATCGAATTCAATGCAACACAGTCTTTTAAATGTGATCATAAACAACATTTCAAATTGAATAAATTGGGAAAAAATTGCAAATAAAGACCTGCTATTACATTAATAAACAGATGATTTAATCTGCAGATGTTCGCACGGATTGTTTAACAAAAAAATGTTGGTGAAAAATTGGCACAGAAATAATGCATTACGTAAGGCAATTGTGCGGATGATTGTACAGTATATGTAAATGTTACAAATATGAATGAGCACTCTAATTAAAGCTAAATTAACAAGCTTTCTAATGAGCTACCACTCATCCTTGTAGCTAGTATGGTTTTTCTGTAATTCACTGTCAAATTTGAAAAAATATTTTTTAAGCCTCAAAAATCGAGTATCTTGACAAATCATTGAATTTCTCAATAACTAGAAATGTTACAAATATGAATGAGCGCTCTAATTAAAGCTAAATGAACAAGCTTTCTAATGAGATATCACTTATTTTCGTAGCTAGTACGGTTTTTCTGTAATTCACTGTCAAATTTGAAAAAATATTTTTTTAAACCTCGAAAATCGAGTGTCTTTACAAATCATTGAATTTCTCGATAACTACAAATGTTACAAATATGAATGAGCACTCTAATTAAAGCTAAATGAGCTAATTAGTATTTTAAAGTGAATTAAAACTTAATTGTTAATTATATCATTTGTTTAAACATTTATAAAACTAATATTAGAAATAATAAATAAAACAATAATATGTTAAATAGGGTATTCAGTTAATGAACAATTTGGATACCGAAGACTATTTAAAAAGATTCGAACATCAAACATCGGATAATGAATACTTTACGGAAATAACGATTTGAATACTACTTCTATAGAATAGTTATGATATATCAATATCGAATTCAACTCAAAACAATCTTTTAAATATGATCATAGACAACATGTCAAATTGAATAAATTGGGAAAAAATTGCAAATAAAGACCTGCTATTACATTAATAAACAGATGATTTAATCTGCAGATGTTCGCACGGATTGTTTAACAAAAGAATGTTGCTGAAAAAATGGCACAGAAATAATGCATTACGTAAGGCAATTGCGCGGAGGATTGTACAGTACATGTAAACTAGTATATAGTCTATTTCCAAAGGCTTGAATTGAATAATTATATATACCAGCTCCAGTAATTACATGTTTTAGACGTAGCTATTATTCTATAGAGGAAATGTAATTATAGTAAATATGCATTATTAAAACAATAGTAGAAGACAATATCAACACGCTCCATTGTACCTCTTGTGTATTGATTTATTAATTAAATAAAAAATATGTTAGAAATCTTATCGATTTCTTTAGTTGTATGATGTGTTAATAATGTTAAAAGCGATATATTTTCTAAGGTGTTTGTTAAATAAAGTTTATATCATTAATCAAATGCATATTTTATTACACTTTGAACTTAAAGTACGAAAAATATAGTATTATTATATCAAATAATAAGTAGAATAAAGTTGGTCTGAACTTGTTTAAATACTTTCCAGAATATAGGAAGAAGTGTTTCAGGAAATAGAGTTATTTGTGTTCATTATTAAACTGTTAATAGGTGGTTGGCAGTGGATGCATTTAAGTGTGTATATGTAATGATTCCTATAGCAGGGATTAAAAATGCCGGTGAAATGAAACTGTTTCAGTCTGACGCATGCATTCAGTGATTTCTCTTTGTGCCGTCCGCACAAACACAAGGCTTAATAAGCGTATAATTTAAGGGTCGTTGAGTATCGTAATTAAAGATTCAAATATTGATATTCATTTGCCGGGCAGCCCGTACGTAACGTAACAGCAGCCAATAATCATGTAAATACAACCCTTTCGCGTCTCCAGTAAATAATTGATTTTATTCGGCTTCGGAACGGCGCGTACCGTACGTTACCGTATAATTTTCGTGTCTCGAGAAACACTTAAAATATTGAACATAATTCCGGTGAGCACGAAACGAAAATGTCAGATACGTTCAATCGTGGTGCGTATATAACAATAAAAAAAAAGAGGAACTCAGGCAAACGTACATCCCGAAGACAAGTGTGTAATTATTAAATTGCATTTAAAGCATGGGAATGGGATGGGAATTCGCCGTTAGTTTTGCAAAGCGTAATTGATGAGCGAGGTAAAATGTCTTGCGAGATGATGACGATGACGGCGATGATGAACTCTCGATGGGGAAGGTCGAAAACTGCGACGATTTGCATAAAATGCCGTGACAGAAAATATTTGCACAAAATTGCAGCTCTATTATTAAGACCGATTATATTATAATTGGTTTCGTTCCAAACCGTAAACACTTTCAGCAACAACAACCTTTGAAGCTAACTATATATGTATCCAAGCGCACTCCTAATTATATCTTGTCGATATGCTTTTTGGTATACAAACTATGCGTGTTTCGTGGATAATAAAGGGAAGATGTTAATATTTGATGAAAGGCAGACAAAGATAAAAGGCAATTACTGAAAAATAGAATAATTGCATATGCAGTGTGCCATAATCATTTTTTTGATTAGTGAACACCTGCAAAAGTTTCAAAATAGTGTTTGGTTTGATTTGTTTAATTGTAATTATTGTTGTATACATATCAGATAATTTTAATTTTGTTATAACGTTTCTTCATTATTATTAATGCTTTTCAGTTACTATGTGTTTTATATGGGTTTACAAAGTTCTCCCTTCCTTTGAACTTCAGATGTCGTTTCTCCGTTGCTACGGCAGCTTCTTGATTCCTACGAACTCTGATCTGTTACCAAGGATACTTCATACTTGATACGGATATTTTACTGTTACTTAAAACGCTATAAAATATAAAAGTAGGCCTGCCACTACAAGGACGATATTCAAAAACCGAACAGACAAAGCACCTCCACAAACTCAGCTACAGCTGTGAACTTCCAAGAAGGACGAGAATCCCCATCCATCAAAAAAGACAATTCAGACGAGTCTCCAATTCCTGTGGTCATGTGGTCAAAACATTACAAAATAACTACATTTTTTAATAGTTTAACATCAATGTTAATAAGATTCTGTTAGAATTTTTAATATATTTATTAAGAACTATAAATACATAGAAAATGTAACCTAATATTTGGAGTTATTAATGATATTATTACAGTTTAAAAACTTTGAAATTATAAATTGAAATACACTTTGCATAGATTTAGTATAATTCAGATATAAATAGACATATAAATAATTATAGAATCTATAAAATAGATGAAGTTATTCTACTTTAATTTATGCAACAATTATTCCAGTTATAATCAAAGTTGTATGATTAAACTACGTTTTAATTAATTTGTGCTGTTTTTAACTAACTCGTTATGTCCACTCACAACGGGATAGCAAACGAGTTTAATCGTTTAAAACTATATATATAGTTAAGTTAATCAATATCTTTCACTATTACCAATAAAGTAAGACGTTACAATCTTTAAAAAACAGAAACATGCTACTTTGTATTCAAAAATAAAATATTTGTTTAATGCCTTCTAATTAAGTCTGTCAACTGATTATTAATTATTACTGAAATAAACTTGCTATATTTTAGTGTATTAACAATTTAGTTTATTATTGTTAAAATATATGAGATTTTAATTCCTTTGCAGATGATGTGTTAATTATAAAACTGTATTAATTTTATTGAAATAGCAAGAAGTTCTTTGAAATGAATGTGTATGGAATATTATTATTTTCAATCAATAGTAATTAACCAAATCTAAAATTAAGAAAATAACAACTGTTATTATAACTGTTAACTAATATGCTGTTTCTTACGAAATTTGTTATCTAGTTTTAGGTAAAATATGCGAGGTTTTCATGATTTTTTATACAATAATCATTGATTACAATAATGGATATCGATGAATGCAGATGTATTTGCCATATTATATAGAAGATTTTTTGCGAACGTGAGGGCGGTCTGCGGTTGATCCCTAAGCACTGTGTCCTGAGAGGGCTATTGTGGCACTGAGAGGACTATTGTGCCATTATGTGGTCCATAACAGTCGAGCGTTCATTTTGTTGCATCTGTAATTCTTGAAGAATAGGTAAATTTGAATAAATCGCTCGTGAGGTAAATGCATGGCGAAAGTTCTGAAATAAAGGGTTAAGTGTAAATAATGTTAAGTGTTGAATCATGTTCGAGTGAAAATTCACAAATAAAAGCCCACCATTCAGCTGAACGGCTCAAAGTGCAGGCACCACGCCGAGAAAAACGCTCATTACATAACTTACGCGCTTTCGTATATATGTATATATATATATATGCATGTAAGTACTAATAAAGTTAAAAATTAAACATCCTGTCGTAATTTACTTTTACGGCGAGTTCCCAACACGTCGAGCCGACTTGGCACACATAAGTCTGCATACTAAGTAACTAAGTGGGGGAGGAAGAGGCGCTTAGTTTTTTATTTCCGCTCTTGGCCACTTACCGAAGAGGAACAGTGAGAAGATATGACAAAACACAGAACACTACTCGAAATTGTTATCTGAAACTGAGCCGACCTAAAAGCATTTTTAAGTAGCCTAAACACTTTTAAAAGGGGGTATATTTTTAAGTCGAGTGGGTCCGTCCGACTGGCACAAACATGTGGCGCACCCTCCGCTTTGAGAATTTACGCGTTCCTCCCCAAAAATCTCCTCCGATACGCCGAAACCAGTTTTCTTTTTCCCTCCGACGATCAGCTGAACCGAATGCATATATTTACGAAAAGAAAGGACACCGGTTCTCTGCTGCTGCTTCTTCTTCCACTTCTTTTCTATATTGCGGCATAAATTATTAGGTTCGTGAGTCGGATTAACGAAGTGTTTTACGTAATCCTCCCCAATCCTCGGGAAGTATTTTAAAATTGTCACATGCAGAAGAAGGACGGATGCACGCACATCTAGTGTGTGTGTGTTGTGTTGTTTGTCGGTGAGTGTGTAGGAAGTAAACTAAAAGTGTTTTGAATTAATAAGAAAAACGACCGCAGCGATTTCGAGAGGCAACCCATGAGTTCATTCTACAGGATGTGGAGTCACGCCGAATTTGCATCCCGATGAAAATTATGGGATATTTATATACACGTGTTGTATACAGGGTGTCTAATCCACTTTTCAACGGCCGAACACTAATAACTTGCTTACCTACACACACAGAGATTAATCTCATTCAAAGAATATTTGAAATTATTTAGTAAAAATTCATTAAAGATTGACATCAATCGTTGTTATACATTCTCTAATATTGTTATCAAACATATTTATTCGGTCAAAGGGTTATTGACCTCTAATAGTAAGATGCATTTAACGTGAATTACATTTTGATTACTGCATTTAACATATCTTTACTAATTTTTGATTCAACTGCAGTTTTTGTATCTGATTTATTACATAATTTTTGAATAAAAGTTTCCTGTAAAAACACATTAATACTATGTAAATGTGATGAGTTTAACATACATAAAATATTATGTTAAGCCTTTGTATTATAATAGTCTTTAAATATATTAAAATACGAAAAATACTAATTTTCTTTCAAATTTTTTTTGTTAGCAATTTGATCAACTCACTTAATTAGTTATTACAATTATTAAAGTTCAGCTTTTGATTGGATAAACTTCTTTTCTCTTTTTATATTGATGACATTAAATAAAAGTAATTTACTATCCTAATATGCCTAATTGAAGGATGTAAATACCTTACAATGAAAGAGTGATCGATTGCTATTTTACTATTAAAAACAGAGAAAGTTGAACTACATAATTAATTGATAAAAAAAGTTTTTTTAAAATAATGATGTAGTGATTATAACTGAGCACTTGCAGTTATTTGTATATGAAAGGGCAAAGAATAAAAGTGCAATGGTGTGACAAAGTTCAAGTGAAAATGTATACGAAAACGCGCCAGACGATTTTAGTAAAATGAAACACATTTATTTCGGAGCAGACTTATGAAATCGATACGTTCGGTTTGTGTGTTCGAGAATTTATTTGCTTACACTACTATTTCGTAACATACTTTCGGTTCCCGCAACTTTGACGGCGTTAAAGTTACTTAAACTTTAAATTTATATTTCACCTTACAGATTCAGCTAAAAGCTTCATTCTTACTGCTGCACCGATGTTCAAAACACCTTTACACTTACCTCTTTTCACCTCTCAAATCAATCATAGGATTTGCAAAAAAATGTTAACTATAGATGATAGATGAATGTGAATAGCAGTAATGTATGTACAATCGAAATGAGAATTCCACGGGGAGATGAAATTACGCACAAACAATTACATGGGCAATGCCAATATTTAAATGCCGATAATGCAACTATAATTGAATTGAATCAATTTTACGTTACGCATCCATCAATATATCATTTACAAACAAATCGAATTTCATATCCATTCAATTCGATATACTTTTTGTCGATTGATTTAAGCAATACCTCATTTAGTCCGGGTAATAAACAGGTCTGTTTGAAATCGCAATAATACAATCATAAATGAATCTATTCTTTAGTAATATTCTAAAAGTAATTTCAAACAATCTTTTTTCGTTAATGATGAATCTATCTACTTTGAAAACATAAGTAAATAATAGAAATGGTACAAATGTAAATTGAAACGTAATTGAATTTAACCTTAATCTTGAAGAGTCTGTAATTCAATTTGGTACGTCCATTAACTCCAATGGAGTAATATTCTTTCTGGGGGGTCGAAAATACTGGCGCTTGGTTAAATTGGTACCAATTGCTGAATCACCAAATTAAGAACCACATCCAAGACAAATAAAAGATCTGGTATTAGTGAAATCCACTGAAATTCCTGAAACAAGATGCATTTATTAACATCATTTCCGGCTTCTGCTCATTATGTAATGTGCGGTTTGGGTACTTGTCCATTAGTTGGGGTCCCCCCCCCCGCAACAGGGATTTAAATTGCGCGGTTTTCGTGTATTAAGTGCGACGATGAAAAGTAATCAATCAAAGGTCCTCAAACTGTTTTATAAATGTATCCAGCAGTTTTAGCGTCGTTTCCATTAGTTTTAAACGTCAACGATCTAAAGTACTTTGGCCTGTTCCTAATTAATTACAGCAGGAGATAATTTGTAACATCTATCGCTTTGTATTAACAATTTAACACGAGGCATCACATCGCGACAAAACACGTCAACGAGCACAAAAGTTACAAAATTCGTTAGTTCTGTAACGTGTAGCTAATTTATTTTGGGGCAGACCAATTTGTAAGCACGTCGCAGCATACAGTTTCAGCGTGATTCGTACAATGCACTTTTTTGTTTGTTCAAGTTGCATTAATATGAGAATAAACCGCGACTTGAGACAATGAAAGACGACTGCGTTCCCTCAGGTTATTAGAATGTCATCTCGATGAAAAAGCATGTACATTCAGGGTAATTGTCACAATTTGCAATTAAAAACTTCTACTTTGAAATTGTTTTTTTAGTTCGTGAGCTATCATTTCTTTGTGCTTTGTTTTGTGTTACACTTGAGTCTTTACAATAGTATATATTTAATGGGAAAGTCAAGTGACAATTCATTATTTTAAACAAGTTAAGCAATAATAACAGAATTTATTACTTTTCAATATTTGAAAATAATGAATTTATATTATCAGATTCTTATGGTTGAAATAACGTCGATTTAAATTGTTTGAACTACTGTTATTTTATTATAAGTAAATTATGGGATTTTGTGCTGCTTTTAATCATATTTAATGGGTGTAACGTTACTTTTTGTATGGGAATGTAATAACTCACAATGCAAACCAATAATTATTTCCGAAGATATTGACTGAAATCGAGTGGTAACCGTTAAGTCCAATATGTGTTGTGTGAATTCGTGTTAAAGTGGCATTATCTGAAATTATAAATCTAAATTGGAAAAAACCTAGCTTCCACCTAGTATTTCCATCATGCGATGCCAATTACTGACAAACGCGAGTAACAAAACATCGAAAACGGGGATTCCCAGAAACACGAATCCACCCTGTATACGCGGGAGTGCATAATGATCGTGTTAAGGAAATCGTAAGTCGAGAGGAGTTCAAAGAATCTCTGAGTAATGCGTTTGCATTTGCAGGGAGGTGGTCTTGCATCATTAACCGTTTGAAATATGGTTTATTTTTGTGCATGCGCGTATCTATTAATCAGGCCTTTTGAATATAAAGCAGATGGACTTATTTCAAAACGTGATAAATAGGGAACGGCGCGTCACGTCACGTGGATTCCGAACACTTTTATTGGCATCTATTTAGAGATTAATTGGGATGATCGGCAGATTAGATTAGAAACCACTGAAGGGAGTTATTTCTGATTTAAGTCCAGTTCCCTCGATCCAGTTAAGATTGTACACTACATTCCGTTTGTTGTAAAAGTGTCTCAGTCTATTAGTGCTTAATTAAACGGCGTGTACATTATTTTTTTGTTGTTGTTGCATCTTTATCCTTCTCCCGCGCTCGCTACATGGATCTGATAAATGAGCCAGATAATGACCATTGTCTCTCGCAAGAATGGAGCAGAGGCTGCCCATTTTACGGCCACGGAAATATTCCTTGAACGAATAATAAAGTCGAAGTCGAGGAAGAAAAATAAGCGCGGACCACTTCAATCCTTTATTCAAATATTTCTCAATACATTCAATAAACGGTCGGAGTTTTCCGCCAAGTTTTAGTGCCGCTCGTACATGGACTGAGTTTTCTAACATAATAAATGATATATTTTTATTTCTCTTTTGTTTCCATTCTTTTTCTGTTAAAAATTTCAACGTCGAAGTTGGCGGTGGCGCCACCGAGGCAGAGCTGTAAAACAAACGGCTTCATAAAACTACCGCAAGAAAGTCTCCGGCAAAAAGTCGGCTCCCGTTGGGGGAGATGAGAGCGGGGAACGAAAGGGAACGCTTTTCCGGTTTTCCTTCTTCCTCCCCGTTCCTCCTTTATTTCATTTTTCCACGGAGCGGCAGCAAATTAAAGCTCAAACTTTTCGCAGTGAAAACTCTCGGAGATTTATATTTCTACCATTACCGGTCATTCCAGCAAATGCATGTGAAATTGTCGTTATCTTCTACGCATGCACAAAATTAGAGTTTTTGCGTAATTATGAATGCTGAGGGTGGGCGGGGAGCTGCGGCGGCGGCGGCGGCGGCGGCGGCGGCGGCGGCGGCGGCGGCGGCAATGGTTCCAGGGCTTTTTGTTATTCATAAAAATCACGTTATGGAGGAGAAGGATAATTACCTGCATGCGAAACAAAAGGGTTGTTAGAAATAATATACATCCTCGCCCTATGCGACTTACGTAATAGAGCGTTCCATTAAATTTGTATTGCGATTCGACGGAAACTAATCGTTATATTTAACATCACATATACACATTATACTCTTTGATTTTTATCATCCAATGCATATTTTATGATATAATGGAACTCTTTCATAAATTAGTTGATGTTCAACAACTTACGAATATTACACTTTGTTATTGCTGATTAATTATTTCATAAATATACTGTAAAATTTTTAGTAAAATTACCAAATTTCATACATCTTTTCATCTATAACAACCATCAGTTACCAAAACTGAATACATTAATAATGAACAAATATATAATTCCATTGCTACAAAGACTTTTTAAACATAATGAAGTCATCTATTTAGTTAAAGCAAAGTTTTTATTGCTAAAAGCTACAATTAAAGTATTTTGAATAAACTTTCGTTTTAAGAATACATACCTCGCTTTACGGCCTAGATACGTTCCATGAAACTTGACCGCAAAACGAAAAGTTTTGTGTTTTTGTTTAAATAGCTTTAATCTGAAGACGATGAAGAAATGGTAACCTGCAGATCATTGTCGTCATCATTTTTCGCTGGTAAGGATGGCTTAAAAACATGTCCAACGTTGTTTGTCTTGCCTTCTTGTCTATTTCGTTCATCAGTGATTTATAACAGCTAATGGCTGAATTAATTCCTCGAGAAACTTTAGCGCTACTTTCCACGTCAGGATCGTTTTCAAGGAGGATGTTTATTCCTTGTTCGAAATAGGAAAACTTTCGACAAATTTTTTGATGTTAGCTGTTTGGATACAACTGGCTCCTGTCTCTTCATCAAATGCCGGTTCTGCTTGCAACTGAATGAGTTCTTCATAGCTTCAAGTAGATCAAGCTCATCATGTTCGTTCAAACCTTCAAAGCTGAGATCCAAAATGTTTTGCCTAATTTCAGAAAGGAAATTAACTTCTGCATCAGTACTCTTTATACATTCTGGCCATATTTTTTTCCAAACAAACTTCATTGCTGTTAATTTTAATTCCTTGGCAACATATCGTAGATATATCGACTTCGAAAAAAGTTTCTTTTGCCGTTATAACGAAATATTTTAGGCCGTAAATCGAAAACGTGCCTTAATTGAAGATGGCCGTTATAGCGAAATTCCGTATAAAGAGCGGCCGTATAGCGAGGTGTATAAGAGATATGTATAATTAATGCAAAAGGTATATAATTCTTAATAACTATTTTTATTGCTACAAACAAATAGAAAGAACAAAACATATTCATATAATAATACTAATATAATAAAAATATATAAACTGTAATTTTATGGCTATTGACCATTGAATTTTGCGCCTATTAATATTTATTTTACAAAATTATGATACATGGGTAATGTGCGCAAACAATAGAAATTAATCGGATTAGGATTAGTAATTGATGTTTCAAAATCAATAAACGGCTCCATATTCACACGAAATTAATCAGCTAAACTACATTGTTGGACGAATAAAGCATATTAATTTTCAATTTTCTACGTCTTCTGATTAAAACAATAAAAGTAGCTATTTAATACGTTATAATTAGAGTAAAATTTTGTTCAAAAAGAAGATTAGTTCTCTAACAGTTAAGAAATTATGATTATAAACATATTTATTTGTGTTTTTACAAGAAATTTTGCTTTTATGTTGAGAACAAATAACATTATATACATTAAATATAGATTTCGTTATATATGAAACGATTACAACGAATTTATTGCAAGTTTATAACATTTTCCAGGGATATCTAATTAACGTGTTATAATAACGTTGATCTATAGGTCAACGAAATGTGTTGTAAAAATCGTAATGGATTTCGTGATCCGCCGACATAAAAACTACAGTTACTGCTAACTACCTATTGTGCTGATATTAAGTCAATACCTCAGACGTAAATGAGAAACAAGTTAATTTCCTTCCAAAGTGAATATAAAACGGAACGAGGAAAACGTACGAAGGAACACATTTTAATACATTGATTGTTTTGACAACGACTGAATCTAACGGACTTTATGAGGAGCAGCGTTCGGTGCACAAGCATAACAAGTACACACGTTTTTAAACTTCTTTTAATCCGTCCGTTGAAGATTTAAAATCCTTCCAAGTTGTAAATCAGGTAAATTAGCTTCTTCCAGCCGTTGTCAAACTGCTGCTACAACGGTAATAAATTTTCATTTCTCAGACGCGTTTAACTTTAAACCACAATTCAACGCGATTTATTATTTGTATTTACTGTACACACGCATTGCTCACTTCATTCATATTCTCGTAAATTAACGCAAATGATATTGAATTAACTTATTTCATTTCATTATTTCGTAATAAATTACTACTTAATTATCATTTATTTAATGTTTTACACAAACCGATTTACGATTCAAACAATACAATCAATAAATATAATTGAATTTTTCTACTTCAAATTAATTATTACATATTATTTGTTGATTAGTTACATATTAGTAGTTGTTAACTTTGAATCAACCTAAATTTTATTTTCATATAAACAACTTTAAATGAGTAGTTCGTTGTTAAGGTTTACTGTCTACATAATCGCACATTTCTATTCAATTTACAGACATTTATTGACAAATTTAAGAATGTAGTTTTCTTGAATTTACGTTTCAGTAAATTGTAAATTATTCAGAACAAATATTATTTAGTATTAATAACATTAGGTATACGAATATTCGACGAAATCGTTTCAGGAAGTCATAATTTTTGCATATTTAATAAATTAGATACTATTTTATTTGTTTAAAACAAGATTGTACACAATAATATTGCATAAAATATGAATCAATGTCAAAGTGAGTGAATGAAACAAGACTTATTTATGAATGCTTTTTGTACGATTGTGTTACCAAGGTCTGTTTTATTGGAAAATATTGCCGGGTCGACCTCATTGAACGCAATTATCGTTATTATTCTAAAGCCGTGAATTGCTGGGAAATAAAGATTATAGAAGTAAAATTTGCTATCGATTTGTACGTAGATAACGGATAAAATGTGCTCAGTTTGAAATCTGCATTTTATTCGACAATAAAGATAATATGGATTTCACACTCGGCTGTAAATATAAAGTTTTCCTCTCGTCGGAATATAATAAGATTTAGCCATTTACTACTTTCCCGTCGAATGGGTTTCTAAGAATCCGCGGAATGCCTCTGCGCGCATTGCGAACGAAGAGCCACTCCAAAGGATATTTAATTTTTGCTTCGGGCCCGAAAATAAAAGCAAGACATCGTGCACCCTCAAGGAAATTCCATCGGAAATATCGGCAGGTATTACACGTCGAAATAGAGTAAAAGGTTCAGTGTAGTGAACATTTTGATCTGGAAGTACGTCGCATCCGCGGCGATGCACTCGAAAGTAGAAGAGAAGAAGGGAGAGCGATCGGCTTAACATCAATTGTGCGACGGGGAAAATTTTCATGCTCTCTCTCTCTCTCTCATCGACATCCCCATCTCCCATCCGATGGAACCTTCTTTGTTTTGTTTGATTCTGTGATGTACAAAGTTAAGAAGATGCACCCGCAGAGGAATTACTTGACGGATTTGAATCCACTTTACGGATTAAAGCGGGGACCGCTTAAAATGCGGCCCTCTTCTCCGACGTCAAACATAGGCTGTTGCTGCAGAATAGATTTTTGTGTTTATTCCAGGATTTCGAATGGAACACTCCAACCCTGCAATTGTGAAGAACTTTTTTAAGAACCCCTTCGCGCCTCTCGAACGTTCCGAAGAAACGAACAAAAAGGAAATAAAACGAATCAAAGACAAATATTTATTCTCGGATAATTAGGAATGGAAGACTGAGGACAGGCTCAAGATTAGAGATAAGTGTCGTTGCACGGGAGCATAAATTACTGTAGCATGGTAATTGCCTCGGTAATGAGCGACGTGTAACGTGAGATTTTTCACTGTTTTCCAAATTATTATTCAATTCAGTGTAACCCTACACGTCCTGCCATCAAACACAAGATTTACCCTCCATAGAAATTACACAATCGACGCAGGGGGCTCCGCATTATGTACCAGCCATGGGAATATTATCAGAACCACCTCCGAATTGGGGGTAGCCGTATTATGTAATTTGTATTATAGGTGTGGAACTAGCCTAATAAACGCCATTATGTTTGGTTACTTTGATATGTTTGATGATTGATCTCAGTGTGTGTCGCCCCAAAGAGCCGCAATTCAACATATAAATTACACTTAACCAGAACATTTAATTAATCCACGTTAGCCCGATTTTCACGTTTCCTTTCAACCTTTTTTTAAGCCGCAGGTGTGTCTTCAATTCCACGGCAATTACGTTGCTTCTTTTTTCCCGTATTATGATCGATGGTGTCATTAGGCGCATCTTGTATTTGTACAATGAACAAATCTGATTATAATACTAAACGCCCCGAACTCGAACGACATTTTTTCTCTCCTACTTAACGTTTCAAATATTTTGTGTGTTATTCGTTTAAAACGAGATTTATTAGCATTCCCTACAACGAATTCCAACATTAAATTTAAATTAAGTTATTTCAATGGCTTAATAAGTCTAGTGTAACTCTTTTCAAATAGTTCCCATACGGTTTTTGTTGTTGTAAAGATGCATTAACTTAATTGAATTCCCAACTAACCATATATACAATCATCAACCCATCAATTACACGAGTAATTTCAAAAGATCAAACAAACTTCGATTAAATAATTGTGATTAAATTACTATGCAAATTTATGTTGATTGAAGACCAATTTTAAAGTAAATAATTTCAATTGTTATAATCATTGAATACACACTTTTAATTAAAGAATTATTAACATCATAAACCCATATACATTTTATGATGTTAATAAACATTATGATGTTACAACATTTCATTTTTTTTACAAGATAAGTCATTTCAAAGATCAAATGCAATTCCATTAATTAACCGTCATTAATGACAAGAATACGTTGATTGAACTCTTTTAATTTAACTTAAGTAATAATTGTGTCAATTACTCGTTTCTTTAATTGAAGAATGTCCATTCTTTTGTGCAAGCGTTTTACGATCGGAACGAAACGCTCCAACCTTGGCATTTCAATTTTATATCGCCCATATAAATTTATGAGTAATGATCGTAATGTTATTGTTATTGTCTTCACTTCGCTAGACGTGCATTGTTTATATTTGTCTTGCGAGTTCAATGGATTATTTAAATCTCTCGGTAGGAATTAATTCTACCGGTAAACGTTATTTATTGATTCTGCATTTGGCGAACGCGTTGTTACCAATCCAACTGGACGTTATTTAGCCCTGTAATAGACGCACCCTTTTGTCTTACGTAGGTGGGCGCGTCTCACGGACACGTAACAGGAAAAACTTAGTCACCTACATCCAACTACAAATTAATATAAACATATTACTTTATGTATTTTATATTAATGTCAAGTCGGTTTCTTCAAAAAGAATTTCCAAAACCATTAATTTTCATTCATATGTTAATTATGATTCTGTTGGATTATAGAAAAAAAAAACATGATAAATACCCTATTTCTGTAAAATTGACCATAAGTTCATGTTATTCTGAAATTGATGAAAAAATGATGAATACAGCTTCATTTCAACAGAAAAAGGACACCAAATAACTTTGATCGATAATATAAGATTGTTAGAAGTTATTCAAAATAATAAATTAGCTTGTAAATTATGCATGATTTTATTTTAATGTATGGTCGTTTATAACAATGAATTATGTGTCGTTTGTTGAATTTTGAATAAAATTATGCGCTTCTGAATTATGTGTAATGGAAATAAGAAAAATTAAGAAGAAAATATTTATTTGTTTCTATAAACGGCGTAAAAAAATGGTATGAATAACAGTCATGCGTTCGTAATTTATGAATATTTGTTTCCGTGAAATAATGTTTCATTGGATACCTTTTGTTAGGAGTGAACTCATTAGTCTTCGTTCCGGTGCGTCGCTTGGAGTGGTATTGTAATCCTTTGTGCTGTGATATATTGAAATGATTAACCGAAATACCAAATTTCAGCTATAAATTAAAGCACCTCCGCATTGTCGCGCAGATTTACAGGCGGCGGTCCAGGTTTTTAATTCGATTCCAATTAATTAGCAAGTCGCCCAGAAGCAATAAACAATTCGCCGGATTTTCCATCTTTGAAATCTGTTGAAATTCGATATCGCATTCCGTTTAATAGAAGTAATCGAAGATTACTAAGAACAGGATGCTGCTAAGGAACGGGGTTAAACCGCACAATGGGAACTTCTTTTGTATATCGTATTTCCAAATATTTTTAATACACAATGCGCAAAAGGTTTCCTTTTGTCGCTCGAAGAATGAGGAGTGGAATATTCAAACTGAGATATCGTATTTCTCGGGTGTTAATGGTCAGAGATGAGAAAGCGGATAGAAGTATTCCATCCTGGAGGTTCGCGTGCGCCAAATTGAAAAGTGACCTCAAAATTTACGGCGAAACGGCAACAAAAGGTGCTGGTGGTGGTGGGTGATGTGTTTGTGTTCCTCGTGGCGGGAAGAAATAAAGTGAGAAGTGGATTTTAATGGTCCACGTGTTCCGCAATTGTTGGGAAGTTTATTTTTGCCAGCAAAAAGAAGGAGCAACGTATTGCAACTTCTTCCACTTTGCGGAATTCCTTGGGAAACATCCGTAGAATTATCGCCGCATAGTAAATCATTTTAATAAGAGGAGAGCTGCGCAAACATTTGATGCATCAGCAGACCTGGCATGTTTATTATAGTTATAAAACAATGCCGAACGAACCGTTGTCATATCTTCGTAATTAATTAATTCCGTCAGTTGCGTTGGAGAACACTCTGTGTGCCCACCACCACCAGTTTTTGCCTCCGTTTTCCCGAAGATCGTATAAATTTCGCCGAATGGACTTTAATAACGCAATTGGAAATACGAATTTATTATTTCGCATTAAGTTTTCTTTTTCTCGCTGCTGGTTCGGCCCGTGTGAGATGATGCTGCTGTATGTGCAGGCAATTAAACGTGCCATTTAAAAACTTATTGCCAGAATCGGGACGCCCATTTTGCAGTTATAAAAAAGAAATGTATTTACGGTGGATGAATGTAAATTTTATAGATTTTTAATCAGAAACACCTGGCCCGAAGCTGGGGGAGTTACGGAAAGACGACGACGTGCGTTATATTTTTAACCAGACACCTTCGAGTCATTTAGTGGGGACGAGCTGACAGGTTTTAGTTGGGACCTCGGGGAATGCACACGTTCCTAGGGTAACAAAGACGGACGAATTAGGGGGAATTACGATCAAAACAGTCTTTAAATTAGTCGAGTTTACGTCGACTGTATCTCATCCACACGATTTCTGGATGCTCGTTTCCGTGTTGTCTCTCATTTTCTTTATGTACCAGTTTTTTTTTTGTCTGTTGGACTCTCATTATCTTTTTTTAATTAAGAGCAGGCCTCTTAAACGCGTTTTTAATTAATACCAACCACATGGGTTGACAATCTTTTGGGGACTCTCTCTCAGCTGCTTCGGCCGCATCTTACATTAAGCGGGGTGACGGCTTCTCAACGTTTTCATGCCATGCTCTAATACATGTTACACTTTAATTGATATGATGTACTGTCACAGGGCTATTATTTATTAGATAATTTTAGAATGTCATCTACCCGATGTTTTGCTTGCATCCAGTTTCTTTGGCATCGACGGGGATGCTCGATCTTTGGGAACGGTTTCTTCGTACACATTTTTTCACTCTCTCTCTCTCACACATCTCAAATACGCTTCTTTGGGTCGATGTCAAACAGACAGAGAGAGAGAAAAAAGCGACGAGATAAAGAAGACGTGCCAATAAGAAAAAAGATGGACCCGGGGCAACATTAATCTTTTTTAGGTAAACAAGATGCGTTATATAATATGTTTATTTAACAAGCGGGCGTTCGGTGGGAAGATGATTAATTGGTTAATCGTAATTAATAACATCCAGTGCGATGTGCGGGGTGTACAAAAAATGTGGAGCGACCAACATAAATCGTGATCAATTATGATTTAAGTCAGATTCAGTGCAGATAATCCTTCCCCGGACGAAGAGACGTTCTCATGTGAGCCGGGTATTTTTAGATGGCCGAAAGGAAGGCATTTAATTATCTTAATATACCCGGCAATTAAAAGCGTTTATGTGTGTCGCACCAAACAATGCGTCCTAAGATTAAAGCAATAACTCGAAGTTAATGAGTTATCGCATGTTCGGCTAATTTTACAATTTTAATAACTCGCAGGAAAATTTACAATTCTAATCAAATTTAATTACGGGTATAAATATTACAATATCTCATTTCTATAAATAGATGTTATGTTTATGGATAAGCTGAACTTCGTTAGAAATTGCATCTGTAGCAAATCTATAATCAATAATTAATCCGATAATAACATTAGTATATTATTTTATATAACTTTTCAATATTTTCATGCTTGATAATAGCACTTATTGTAAAAACAACTACAAAGAAATAAATTTAATTCAACTTTTCAATTTTCAAAAAATTGGACTCAAATCTTTCTTCACAAATTAATATTATTTAACTTGTTTAATAATTCATTGTTTGTGTCTTTTTCGTGCATATTTTCTATCCAAATGTACACATTCAATATTCTTTTTCGAGGCATGAGAGAAATTGAAAGCAACTTGAAACAATTCCATTCAATTTATCTTCATACGTCATCCTTTTAGTCATACCAAAGATCACATTAAAGTAACAAGAACACTTGTTTTCTCCTTGCATGTATATCATCAAAAAAAAAACATATTTTATAAAACAATACACAAGTTTTTGTTCATTTTTTGGCAGTAAACTATAACTAATATAGTTTTTTGACCTATTCTCTTTAGCCCTTTTCAGCTATAGCGTTTTTCTTCATTTTACTGTATTATTTTTGTGTTTGTTGCAATAAATTGAATTGTTATTAAAATAATTAGATATTTATTTCTTTATATAAATACGTTTGTTTGAGATACATTATTATTTAAGAAAAATATGAATTATATAGAATGTAAAGTAGATATTCGTCATTGTTATTACAATTTAAAATATTTACTTTGTATGATTTAACTATTTGAGACATGCGAATGGAAATTATAGAATGTTTATAGTATGATACATAATAAATGTCCCTAGGTAGGAAGACCTTAACATTACGTATGAAAATATGTATGGTATAATAAAGAATTATGTAATTGTATGATAAGAATTCATGGTAAATGCGAGGTAGAAAATGTTACTATGATTTTTTTAGCATCGTTTTTTTTTCTCTCTAAACACATACCTACGTGGATACATGAAAACGTAATGCAATATCTTTATACATTTATTTATTTTTTTTCTCTCCTATTATGTAATTATATTATTATACGGTACACAGTGAGTCAGGTAAGTTATATATCTTGGCAGTCGTCGCGACGCCGTCAGTAATTTCATAAATTGTATGGCATTACTGTTTACTTCAAGAATTTTATTACATTACCGAGCAGTTTCTAATTACATCGCATTATAGATTTTCATGTCAATTCGATTTTCCACCGCACGGCTCGTCGTAATAAAAGGAGTTGCGTTTATTTATCCTCCTCGTGTTATTGGCAATTACGTAATTCTCCTCAATGCACGAGCTCCCTCTCGGCTCCGCGTATCTGGAAACGGTTACTTCGTGTTTACGTGCACCGTTCGCAATTACACATTTCGATTGCAAAGCTCTTAATTACCGAAGCGAATCAAACCAAACATAAGCGCGCGCGCGCGTCTCCCTTTCGCTTCACGGAAGAGATAACTTCCTAAAAAAGTAAATCGAAATACCGTGTGTGCTTCCCTTAGACTCTGCTTTACATTTCATCCTGTAAATTCATGGTGCAATGATTAACGTTTTCAGGAATACATAAATAGAAAATTCGTTGCTATAAATAGAAACAGGTAGAAAGATGAATTGCTTTAAAAACCCATCTTCACATCTAAATAATAATTGAACAACTATTATTGTTCAGAAGCTGTAACCATACAAGTTTTGCAGAATAGTAAATTCGTATTTGACACGAAGATTATTTCAAGTTCGATGCAATACCAGATTTGTATCCAATCAAATAAGGTGTACTATAAAGAAGCGTGTTAGGACCTCTTCTGTATAAGATATGCCTTTAACTGATAAAACAACAGTCGCAACATTTGCTGATTATTATCATCAGATGCAGACGCAGCATGTGCATTACATCATCTGCAAGAAACTCTGAATTTAGTACAGTGATGGATACAAAAATGGAGAATGAAGGTCAATAAATCAAAATCTGTACATGTTACATTCACCATGAGAAAAGACTACTGCCCACCAGTGACTATCAACGGAAAAATTATACCGACTAAAGCTAATATCTGGGTATGCAACTGGATAGAAGATTGACCTGGAAAGATCACATCCAAGCAAAAAGGGAATAGCTTGAAATTAAGTTCATGAAGCTGTACTGGCTAATACGAGAAGACTCACACATTTCAAAAGAAAACAAGCTATTGATTTATAAGGTAATGTTAAAACCAGTCTGGACCTATGGAATACAGCTGTGGGGAAGCACTAGCAAATATAATATTGCTATTATACAAAGGTTACAGTCGAAAAGCCTAAGAAGAATCATAGGAGCTCCATGGTACATTACAAATAGGAGAATACACGAGTATCTTCAAATAGAAACAGTAGAGGAAGCCATTATGAAATATAGTAGCAGATACCAAAATAGGCTAGAAAAACATCCAAATGACTTAGCTATTAATATTCTTGATAATAACTTAACAACTAACTGACTGAAACCATGTAATTTACTGGATCTTCCAATGAGATTTAACATCTAACTAGCAATTAAGGGAAAACTGCTAGTTGGTGCTATCAAATATTAATTTGTCATTTGTCAACCGTTAAACCATTTATTGAATGTTTTGTTATAAAATAGATTGTAAATAAAAACAAACGTTATACAAAAAAAAGAAGCTATAAAAAGTAAATATTTAGCTTCAATTTGGTTGATCAAAAATGAATTTGAGAATTGATGAAATAGAATGTTAGTTATCTAAGTTTTCATTTTATAACATATATGACTAAAACATATACATGAAATGAAGTAAGTGCTATTAAATAAATAAATATGTGACATTCGTGAAATTGTAATTGCAATGAGTATAATATTTTAGGAATATTCAGGTCAACGATTCGTTATGTTTAATATCGTATACAAAAATAAAATGTGCAGATATCAGCGTTGTTTAAATCTGTATCTGATAGGTGAAATTTGCATTATCTATGAATGTTTGGACAATAACTGGATTTGCATTGTTCGTGATGTGTTGTGCTGACACTTGTAAATGGCACAATTAGTCATTAGAGTATGCCAGTACATATATGCGCACACACAGGACGGTCGCAGGACGAAAATTTCCAATTCGAAATTGGATAGCACGCAATGCTGAAGAGGAACGAGGCAAAACAAAACGGAAAAACCTGCGAAAGGAAAAGATAACGCATTCCGTCCACATCTATATAATTCAGAATGCACCAGTCCATTGTCAGGCAACACTTAAAGGAACTCCTGTCCATTGAATTCGTGCAATAGTACGTTACAAATACTATTGAATAGTCCACATTTCTTACGCGAATGCACATTGCGACAATGTACCATTATTATCAGCAGCTTTATATATATATATATGGTAGGAAGTCAGGATGGGACCATATAGTAACGAGTAACGTAATGCAATGCCTTTCATTGCACTTTCAGAATGTGTTTTAGGTGCGAGTTCTCGGCGTCTGCAATGAAAAGGCCCTTCTTAAACAGGTGATGCAGAGCGTACAATAGAGATTAGGTGGAGATGCAACGACAAAGACGCTACCATCGGGAAGCCGCAATGTGCTTTTAACTTATTTGATGTCAACTAACATCACTTTCTATCGAATTACCTCGCTCTCTCGAGCTACGCTCATCATTACATATGTAAATGGTACAGAGCGTGATGCCGCAGAATATGATATCCCGAGGTACAGTAATATGCATTCGCACATTATTATGCATTTCCTAAAATTCTTTACCAACAAACGACCGATATTATTTATTCTAACGGCGCTACAAAAGCCAGCCGCTAGCACACGTTTGCACTGCAATTTTTATTAAGCCATCTGCTTCCAGAAATATTTCGTATTCCTTTTATATCTCGCATTTTAACAGCGCAATTACATGTAAGTGCCATTACACTAATGCACAAATATTTAACAGTTGGCTACATTTAAATAGAAAAATAATTACGTAAAGAACAAACAAATTCTTAAATTTAGATAAAAGTTTTACAATAAAATATTATATATCCTGAAATTATCTTGAAACCAATATGGAGACGTATGTTATCCAATTTTCAGGTTCGTTTGCAATTTATCGACAGTCATAATGTAGAGGTATCAATCGAAGACATGGAGATTGGTAACAAAGGCACTATGGAATTCCACGAACGAAGAGATCCACTTGTTTACCAATACAAATATGGGAAAAGAATAATCCAAGAAAGCCAGCACAAAATTACAACCAATGACTGGAGGATAACCAAACTACCTAGCAACTGGTTCAAGCGATTTCATCTACAAGCAGGTTCTAAAAAATGAAATAATAGGGTGCATTTTTTTGTATATAATGTGTAAAGGTAAAAAGTATTATTTCTTTACACACCATTCCTTTAGTTGCTTCTTACACAATACCATAACTCTAGTTTATTATCCATGATTGCTGCATTTTGGAAAAAAATATGTGAAATAATTAACTACATTCACTCTATCATCAAATGTATTGCAATAATTGTAATGTATTGGAATAATTTTCGAAAGTTTTAGCCAATATTTGGTACATTAATTACATTAGCTGAATTGATAAATATTGTCACTTAAAATCATAAATATAATGAAAGTTCCTAATAACTACGGATTTGATTTCATATTAATTAGAAATCATATATCAGCTGCTTCTTTACTGTATATAGAAAAGGCAGTCATGCAGTATTGACCCCACATTGAATAATAAAAGAAAGAAAAAAATCGCATAGAGTAAACTCGTAGATTAATTGTAAATTTGGAGATAAATTGTGTTTGTTGAATATATGTGCACGTTTATTCGATGATGGTGGTGTTCACGATCGCAGTGTTGTGTTGATATTTTTGTAAAGGCCCGGCAATCAATATTCTCGATTATGCGTTTACAGTTTTCACCTAGCCCATTGTCTATTGTCTCCAAGAGCAGCACAATGATGCCGTAATGAAAACCGCCGCGATTTTAATTACAGTCGCGTTTGATAAATTGCATTTATCATAAATCATTTAATGAAAATGATTGCAGCTGAATGCGAGGTGTCAGAACGCAACCGACACCGACACAAACACCGACACCTACACACTCCGCACAACAACACCTCGAAAACTGAACGGGCGCATTCCGCACCGAATAATATTTTAATTGTGACTGAAATTATGAGAGACGGTCGTCGCAGTTTGCGCAAAACAACAAAACAAAACTGAAAACGGAACACAAAACGAAAATGCAAAAAGCGCGCATTTATACGCACATCCATGTCCGCTTTCACTTACACGTTACGATCCATTTTTAATTAAACCATTTTTATGCGCCCATTTTAATGGTCCACGCTGAAAGGGATTACTGTAATGGTTTCAATTCAAAATCCGCGTGATAAGTGTGCGTTTATGGAAATATTATTATTATCGTCGAGGCGTTAATAGTTTTCATTTATTTTAATGAACGGACCGATGTTTTCGATAGCGTTCCGAAACCTATTAAAATATTTATTTAATAACCAATTTAATGTTATAACACGCTCGGTAATGGAACGTGATTGCAATTCAGTTTCACTTAAAATCATAATTCATAAGTGTTTCGGACCCATTTCCCAAATACCCTATGCATATTTTGCTTTATTTATTTCATTCAATTAAACCTTATTACCACTTCAATAATCAATAACGTGAAACTCATCGCAGATTCTATTATTTTCTATTGCAAACAAATATTTTATTCAATTCATTCAATATATGTAGTAGTTTATGATTTAAATATCATGCGAAATTCTTCAACTATAGACACTCCTTTTTCGGCTGCTAATTTTTCATTTCTTCGACTTTGACAGTGAATTACAGCTAAAGGGCTTCAGACACAGCAATAAACTAATATACGTTACATTCCCCATTCAGGATCATTTCTATCTATTATAGTTTTTGAGAAAACCGTTAAAATGTGAAGACACTGCTCTTTTTCGCACGTAAATTTTTCATTTCTTCAACTTTGACAGCGAATTACAGCCAAACGGCTTTAGACACAGTAATAAATGAATATGCATTGCATTCCCCAACTATCCTAGTTTGATAAGCAACTTTTATATCAAATCTATCTATTATAGTTTTCGAGAAAACCGCCAAAATGTGAAGACACTGCTCTTTTTCGCACGTTAATTTTTCATTTCTTCAACTTTGACAGCGAATTACAGCAAAACGGCTTTAGACACAACAATAAATGAATATGCATTACATTCCCCAATTATCCTGCTTTCAGAAGTATCTTTCATATCAAATCTATCTATTATAGTTTTCGCGAAAACCGCTAAAATGTGAAGACACTGCTCTTTTTCGCATGTTAATTTTTTATTTCTTCAACTTTGACAGCGAATTACAGCCAAACGGCTTTAGACACAACAATAAATGAATATGCATTACATTCCCCAACTATCCT
>JAFMTC010000414.1:848568-873124 GCA_018845635.1 Nicrophorus orbicollis
ACACTGCTTTTTCGCTAGTTAATTTTTCATTCCTTCAACTTTGACTGCGAATTACAGCCAAACGGCTTTAGGCACAACAATAAATGAATATACATTACATTCCTCAACTATCCTAGTTTCAGAAGCATCTTTCATATCAAATCTATTTATTATAGTTTTCGAGAAAACCGCTAAAATGTGAAGTCACTGCTTTTTCGCTCGTTAATTTTTCATTCCTTCAACTTTGACAGCGAATTACAGCCAAACGCCTCTAGACACAACAATAAATGAATATGCATTACATTCCCCAACTATCCTAGTTTCATAATCATCTTTCATATCATATCCATCTATTATAGTTTTCGAGAAAACCGCTAAAATGTGAAGATACTACTTTTTCGCTCGTTAATTTTTTATTTCTTCAAATTTGATAGCGAATGTTAGCCAAACGGATTTAGACACAACAATAAATTAATAAATTGATGTTATTATCATAAAATTATTTATTTTTTTATTGATCTTGCAAATATTTTATTTTTGTAACTTGTTAATTTTTATTAAGTCAAGGGGTGAAGTCTGAAATGGTATGATAGCAAAATCAATTGGGCGTTGTGGTAACAAAACGCGCCATAAAATAATTATGTAATTAAATTTAGTATTTATGTACAGTTGCTTATAAACGCAGAGAGGGCATTAAGAGAGGACCGAACGGATCATGTATTTTTTAAGAGAATAATTTAGTTTTACGCCACGCAATAAAAATAAAATAACGATTACACAAGGACGCGAATGGATGGGACGACGAGAATTTTATTAGCTACTAGAATATGGTAATCGTGTTCCGAGTATGTCAGAATGCCAATAAATGGCGTCCTAATCATTTATCAATACCGGGGATCTGTGTTAGAAATGGTACGTACCGATATGCCAACCAGTATGAACAATAGAATGTTTAACAAAACGGAGCAGACTGCGTTTGATGTATAAATCCTCCGACGATTCCAGCGCGATTCTTTGTTGCAGCAGCAGCAGCAGCTCCACCGAGCGGTTTCCTTTCCCTCATCTTCTTTTGTTTCTTGCCTCGTTTTCCTTTTGTTTCGTCCTTGTGCGGAACCAAAATAAAAAGATGAAAATACAACGAAAAGAAAAACGCGAAGAAGATTGTGTGTGTGTGTGTGAGAGAGAGAGAGAGAGATACTCCGTTTGCGCACATCAACGGACGGAACCGAAGAACAAACAATAAGTAAAAAAAAGGAAACAACGGCGAGGACGAAGCAGATGAAGAAGAAAGAAAAGAGTTGCTGTTGATGTTGAGTGTAGGAAGGGCGAAAGATCGTGTCTGGTCTTCTTTTTTCGACAATATCGCCGTATCCTATGTAGCACTTTATGTCGGATAAGATAATACATTTTTTTACGCTCGGACCACCTAGATTGAATCGAAGCTTAATATCATATTATGTTGTTAATGATATGTGTCGGCCCCGAAGACACGAGGCGTAATTGTATTGTCGCTGTGTGGCTGCTCTTTGTCATTCAATATTTCGATAAGATCTCAGTTACCAGATGCAAACAAATGCGATGTTTACCTCATCCACGAATCGACGTTAATTACAATATATTTACATGCGACCATCGATCAGCCTACCTCCGATATTCAAATCCCGCAAGAAAACTTACAAAGAGCGAAAGCCCAATGCATACAAACAATGCTTATTATCACTAATTATTATCATTTCATAAATATCACAGTAACACATTTGATTACGTGCATGTAATTCCATTAGTTATGCATATATGCATATGCAATGCATGCAAATTCACACTCGCTTTCGCATTTTTACAAATACCCATTACGAAACATACACAAAAAAAACTAATTTATGAAATCCTAGAAATGCAATCAAATATATCCAAAGTTGTACTGTTCCAATTTGTATTTAATTAAAACGATTATTATCTAATACTTTTCGATTGCAGGATTAAAATTAGAAATGTTTTTAGCTTGTTCTTGCATACATTTGCAATAAAAAGTACTAAAGAGAATCCATGAACTTTCACATTTTTTTTAATTGTTCGTTTCGAAACTTAAAAATCATCTAATTTAATTAAATAAATGCAAAAAAAATACATTTAGTTTTATAAAAAAGATGATTATCTAATATTTTACAATTACAAGATTGTAATCAGAACTTGGCCCAGATTATGTTGCAAATTTGATTATACATGTGACAGGTGATAATTAAAAATGGAAGATTCATTGACTTTCACATTACGAAACAAGAAAATTATCTGATTTATTTCATATTAGAAATGCAATCAAATGTTGTTCAGAATACATCCAATTATATTTTATTGTATTCAATTAAAATTATTATGTAACACGACGAAATTACAATGATCTTAATCAGAAATCGGGTTATTTTATTATTTATAAAGCCAGCCTTGCATACATATTAATAAAAAGTAATAAAAATATAAGATTCTCGGCGTTTCGTGCGTATCTTTACTACAGCATTGTGTTGGATGGATATGATGGGAATGATCGTCTGTATATTTTGAGGGCGGACGTGTATATAGCATTTTATTGCCCATTCGACCAAACAATCAAAATATCATTCCATCCGCTATTACATTTCAATAAAAAGCACGTTCTATGTACCAACTTGTTATTTTGTATATTTTACTGCAGTTAAAAATACTACAAACAATTACCGAACCTATTGTGTGCTGCGTTATAAATTGCACATTATGCAGTTCATGTATTCTTTCTATTACCTTTCATCGAAATGTTGACATTTATTAACACATCAAATAAGCAAATACAAATAATTTATTACTTTAAAAAAAGTACTTTTCTTACGGCTATTGTTTTTGAATAAAATAGTACGTAATTATTTCAGATTATATAAATATTTTTGTATATTAGAGTTAAGAAATATAATCTTTATAGTTTCATTATATTAAAGAATCGTGTATTTTCAACTTGCAACAAATCTTGCTTATTTTTCTTTGAAACATCTCTTAACGTACTTCAATACAATTAACTAAAAATAATAATGATTATATTTTATTATTTTTTTCGCGAAAGGAAAGTTATATTATAATAATAATTATACAAATCTAAAAAACTGGTTTATGTGTTACAATTTTACTGTTTTATCGCCGTTAATTACATTTTATTGTAACTATTTGATTGATTAGTATGTGTCATAACATTAATTAAATAGAACAGTGAAACTTAAGCCGATTATACGTAAATCGAAATTAGAACCCATACAAATAGTTGTATTAAATTAAAAAATAATTGAATTTCCCATATCCACATTAAATCATTCAATTTGATTCGTTTTTGAGTGAAAAAATGTACACTTTTATTATTGGAATGACATATCCTCTTTTGCGGAACAATGATCTATCAAAAACAGCTTGAAACTTGGAGACAGGGAATGACTGACTATACGCCAAGGGGCATCATTCTCTATGCATATAAATTGCTAAAAAAATCGTGAAAAAATGGATCTTTGATGTTTCTTTTGTATTTTATAAGCATTGCGTTTTATCAGGTCCACATCAAAGCAGAATGATAAAAAAGCATGTGTGTAATAAAGAGACCTAAATAATGAGTATAAAGTCTTACATTGATTAGAAAATTTCATCGATATTTCCAAGGTTCGTTGCAAGAGGAAGGAATGTTTATCGAGGTATCACTGCGTATTTTTGGGAATAAATTAATAAAATAAAGAATAAATTGAAAATTGTAATTGTTTATTTCACTAAAAATGAAGAAAATTTAGAAGATTTATTAGTAAATTTTAGCATATACAAAGGAATATATTATTACTTAAAAGAAATAATTTATAAACTTAATAAAAAAATAAACAATTAATCAGTTTTTTCAGTTTTTACATATCAAACACTCAATATTATTCAAATTTCAATTACTATTTTATTCTATTTTCAAATACACAACACTTCAGTTTTTACATTGCAATGTGCATTGTTTCGCTATATATCAATTTATGATATATAAGTTTTATACCAAAAACAGGGCGAAAGGAAGAACATTTTCTTAAATGTATAGACAACCATACCTCGCCGTATACTCTTTATACGGCATTTTGCTATAATGGCCCTCTTCAATTAAGGCACGTTTTCGCTATAACATATTGCCAAACTTGCGCAAGCGCATTAATTGATTCGTTATACGGCTTTTCGCTTTGCGGCCAAGTTTCGTGGAATGTATCTAGGCCGTAAAGCGAGGTATTGGTGTATTAACATTAGTAATATGAAAATTTTTTGGTATTTATAAGTAATTTGGTAATATTGAAATGATATTGTTAATGAAGTGTTACATTGTATCATGTTGTGAATGATTGTTAATAATAGAAGACTTGATTTGTATGGAAGATGAAAGAGTGCTAGGTGGAAGTAATTTGTGAATTGGTCGTAATTGACAGACATTTAATTACATATAAACGGGTATTAGATTATAATGTGTGCCGAGGATGATGAATAGGAGTGTATTAAGCAACGCGAGTTTGAGCTGGCGATGTTTGTCGGAAGCTGAGTGAATTAATGTCCATGATCAAACAATTCGCGTATTAACAAACACTTTGTCCCGCACGTAAATTACACATGCACGGTAGACACAAGCAGCGAGATAGTTACAGGCATACTTACCACAATAATCTAGACCGGGAGAGTCCAATTACGGTGTAGCTATCTTGTCATTATGCATTGTGGATATCCGTAAATACGAATTGAAATGGCTCGCCGCAATCAGGTCCTCTTGTCAGGCGGCGCGAGGGATGGAATGGGGGGTGGTTGTTGGTGGGTCGGTTGCTCAGCGAGTTTTTGTTCGGGGCTCCATTCATGCATCGAATATCTTTCGTTCGGCTAAGCTGTGATAAGGGTTGCTAGAGCCGAGGGGAATATAACAATTACGTTTGCATCGTTAGACATAGAGAGGATCCCGCGTGCAGATGCGGTCATCGGATGTTAGGAGAAGTGCGCTCGCGGAAACGCCTTTTGTTCTTGAATACTTCCATTCCACTTACCGAAAGACTGGATGGAATATGTTTGCAATCTCCACCGAGTGCGGCATGTCTGGAGGATGTCTGTTATAAATCACTTCGTTTGTCGTATGGATTATGTTATATGTACTACTCTCCTTGCGGATCGATTGCTTTCGATCCTTCCGTATTACTACTATATTACGTCTTCCTGCAGGAAGTCATATTTCACACGTCTACCATCATAATCTGTTCTTAATATGTAAAATACAAAACGAGTCTCGACAGCAAAGAACTAATTAATTATTTATTTAATCAAGATTATTTACATTGGAAAACAGTACTAAAACAAAATAATAAACAACTACTCAATCATTACTATATGTACACTATATGAATAATTTTACAAACCATTAGTTTCATTATCTAGTTTAATTGATATTTAATTTTGTTTCGAAGCAGTTTCTTCTACATATTCGATTTCATCTTAAATTAATTAAAAAAAAAACGCATAGAAAATAGTCGTTGTAAAAGTAGATTTGAGATTTGATAAATATACAAAAAAAAAACATGTTTGTATTAATAATAATCTGATATTAACTAATTAATTAATAAATAGATAAGATAATGATATTAATTATAAAATAACAAACTTAATACAATATAAA
This sequence comes from Nicrophorus orbicollis, assembly GCA_018845635.1. Classification (NCBI taxonomy): domain Eukaryota; kingdom Metazoa; phylum Arthropoda; class Insecta; order Coleoptera; family Silphidae; genus Nicrophorus; species Nicrophorus orbicollis. The sequence goes on from JAFMTC010000414.1 coordinate 854,228, forward strand.
TGAAAATATACAAAAAGAAATACCATTCTTTAAGTATTCTGGTAAATAATAAGTTGTAATAATCATATTTATGTGTTTTTTGATAGATTTTTTCAATAAAATTCAACCATTTATGAACAAAATTGTACCAAATTGGAAAGCAACATTCTGTGTCGATTGATTATTCATGAACTTTCATGAATTTCGAGTTTATGGTGATTGTTAATAATTAGATTTTTGCAATCAAATTCAACCATTTATGAAGAAAGTTTTTGGAAAACAACAACATTCATGAATTTTGAGTTTATTTTAAAGATTTATTCATGATGTTTCATTTGCAAATTTCCTCCCATTATCATTTTGCACTATACTCTAAATATTGTGACTTGACAACATTTTTCGCTCATTTTGTTTTTAAAACTTTTAGTTGAATAACCTACGTGAAAAAATGTATTAATAAACGCAAATTAGACGTATCTAAAGTTTGAAAATCTTTGTTTTATATGTTGTAAACTGCAACTTATTTGTTGATTATTGTTTCATAATCTGTAAACGCCAACTTGTGTATTTGTAAACATGATTTTATATACTGCTAACTTTAATTTCAAATCAAAATTGACTGCTGAAGGTTATTATTTTTGCTGAATTATTTTAAAATGTTATTTCTCCTATGGATTGCAATCAATAAATTACAAGAACTAAATCAAATTGAACTAGGTATTAATAAATTGAAATTCCACGCAATTGGTATCCGGAGACAAGCGCGGACCGTTATGGATTTCATGCGTTGGTGAAATTTACTGGCAATTGTCGCACTGCTTAAAAGTACTTCTGGTGCGTGGTTAATGAATAACGATAATTACAGGGCATTTCAATTTCAATGTTTAATTTCTGCCTTGATGCTAAACGCACCTAACGTATTCTAACGAATGCAGTTACGTAATTGTACGATTGTTTTCGAAATCCCGAAAAGAAGAATATGATAATAAATTTATCTTCATTACAAGATTTGCTTGTGCTTAAGAGTTAAGAAGGAGAGTGAGAGAGAGAAAGAAGGGAAGAGGTTGACAGTCGCAAAAGATTTCATTTCCATTCTATTTGGAAAGTTTACACAAACAGTCTTATGTAGATTCCCAAGCCACACAAGTCGTCCCGGAACGAACGTTTCAAGAGTTAACTGATTGGAATTCTCGTAGGGTTGATTGATTTAAATGTTTGATGATGGCATTGATAAAATTTTCCCCGGTCCGACTTATACCCCCATCAACTTCAAATCCCATGGATATTACGCATTCATTACACAAATGAAGGTCGTAAATTTAATTAAGGCTCCCCGACGAAAATGTATTTCAACGGAAAAACATATTATTTTCTCCCGTGTCGTGCGGACTTGTATGACTTTTGTTTATTCTCTCTCTCTCTCTCTATCTCATAGTCTATCTGCAATTTTTGTGAAAATCCGAAAAGAGGATTTGCTGAAACGAAATGGACGCATTAAAATATGATTCGATATCAATAGGCAATTTAAAATCCAATTAATCCCGTAATAACATTCCCCGGTTAATTTTAAATTTTCGGACAATAATATAAATAATTCCATTGGATCGATGGCCCGGCGAACCCCCTTCGAAACCTCGTGACGAGCGTTTCATTAAATTCATAATTATAAATGTAATTACACCCAAAATTGTGTGCGTGTGTGTGAAAATGTTCTTGAAAATGATTTTTCCTTGAACATCGACAGTTTCGACGGGCGCTCCGAAACAATTATTAACATACCGCGCTAATTAACGTTCGATTTAGTTTCTAGTGACCTTTTAATTAATTTCGGTTTCGAGTGGATGTTTTCATTTGGCCTCGCGGCCCGTAACCTGGGTTACACTGAAATTAGAGACCCGTTTAATTGTGATAATGAAAACGCGTTCGCCTCGGATGCTTCACACGTCATCACGAAGTACCATTCCAAATTCAAATTTTGTTTTCATTTTCACAAAATCCAGACACACAAAGACTCCACTCCGCTCCAAAACCGTAAGTTTCTTTTTCAATTAATTCATCCTCAAATTCTATAAATTAATTTGTGATTGACAGTGACAGCAACATAATTAGAAATATAAGTTATAAGAACTTTCAGGTTTCTAAAAAATAAAAGTATTTTGCTTTAATGGACTTTACACGAGACATCTGATACGAGAGAAACTATGATTGATGATGTAATATTCAATTATTTGAACTGCTTGTCTATTTACTAATTTGCAATCTAAGCCAAGCTTACTATTTTCTAGGAAAACAATTGTAAGATTTCCTTGTGATAATATTGTTGCTTTTCAGTAGAATTTCACATTTATTTTCGAATATGTTTTATAGGAAGCTTTTCTTCCAATTAACTATCGTTGTTTACTTACGTAGACTTTAAGATATATTTCAGAAATGTTCAATTTCAATGATCATAATTTATTAGAATTTGATGTATTACCTCGCTATACGGCCCACACCTCGCTATACGGCCGCTTTTTATACGGCATTTCGCTATAACGGCCTTCTTCAATTAAGGCACGTTTTCGATTTACGACCTAAAATGTTTCGCTACAACTATAACATGTTGCCAATCTTGCGCAAGCGCAATAATTGATTCCTTATACGGCTTTTCGCTTTGCGGCCAAGTTTCGTGGAACGTATCTAGGCCGTAAAGCGAGGTATTGGTGTATTTCAATATTAGCTCTTTTGCTGTCTAAAAAGATATACAATTTAGTAGATAGTACGACGTTTGTTTCAATTTCACTTTGTTCTTTCAATTATAAGTAAATCTATAATTCAATTGAATTTAATTGTAAACCATTACATAATGTTTGAGAAGTTATAAAGGACTTTTACCATGATATGTCATGCTTTTTGAATACCAATGTTCGATTCGGATTGAAAAGAGCAAATGTTATTTGAAATTATTTTTTCGTGCTTCTCACGAAGCTTTGGAGCCAAGCAAATATACTGATAGGAAGAAAGGAAGGATTCCCCCTGAAAATAAAACAGCGAAACCGATGTAAAATGTAAAAAAAGGAAGAAAAAAATCTAAACGTGGAAAACGAATGTAATCGACGGAAGGATGGGATCGATTCATTAAAATTTTAATTAAAATTTCTCAAACGACAACGTTCCGACGGACGCCTTTTATTGAATTGCGTAATAAAACAATGGGAGCGCACATAAGAAGGGAAATTCAAGCGAAATTACACCGACAAAGAATTCATTTTCGATCGAACAATCACCTGGAATTAATCACAGCCCCCGCGTTTAAACAAATCAGTCGAACAACGGAATCGAAATTAAATAAGTTTGCCGTCTGCATTTGCAGGGCGATAAGTAGTTCTAGTTTCTGAAACCGAATTGATTTTAACAAAATCCCCTTTCAGTTCTACATCTCTCTCTCTCTCTATTTTACTCTTTCTCCTATTGTTAACGCACTATAGAATCTCGTTGGGAGGAGGTGAAGCGAGAAAGAGAGAGGAAAGTAGCAGCGAATTCCTACTTTTCTGTACGATCTTTGAGCTCGTTATTGCCATTGATGTCGTGATAAGAAAAGTCTTTTCAGACAAGAATGTTATAATTGCCCACGATAAAGTTTCGTTTCTTCGCTTTTGACATTAGGAGCTTTACAAGTCGTCGTCGTCGCCGTCGTCGGATAAGAGTGAAATATTTTAATACCGAATCGATAAATTGATTTGGGTGGATAATGGTAAAAAGGAGACGCGAAAGGTTGAGACCGTTGCATCCAGTAATTCTAAATCATTACCACATCGATTTGCATAGTCGTGGTTTTGCGCTGCGGAGTATTGAATTTAGATTGCGATATCGACGAACTTAACGAACTGCGAGACGTGTACTACATGTATGAAAATATATTGTTTAAGGCTGAAATCCTGCAACGAACGTTTCAAATCACTTTGGATTTACGGCCCCGGTCGGCACAGTTTTTTACTGAATGCGAAAATAGTAGTACGTAGGTGGTCCGAATAATGTACGTGCAGCTACAGTAGTGACAACTCTAAACTGACGTACATTATATAACACTTAAATAAATTACACTAATTATTGTTTCTATTTCTATAAAATTAACCCAAACTACACATAATCAACAATAAATATAATTATATAATTGAGTACAAGAAAATAAAAACTGATATTATTTTCATTTCAGTCTTGAAAAATATGTATTTTGATGTTCATTTAGTCATGGAACTGACGAGATTTTAAAATTAGATAGTGTTTTGACAGCTAAACACTTCATACTATAAACAAACCAAAATATGTATGTGTAAAAAGTAAACTTTTCTAAACTCGAGGGAAACTCAAAATTTATAGCATACCAAAGGGCCTCCCTCTCTGAAAAATGTGAGCAAAGGTTAATATACCTTATATATTTTATGATTTTTGAAATAAAATAAAAATACTTGAAATATAACAAAAAAAGAATGAAATAAATATATATTAGAAGTAATACTATTTCTGTTGAATTCCATTATTTGAATAATAATATGACTTTCCACCCGATTATTTGGGATATTTATAAAATGTGTCTTGAAATATCTACATTTAGGATTAAATGAACAAAATTGAAGTATAATTTGTATTAAATTTTGTCTTTACTGTTCAACAATATTTCTGTGAAGCAAAAACGTATGTGTACAAAGTAACTCTTCTCAAGTTGAAGTAAAGTTCAAATTTATAGCATACTAAAGCTTCACAGAGCTGAAATATGGGCTCACGTTAAATCCTGATATATTTTATGATTTTTGAAGAAAATATTGTATGTAGCTTTTTGACTATACTTTAAAAAAAATAGATTATATTTACATTTTTCAAGAAATACTTATTGTATTATGTTATAATATATTTCTTTTACACAAGTAGATCGAGTAATTCAGTAAATTTAGCCTTGATAATGAAAAATCTGGATTTATTAGATACTTAATATTATTGCAATTAATTAATCATCATTTACAGAAAATAAATAATGAAGTAATAAATAAAGAAATTAATATTTATTATGTAAATATTTATGACAATGCTTCACAAAAGGTAATATAATCTTTTGTTTGAGCGGAATCAGTAAATCAAAATGAATTTCTCGTGAAATTACGTAACCAAATTTGAAGTCGCTTCGCTTGTTTTTCTTTCCGTTGGAGGATACGACAAGTCTTCTCTCATTCATCTGCGCCAGTGGGAAGATAGTCTACGACATGTAATTGTTTGTTTGTCTACGAATGAGCTTCTTATACTAGGCGTGAATGTATATATTAACATTTACTATTAAGCCATAGCAGAATTACATAAAATTGACAAATATTAATGTCCGCATAACATTTTACGACGTTGCTTCATTTCGTGTACGAAATTTGTTAATGCCACGAAGTATAATAAATACAAGATACACGTAAATTATTCCAGTGTAGCGGATTTACAATTACCATTGTCTTATGTAACATGCTGAAGTTTTACAATTTAACTTGATTTGGTATGATGCAACAAGAACTTCAATTTGAATTGATGGTTCAAAATAATTGAAGGATGAAATACATTCAAATGCAAAGAGTACTCATTTGACTAAGGTCTTAGAGAAGAAACAAAGTGTAATAATATAAAATGCGTTTCTTGCGAATAATGCGTAAAGTGTAGTTAATGTTCCTGAAGGTTATGGTAATCTTAATTAAATCAGGAACCTAGTGAAGTCTGCTGATGTGATTAAGATAAGAGTATTGAAGGGTGGACAGTTCTGTTCTTGATATTTAGGCAGCCGTCAAGCAAATTCCCCTACCCATTGGGGTGTCATTTGTATTCCCCTGTTACTTCTACTCTTCTCTGCATGGTTGGAAACTCTGATGTCTTCTTTATAACGTACAGCACAATGGCAGAACGAAATAAATCGAACGTTAATGCTGCTGCATCACAAATCCTATATTTTTCCTGTATTAGCATGATGTATTTAGATGTATTCCTGTTTTCTAGAAAGATTTGTTGAAGCATTAATACTTACTATTGTATATCCAGTAAACATCCAATAATAATTAAATAAGATTATCTATAAAGTAAGTTTTGAAGAGAAAAGGTTAATTAATAGCAGAAAATATAGTGTGCTGTATTGCTTAGAATTATTTTGTAAAGAATATGAAAGTGGTAGTTTCAAAAGTAGTTGAACTGATGTAAATTTGTTCAAAGTGATTATTGTGGGTATCTGAATGGAATGATTTGGCAATTAGTTCATGGCTTCTGGAAAAAATCTGCGGAGCGTGCAGTCGGAAGGTCGGCATTATTTAGATGAAAAGTATTCCATTAGAAGTCAAGCGTACACTTAAATTAGGCGAATTGTGCCTTTCTTCCTATTCCGAATGGGTGACTAGTTTTTATTTGAAGGGCTGCAGAATCGATAGTCCTGACGGCGGAAGCGGGGTGCGTGGGTCCCGAGATGAGGCCCACTTAATGATGCATTATATTTTAATGGGTCGTGGTGGATCTAGGATATGGTTTAGATGGTTTAGAGAGAGATCTCTGATCTCGTGCTAATGCGCCCAGTTACAGAAATTGATGTACGTAGAATTTATGTGCGGCGAAGGGGGTGAAGTGTAACTGGATTTATGAGGGTTGCATCGCGGATTTAGTGCCCGACTCACCTACCATACATCTGTTAAATATATATTTAATTAGAGCAATGTTTTGAAACATCCCACCCACGGGCTCGGAGCGCGTACGGAATCTTTATTACCTATCCGTCTAATGTTATGATAAATGTACACATGTGCAACCTTAACCATCCTACTGTGCTTCTGCATTTATATTTATACGCCCACGCAATTTATTAATCTGTTTTCATTTTCATAATTCAACAACTTGTGATTAATTTGCCCGTATTCCGTACAACGTTACACACTTCACGTCCATCAGACAACGTTTTTATGCATATATTTTAGTATAAGTATTGCATCCTAAAAATATACTGAACGCAATCTCAAACTGTAGGAAAGAATCCTTGAGTTAAGGATTAGAATAAGATAAGCTAAGAGTAAAACCAAATTAATACTTTTTGAAATAAATGGAAGAAATATTACTTTGCTTTTGCACAATAAGTCTTAAAAGAGGATACAAATAGTGTAGAATAAATAAAATATTATACTAAGTACAAAATATTACTAATTGAGACTCTTTTATTATGGGAAATTTTTAAATTATTGATTGGAAATATGTTAGAATTAACCAAACAAAATAGAAATACCTGATATATTTGATTAATATTTAAATTGAAATTTATAATAAGTAAAGAAAATTTACATTCAGTAAAAGAACGAAAAGTTTTAAAACATAAAATTCGATTATGTAATAAAATAGAATTAGAAATCTTCACAATTTATGGTATTTCGAATATTCTTATGTATTCATTAATTTAATTGCCATATGGGTGGGTCTCTCATCTCTATTTTCTTTAAGTAGTTGATTCATTGTATCGATGCATAAAAAAATTCTATAAATGTAAATAATTTAAGAAAGTTCCGAAATAGGTCCACATCGGATACAACTTAATTCGACGATTTGAATAAAATTCGAATTAGTTATACTATTAAGACTATATTTATTAATCGGAAGATTTGTAAGAGAAATACATTTTCGGAATGCGTTGATTTGAATAAGGAAGAGATGTTGCCGTATCCTAAAAATGTGTATCCAAATGCAGATTTATCGGTTGATCGCATTCTTCAACATTCTTCAAGAAAAACATTTGAGATAGAATTTATAATTCTTTTTAAAGATAATTAATAAAATATTTCTCCGAATGATCTCCTTGGTCCCAAAGCGACAATTATTCTTTTTCAGATTCTTCCCCCTTTCTTTTAAATGTATGTCCAAATATCATTTGCATTATTTTGTATTTAGCAAATAAACGATGCCTTATTAAAGTTATTATAATAAACATATGAGTTATGTTAATCTGTAGAAAGTAGTAGTTATTAAAGAAAATAAACATATTTTATAATTAAGTATCTTATATTTCCAAAGATAATATAAATGTGTTGTAGGAATGCATTAAGTAATCTGCATCTGTTAATCACAATACAATAACCATCTTTCATGAACGATATTTATGTTGTAAGAGGGATATAGTGTCATTCTGAAGGAAAGGAACGGAATGAAAAAAGAGTAATAACAGAAGGAACCAGGTGAGAGGTGTCGTTTATCACGCCTGAAAAGTTGCCACAGTCCTTCTTCCTGCACAAAGCGAGCAACAACCTTTTTGATGTGCGTCGCTGCTGCCGGAGCTTGTGGAAAGAAAACAGCGTCCAGATTTAATAGAAATCTTGTCAAAACAAAGATGTTAAGCCCTGATAATAAACGATGACAGCGGAGATACAGATAGCATCGCCGAGATACGGCACAGATGATGCAGAATTCCGAGCGTTGGGGTGTTACTTTGGTGATCCACTCCCCGTAATTATACGCATAGGGGGAGAACGCGACCGTTGATTCCCAAAAATTGTACTTCTTCCTCTCACAGCCGTACACATCCAACGAGAGCAAAGATTTGGTAAAAGGAAAAGTAAAATACAAGAGTAAAATGGAAACGTAGATAATAATTGTATAACGCGAATGGTAATAAAAGTAAATTTTAAATGTTTTATAGGGATGGTCCAAACGATAATGGCCCTGGGTATTAGATTAAAGTGGCTTTTTACATGTTTCCGTGATAAAAGAGCTGCGCGTATCCAAAGATACTTTAATACATTTTTTCCTCTCTCTCTCTCTTTCTCCCGGACTCTCTGGTTTCTTCCTGCGGCTTGATGGATTGAGTTATTTAGGTTGTCGATCAAGTCAAAGCCCCAATAACCTTTATTGCTTCAGTTCGAGAGGCCCGGGGTTGAGTTTTATCACAAGGACATTTACCATCCAGGTGAAAATCGGGTCAGGTATTTGTTCAAGTCGCCGCAAACGAACCGCAATTTGTAGCTCCAGTGATGGACGTTTTCAATTAATCCTTCCAATTTCGCATTCAAAAATCTTTCAAACATTTCCCACCAAATCTGTTTTCCATTCATTTATTTATTCATTTTTTTGCTTTGCGATGCAGCGCACTTGTCGTTGCGAATCCGAACGGAATCGCATGGAAATTCGTATCGTATTTAATTTCCTCCATCCTCGGATGTTTTCCCTTTTGACGCCGTCGATTCTATCGTCCTCGAAACGAAAGCAAACTGACTGATGTGATTAAGTGCCGGTACATGGAATATTCTGTTTACCGAAAACTATTTTGATTTTGCCAAATGCACTACCCCCATGCAAATATATTTGGTCAGCTGTATGTGATGAGCGCGTGTTGGCGATTTTCCCCGAAATTTACGGCCTCACTCTCTCCCTGTGTGGCTGTGGATGGGTGGGTGTGTGTGTGAAGTGAGAACAAATAAATACATGAATCCCGAATTATTCACCCTTCGATTCTTCCAACGCCCTTCAATTAAAATAACTTCAATGGGGAGTCAACCCTTTTATTATCTATCTTTTATTCAAAGTACGTTGACGTCCTCTGTCCCGGCGCTCGTAACGCCAAATTGGACGTTAATTAAAAACAATAATCGGAAAAATTCGTTTCTTAAACTACCATCATCATGTCGGTAATTAAGCGCACGCATTTGAATCTTCAATGAAGCTTTAATTGATAACTTTTTGCTTGAATGCATTCCACGGTGTGGGATCTCATTGTTCCGTACCATCCACTCTCATTTGTTTCCGTCTTCCAATAAAACGTATTACCATACAATACGACGTTCCTTGGATCGAATATCTTAATGTATAACTAAAATACAATTTAAATATATTGCATCATAAAGATTTGATTACAAACTATAAGTTTCATCGAAACTTATTAAACAATAAATCAATTATTTGCTTAATGTTAGAATTAATTAATTAACTGCTTACATTAACGAGAAATAACCGTAAATAGAATCTGAATTTACAAGATACAGAAGAAAAACATAAAATGATAAAAGAGTAAATTCCATTTCAACAAAGGGCTATAGACTGTAGACCCAATAACAGTTTATGCAACCAACATTGTTATTTAACGATGCATTAAGTGGATAACGGTATTGTTAAATTTGACGTCGTAATGTAATGTAACCGTTTATTTGTTTCGCAATAGCAATCATTCATCGTTGGGTATCATCCATTCGGATTTGCGTCCGTAAAATCGGGACTAAGAGAGTTGGGAACACCGGGCAATATATGAATAATAAATGCGGCGATTTCCATCTTGTCTATAGGAACATGCATGCAATTCATGTTTCCGGGATGTAGACTGGTCAATAAAGCCGATCAATTACGGTATTCATGATAAAATGAGGCGTCATACGCTGCGAGAAACGTGGATCGCTCACGTGAAGATATATATTCCAATACTTTTTTATATCTGTCTGCAAGACTGCCATGAAATATTACTGAATTGTATGTTCAGTACATCTATTTTTAATAATTTCACCACTTTACTTCACAAGAATAAAGTATTTGTTAAAATCTGCACTGTTTTAATAATTTAATCTTTCTAAGATAGAATATTTCTGATATTCTGATTTACGTGACCAAAGTTTTGGTTTTAAGTTAACCGAAACTTATCAATTTTCTTTGTATTTAGTTAAAAGTACGCTTAATCTTTGAAACAACTTAAGGTTTCTACTTAATATTTTCTAAGTGAGATTCGTATAGCTTTTAAGTTGTTAATTGTAAAGTTTACTTTCTATATTAAACTTAAATATTGGATTGTTTTTGTAACAAGTTGTGACAGATCAAATATTTCTGTAATCTTGCTATAATTCACAAATTTACATTCGTGCCTCATTAATTCATATTCCAAACCATAAACAATAATCCTGTTTCTCTTTTTAATTAGCAATTAAATTTTCGAAACTGTATTGTTTTAATTATGATGTTGTGCATATGCTCCATCAGATAAAAGAACCCGCAGCGCGAGGCCCGATTTTATTTCAATTCAGAATTTGTACGTGACGTATGTCAGATCGATTTTGATGACGTGATTAATTGCTTTTGTGCCCGAAACAAATGGCTCCGGCTTAATGTATTCCCGTTACACGTATTGCAGACGATTCAATAATATAAAATTCGACCAACGAATCGCAACGAAACTGGAAGTATAAACATCGCCTATTTATCATGATAATTAGTAGACATTGGTTCGCGCGAGTGCAATAATTGTATAATCAAAAATGCATTAATTAAGCATTATTGATTCGGCAAATTAATTATAGTTTACGCAATAAATGAACAATTAATTATTTAAAGGTTTTTGGAATGTTGATGTTTGCATTTCTGTTGTTGTTTTTTAATGAAAATTGTGTTGGAGTTTCGCGTTTCATTATGATCGCGTTTTCTGGAGCGCTGCGTATGCAAGAAATGTAATTACGGTATGAAAAGGTTTATTGTGGATATGTAAGCAGATGTCCTATTTATTAATTTCGCCATAAGGGGACTCGTGGAGATAATCGTCCGTCCTTCTGGTATTACTCTCCTGCCCTAATTGAGTCAGCCTAAACTGCGGAAGATTTCTTCATCAGAATAATGAATTGAAGGAAATATAGGGCAGTTCGTAGGTTTGCGTCGGGCGTGGGAGGAATTTGAATTTAATATGTCATATGTGGAAATTCTCGACGGACTCGGTCAATGAATAACGTCTTGCTTGGGTCATGCACGTTTTTCCTCCGTTCACTGCCCTACCTTTTCAATTAAATCATTATTGTTTCTTTCTCTCGGTATTCCCATCAGATACTCCCCACATTATTATAGATGACACGGTGATAGCAGCTCGCATTATTAAAACTCATCCGGAATGCGTCCTATCTGGATCGAAACGCATTCTTTCTTAGTATCTACTTAATGCCAACAGCTAATGTAAATAAACGATGCGCCGGGAAAATATTGTAAATCGTGAATAATTGATTTTTACGATGATTACTCACATTTTTATTGCATGAAATCAATGAAAATTTGATTATCTCATACGATTTTATCAATTTAAATTTGTAAATCAATGAATAAATGATTTGACCGCATCCATTACCCATTTGGACAAAAATAATGTAATTGTACTTTGATTCTAAAAAAAAGTAAAATTTCAGTTCTAAAACATAATTTAGTTCAATTCAAACATCGATTAGTATAATCTTTTCAATATTTTGCAGTTATTTCACAATAATACAGGTTGTTGTTATTAGTATTGAAGAATGTAGTTTGTTAGAACGTTATTGAGTAATTGGTAATACTTGTATGATGTATTTCTATTCGCAATCAATTTCTTGTTTGTTGTTGTTTTCGATGCAATTTTGTATGTATTCAGGTTCTCCGCCCTGATGATATGTTATTCATCCTGCAATTTTTCTGCAAGAGCGAGCCTAAAATTGAAGGGAACCGAACCCAGCGCATATTTGAACGGCTTTAATGCCATACAATGGATCTAATACTCAGCCGCAAGTAGAACTGCGGGGCATTTTGATACTTCAGACCGATTTCGAACCAGCTCGGTCATTATTAACCGATCTGCGGTTGGTAACATGTGTTGAAGTGATGTTATTATTGTTTCATACTCTCTGGTACTTAGCATTATGTATGTATACTGCGTTTAATCGCTTTAAAGCAAACATGTTAAATTATATGCCGCATGGAAACACCACGAGATACTGCACACAATTTACATATTCGCGTCTGGGGACGTATTACTATAAAATAGCCATTACAACGACCGAAGATAAAAATAAATTAGTACCATTTGCAGTGGTTAATTCGGAATTCTGTGCGCAGACTTGCATCTCACTTCTCATATCATAAAGAATTTTTCTAGAGAAAAGTAATAAATTTCATTTAAATTATGAAAGTACTATAAATAATATTAGCAGATAATACAAAAAAGAGCATCTAAAAACATTATAAACTCTGCGATTTTGAAGAAAAATTAATGACTTTTTAAGAAAATAGTAGAGAAATTAGAACTAGAAAGAGAAAACAAAGTAGGAGTCGAAGGTAGTAATAACATTCCGAGCAATGTAAACTGGAGGTTTAATTAAAATGTTGTGGTGGAATACCTGTTAGACCCTTCTCAGAGCTGCTTGAAGGTATTAAATAATATGTCCCATGTAAAAACGTACAGACACGCTCACATTCCTATACCTCTGAACACGTTGGAACTGGTGAAGTGAATTCGTGTAAGTTACTTGGATACGTTTCGACGTTTTAATTACCGGGTCGTAATTATGAAGGCATGCGTAAAAACTTCCTGCAAAACGTGGACCTGTCATCAATTGATCGCCTGCATTATTGTGAGTAATTTCCAATCGATCCAAGAAGTCAACTCGCGTTTAATTGAAACTTGCACTGGCACCGGAGCAAAAATTGGAACGTGCTCCGATCGTGGAAAATAATTGAAATTATTGTTCGAACAAATAGATATCGCCGTGATGTTACTCCAATTACAAACTTCTGTATAGCAGCGTAGAATAATATTTGATGAGAGCGGAGGATCAAAATAAAAATCCGTATCACGTTTTCTGTTCGGCGTGAAAATAATTCGTTTCATATTTGCTTTTATTCCTAGACGGTTGAATGCTATTTGTATATGCATAAATCTCACTAAATCATAAAATAATGTAGAAAGAAAACGTGTTTATTAACACGTTGATGGAAAGTAGGAACAAGTGATGTAAAGAAGTTCGAAAATTGACACTGTATGTTTCACAACCACGTGCATACTGAAATTGCAAGTCGTGTAAAAGGTGGAAAATGAAATTCAACCTAAAAAATGGGTTTGCAAAACATGAAACTAGGCTTCTACTTGTACAAAGGTAAATGCACTTTTGTGCTGCTATAGCCGTAGTGTCTAAAACGACCGTTTCGTTTTGGCGGCTATAGCCGTCATGTCACATAATGAACTTCACTTTGACGGCTATAGCCGCAAGTGCATACATTACTCAAAATTGATAAGAATTGCAATCAATATTGATTATTTCCTTGTTTTAAAAAAGAAATATCTGAAATGAAATAAAAATGTATCTGTAAAACACAAAACTTATTATTCAAACTCAATATTTAATATGAGAAATTTCTTTCACATTAAATAGTTTCAAGTTTTGTCCATGATTTCGACAATCAAATTATTCAATAATAATACAAGAATATTAATGAAAATGAAGACTTTTCTAAATATTTAATAATTAGCAATATTTTTATGAATTTATGTTTTACATCTTTCATGTGTAAATGGTATTTTTTTGTATTAAGATCGTTCAAAGTTGATGATCGATCATAATATTGGCAACGCAAGGTTCTTAACTTTCTTTCCCAGCTGTCAAACCCCAATTAATCGATAAGTTTCCAATTTCCCAATAAAATTCCAAAGTGTCAGTAATATGAGATTATCGTTTTAAATACTAAACTATGTTATTTTTCATATATAACATATTAATATTACGTGACCTAGTTGTTCATGAAAAAAAAACTAGTGAAAAATAGTGATTTTTCTATGAAATCATATATTATGTGGGGGCGAAGAATGTGATTGATACTGGTGGTGAAAAAAAAATGTAGGACGAAACGGAGGGAAAAAATCTGCGGCAGATTAATAATAAATAACACAGGGAATTCTCAGGGATTTTGTGATGAGTCAAGTTTGCATCATTAGTGGGTTCTGATGACTGTTTCAAAAAGTTACATGTAACATCCAGGGGGTAGATTATGTAGTGGGCCAGAACGGTGCTGCCTTTCGTAGACATCGATCCACCCCATCCGCGTATAATGAACCAATAAATGTTCAACTCGCCAAACCGAAAGATGTTTCCAAACATATAAAATGCTGATCCAGCTTTTATATATATACATAAATACACCGAGCAGATCGATCCTTAGCGTAATCTACTTCCGATCAAATTGACTATAAAATGTCCTCAAGTTCTTAAAAAAGAACGATTATTTATTCATATACTTTAATATTTATACATCATTAATTTCCTATTCAATTAGTAATAAGATCCATTAATATTTTTTATTTTTTGTAATAAATAATTTATCTCTTATTAAATTAAATATAATCAAAAATGTTCACAGAAATACCTCGCCTAGTCCGAATAATTGGTTTCTTCAATATACCGGACTGTTTGAAACAGTCGAAATACATATAGAAAGAGACTTACAGAAAATATTGCCTGTCAAAGTTGAAGAAATGAAAAATTGACATGCGAAAAAGAGCAGTGTCTTCACATTCTAGTGATTTTCTCGAAAACTATAATAGATTGAATGGATCCAAAATATGCAAATGAAACTAGGATAGTTGCTGAATGTAACGTTTAACAATTTATGACTGTGTCTAGAACCGTTTGGCTGTAATTCGCTGTCAAAGTTGAAGAAATTAAAAATAGACATGCGAATAAGAGCAGTGTCTTCACATTTTAGCGATTTTCTCGAAAATTATAATAGATACAGCAGATATAAAATATGCATATGAAACTAGGATAGTTGCTAAATGTAACGTGTTTGAGATTTTTCATGTTACTTATAAATGATTTTACGTTAAAATAAGATCTAGAAACCGTTTTTGCTGTGTCATTCAGTTAAAAACTTTTAATGTCGTTCACTCTCCAAGGACTAAATTATCAATAGAAGGACTGTGGCATTTAGAAAACACTATCGATAATTAATCAATAGCAGGCTTATCCCTTTGTGAACAAGCATAATGACAGCATTGATCTTAAATGTCAGGTCATGAAAATACCGTGACCTAATTCTTTATTCTTTCCATTACATATACAATTTAAGTATACTTTTATATTCATCATCATTTATGCATCAATTCCTTTATTGCTATGTTAAATTCAATTAATAATTATCTAAAGAGTTTTAGACTAATTATTTCCATCCTTTAAAAGTCTTGTATAGCAAATAAAAATGTTGATATTGGTGGACAGTATTCCACCTATATTTTCATTAACGATATTTAATTCGTTGTTTGGACTTTGCTGTATAATTTATATTCATCCTAGATTCCTTCATTATTCATTCTATTCATGCCTTTAATACTCAATCAATGCAAAACAGAAATTATTTTATTGATTTTTGTTATATTAGCATCGCATTAACGAATATAAAGATATGATTTTCATGAATATGAAAATCACGCAACGTCAATATTATGTTCATGTGGCCATATGCTGCATTCGCTGAAAACAAAATGAATGCTGACCGGCTCTGGTGTATCCAAAACTTCAGCCCTTCCCCAGTTACATGACAGCACACTGTGCAAAATCAACGATCCGTAAGTTACAGAATTTGAAGCATTCAACTTACCACCGCATTCCCGTACAGTGCATATTAATAACGCACACAGTAAATGTATTTACGTCCAAGAGAATTGCAATTTAAATGGATTTAATCAAGATGCGAGTATTAAACATTCAGCGAAGTTGGATAAAATTCAGTCCGGTTATGCACAAATGATAATTGCTGAACGAGGATGAGCGGATGAAATGTGGGGAAATTCGGTCGACAGATGAAAAGCTTAATTTGAGAAGCACGTGTAATCCGTTTCACGAGATTGCCAAAGGCTGTGTTCCTCGGAGCCGGACCATAATAATGTAGATTATCAACCTCGGAGAAATTGCGCCTCTCGACAATATTATTTGGATGTACATTGTACAGTAGTCGTATAACATCAGTTGATGGTGCAGCATGGGTTGTTCTTAGGAATGAATAAGTTCGGTATTGGTAATACTTATTTTAAGGCAATGTGGTTAGAAACGAATAAGGCATTGGTAGGGAGTGAGTCAGGTGCTCGAGGTTGAAGAGTGCTTGGCGGTAGATTCTGTAGTTAACGCGACTCATTGAGCGATTAAGGGCCGCACTGTTCTCGCCCTTATCAACCCCTAACATACAGACCTATTGTCATGCAAACAGGCGGCCGTATTTGAATAACTGCTTACAGCTATATTTAATAGCCAGCCGGTATAACACTTTGCGATTCCCCAAGCCATCCCCCTTCGAAAACGTTTACCAGCTATTAAAGCCAGAAACCAGCGCGAAATGCATGCAGAACAACTCGCTTTTAATTACTTTCAATAATATTGCAAATGTCAATAACCAGAGAGAAGTTTGTCATGGAAAGCACTTCACAGGAAAGTTTATTTATTTTAATACTCCACCAAACACGCTACAAATCCTTTATTAATACACACATAAACACACACAAACAATACATATTGTCAACATTATTTGATTGAAATTTCCCCCTAATGTTATATATATATTATTTCTATTCAAGTATTTAACTTTAGTTTAATAAGAAAGAACAATAAATCAACACACTTTACATTCCACAACTATCATAGTTTCATATACATCTTTCATATCTTTTCTATCTATTATGGTTTTCGAGAAAATCGCAAAAATGTGAAGACACATCTTTTTCGCCTGTTAATTTTTCATTTCTTCAACTTTGACAGCGAATTGTAGCCAAACGGCTCTAGACACAACAATACATGTATATGCGTTCCATTCCTCAACTATCCTAGTTTCATAAACATCTCTCATATCTTTTCTATCTATTATGGTTTTCGAGAAAATCGCTAAAATGTGAAGATACTGCTCTTTTTCGCATGTTAATTTTTCATTTCTTCAAATTTGAGAGCGAATTACAGCCGAACGGCTCTAGACACATCAATAAATGTATATGCATTACATTACTCAACTATCCTAGTTTCATAAATATCTTTCATATCTTTTCTATCTATTATGGTTTTCGAGAAAATCACTAAAATGTGAAGATGCTGCTTTTTCGGATGTTAATTTTTCATTTCCTCAACTTTGAGAGCGAATTGTAGCCAAACGGCTCTAAGCACAGCAATAAATGTATATGCATTACATTCCTCAACTATCCTAGTTTCATAAAAATCTTTCATATCTTTTCTATCTATTATGGTTTTCGAGAAAATCGCTAAAAAGTGAAGACACTGCTCTTTTTCGCATGTTAATTTTTCATTTCTTCAACTTTGAGAGCGAATTACAGCCAAACGGCTCCAAGTACAGCAATAAATGTATATGCATTACATTCCTCAACTATCCTAGTTTCATAAACATCTTTCATATCTTTTCTATCAATTATGGTTTTCGAGAAAATCGCTAAAATGTAAAGACACTGCTCTTTTTCGCATGTTAATTTTTCATTTCTTCAACTTTGAGAGCGAATTACAGCCAAACGGCTCTAAGAACAGCAATAAATGTATATGCATTACATTCCTCAACTATCCTAGTTTCATAAACATCTTTCATATCTTTTCTATCTATTATGTTTTTCGAGAAAATCGCTAAAATGTGAAGACACTGGTTTTTCGCCTGTTAATTTTTCATTTCTTCAATTTTGACAGCGAATTGTAGCGAAACGGCTCTAGACACAGCAATAAATGTATATGCATTACCTTCCTCAACTATCCTAGTTTCATAAACAAATTTCATATCTTTTCTATCTATTATGGTTTTCGAGAAAATCGCTAAAATGTGACGACACTGCTTTTTCGCCTGTTAATTTTTCATTTCTTCAAATTTGACAGCGAATTGTAGCCAAACGGCTCTAAGTACAGCAACAAATGTATATGCATTACATTCCCCAACTATCCTAGTTTCATAAACATCTTTCATATCTTTTCTATCTATTATGGTTATCGAGAAAATCGCTAAAATGTGAAGACACTGCTTTTTCGCCTGTTAATTTTTCATTTCTTCAACTTTGACAGCGAATTGTAGGCAAACGGCTCTAAGTACAGCAATAAATGTATATGCATTCCATTCCTCAACGATCCTAGTTTCATAAACATCTTTCATATCTTTTCTATCTAT
>JAFMTC010000414.1:873861-893825 GCA_018845635.1 Nicrophorus orbicollis
TATGGTAATCGAGAAAATCTCTAAAATGTGAAGACACTGCTCTTTTTCGCATGTTAATTTTTCATTTCTTCAACTTTGAGAGCGAATTACAGCCAAACGGCTCCAAGCACAGCAATAAATGAATATGTGTTGCATTCCCCAACTATCCTAGTTTCATATACATATTTTATATCCATTCTATCTATTATAGTTTTCGAGAAATTCGCTAAAATGTGAAAACACTGTAGCGGTTTGACTACAATATAAATTATATTCACATTTCGAAATTTTTAAAGAAAGAAAACTGTAATATCAGAAGAAACATAAAAGTATACGGTGGGTCTCATTGTACGCAAAGTTTTCTTAATACCGGATATACTATACAGGAAGGATGTTGTTGAGACTTTATAGCATTAAGTTGTTACGCGAAGGGGGCAAAAGTTTGCCACAATTTATTAATAAATCAAATGAAAGTTGTTATTTCGTTTTTGTTGTCCTTTATATATAGATATATATATATATACATTTTTTATTTCATCTCATGACAACTCGATAACAGGGAATACTTGCATGGAGACCGAGACATGTTTAAATAGAATTGAGCCAATTTATGAAGTGACAATTATTTCGAATCTTTTAGCGGGTCCGCTTTTATTCTGTTGCCATACTTGACAGTCGCGTGGCTGAGTAACGAACCTTGTTAGAGGGTTATTATAATGCTGATATCTTTATAATTTCACACATGTGCTTCACACAATCTTTACGCTCCGTGCATCCTTGGCATTAATTGCCCGCAAAGACACGACTTTCCAGAAACCGAAGAATATATAATTTCAAACAGAACACCACCGCACGACCACGACTAAAATCGTCACCCTTGTCGTTAAAACCAAGTCTAATTATATGCTGCATACGCAGATGTAAACACAAACACAAATATATTTCAATACAAACTTACACTGTTAACACAATCTTATAACCCGATTTTCATATAACGCAATTATCAAATTTAACATATGCATTAGACATTTTTTATCTAGCATCGAATTTTATAAATTACTAGTCTTCACTGTCTTCAAAGTTATATAATTGAGTATGAAAAAGTGATAATTAAGTATGATCAGTCCAATTTCAGCAATTGGTTTCATACAAATACAATTTAAGCAAAATATTTGCTTTTTCCCTCACTCGAGCACAACTATATATTATAATGTAATATTTCTTAGGTACTTCTCACAATATACAAAATAGAAATAACAGACATTCATTACTCTTTGGTTTTCGGCTCTTCAAGGTTAATTATATCCGGATATGCAATTAAACCGGTCCAATTAAGGCAACTGATTGTGGTTCAAACTTAGATAATAATTTGTATACATGATATAACCATTTCCATAGAACTCAACACACACGCTATAACTGTTTACATACGTGTATTGAAATGTGCATGTGTCTACATGCAATTCCTTTCCATCGATGACGTTCAACAATGTCGGTGTGAATAAATTGGTATTATTCGGCAACATTAATTTTGCACACAATATGCAAAGTAATCCGCAGATAAATAATGTAATTATTATAAATGGCGGACGGATCTAGTCGCATGCAATTCCAATTCTGATTTGAGCTATTGCATTTCACGTCAGTTCCGAATTTATCTATTATTTACTCCGAGCTTTTATCGATAGAGGCTGGACGATATGTTTCCCTAATTATATATTAATATATACTGCGCTAAATGCATCCAATTAAAGCAAATCTGCAGGATTTAAATTATTGCCTTTGTGTCAATTAATTTTGCGATTATAAGTTATTTACCAAACGATTCACAGTTGACATTCAGCACATTCAAACAATGAATTATAAACGTTATTCGTATCTTCTTAAAATCGTACCTCAATTCAATATATTGTGGAATCAAAATCATAATCTTTTAATAAACTTGTAGTTTTTTTAAAGATTTATTACATAAAATTAGCTTTTTGTTACAAGTTTCATCTTAAACTCTCACGAATTATACGTTCAAAAAAGTCTTTATTTATTGTATTTGTTGATTATTTTATCAGCATACATAATTTACAAATATCAATCTATTTTAATAACGTTTTATTGAAAATAATTAATTTCTCATTAAAATGTTATTAATCTATTCAACTATAATTAAATTAAAGATGTTTAGGTGAAAAACTGGTTAGAAAGTGAATAATTATGAACGTTAGATGAAGAAAGAAAAAAAAAGCTCTGCATGTGACTTATTTAAAGATCCATCTGGAAGTCGTATATTTCTTTTCCCTTATCTAGGAAATAAAATAAAATTTATTATGTTGGCATTCACATAATAAATATTATTGTTCTTAACTCGGATTATGAAAGGAAAGAAGTTACATATTTTTAATTAGTTAGAATAATAATGTATTTACTTAGTAAATTACAATGTGATTAGTCAAGTATTGTGTAACTTTTTATGCACGTTTTAGTCAAAGTTTTCTTTTGCAGACTGTGAAGATTTTAGGTAATTTAATTAAAATTGTTTGAAGATTATTATATTGATATAAAATGAAAATCTGCGCAAAATGAAACTGATCAGGTACATAATTATAATAGTGACGGAGTTGTAAGCCATATTACGTAGACTTTAATAGTGAAGTTTACGAAGTTCATTAGAAAATTTATAACAATTCGTTTGGTGCTTAGCGGAGTGGTATGGAAAGCGGAGCCAACAAGTAAATATCAGTATAATGAATTTCAACACAATAAAGCAATGCGTATGCATTATAACACAGTTAATAATGTATTAAACATGTATAATCTACAAATAGGCCTTTCCACGCTAAACCTCAATAAGATACGGATTCATATCTTGGCAAACGTCCCTTCTACTCCGTCTCTCTCTCTCTTTCTCATTCTCATCTTCTCTTTCACTCTCCCTCTCTCACATGCAGATACACAACATCTCTCCGTCTCCAAATAAGTTGCGAGGAACTTAATAATACGAAATCCCTACGCACCGAGAGAGCTTTAATTGCGGAAATTGAGCTTAAAAAGTTAAACAATGCGGGGATTACTTTATATTAAAGCAGTTTAAGGAATTCCCAGTGCAAATATTGTTGCTACGAAATTATTCCGACCGCATTATTATTTTCATTTTCTTTTGCGAGCGCACCGCAAAATCCCGTTTATTTAAGCGAAACTAATTTAGTTCAACTTAGTTAGTTCGAATTATATAAAAATATTAGTTAGTAAATCAAAATATTGATGAAAATAATAAACATGTTAAATATTAAATCAACGTTTCTTTTGCAGACTTTTTGGAGTCGTGTCGCAGATTCAGCGGAGATTAACATAATACGTATTAGTCAGATGTTTTATATTAGTTATTCAATAATTTAATTCCGTTATTTTTTATTTCTGGTTCTGGAATCTGCGAACTCTCATTTTTTGACTTTCACTATTTGCATCTTTCTTTAGAATGCAAACCTTTCTTTGATCCACTTGTTCTTCTTACTTTTTTTTCGTTTATTTGATTAACAATCACCCGATAATTATTTTGCAATTAAAATGTTCTCATTAATTATGGAATGCGAACTAAATGCGCACAGTTTGTTGCAACAGATTACGAACAACAAAAGGGCGTTTTGATGCAGCTGTACCGAAATCTATTTGAAGGCCAACATGTATCGTGGAATCGATTCAGTTAAACTGATTTGCGAACGATAGCATCTTGCGTAATATGCAGGATCCAGCATGTGTTAATTTAACATGAACTAGTGCAGTAACTTTGATGGAGAAGTTTCAGTCTAAACAACTTGCTTGGAAACGCGAATTAATGTAAATAATATACAGGATAATGAATGGATCATTGATAAAAAGAAATCATTAATGCGTAGAAATGTTGCAAAATGTAAATTGAATAACTTTCACTAAATAATCTATTTTAGAGCAGTTTTTTTTATGGTTTTTTGAATCAGCAAAAGTCCTAAAATATAAAATGAATAGTAAAGTTAATGAATTCTTTGATATTAATATATAATAATCAAAAAGATTATGTGAAATATTTAATAATTAAATACGTTTAAGATGATTCGATTTTATGGTTTTTGGAATGTTTTTTCGTATTTTCTTGAAAGATGTGAATAATTTTAGATGTTTCTGAAGAGTTATAAACAGATTCGATTACTGTACTATAATAACGTAATTGAGGAATCAGGTGTGCGTTGCACTTCAGTGAATGCGCATGAAACGTGAGCGGTGGCATAATTAAGTCTATTAATATAAGTTTAATATCTGTAAGTGTATGAGCCGTAGATGAAAAGCAGATGCATTGGGTGTGGATGATATATATATATATATTTATACACGAAAGAGGAAGCACGAAGTGAGCGTGGAAGAATGAAACCTATTGAAGTCATTTTACCGCTTATCGTTTATATGAGGCACATTCCAGGATATGATGCATTGACGAAGTGAAGCCGCCGAGGAGCGTAAAAGATGTACATAGTTTTAAGAAGAGGCCATGTGGATGGAGGCAAGGGCAGTTTCCTTATTGATTTTATTTTGATATAGAGTAATCGGATGTAAAGTTTTATGGACGATCGTATAAAACGAGAGGCGCGTGACGGTGAATGAAAACGGCGTTAGTTATTTTAAAACGTGAGATGAAAAGACGGCCATATATTAGCGTTGACTTAATTAAATTTGCAAAACCATGTTAAGAGATGCTAAATACATTTGTCATTCGACGGGCGGCTCGCGTTTTGGCTCCGTTTCAGCAACGTTAATAACAACATTTCGCTCTTAATGAACTTATTAAGATATTTCCGAATGTCTCTTTCGTTTTGCTTTTTCCACAATCGCATTGTCCTTTCGCACACTCTTTAATTTCGTTCCATTCACTTTATTAATCAATCCTCGAAAAACGTTAACGAGATTTAAAACGAATGATTTACTTGCTTCGCTTTCTCATATCAATTATACATTTAGTCCTAGAGCAATGAGCTTAGCTTCATCCATCCATCCATCCATCCATCTCGTGAGCGGACCCAAATCGCCTTAAACTAACATAATTAAATTATATTGATTCCCTTCGGGCATCGCGTGCGCCGTATCACTCCAATATAAATGTCAAATTTCAGCACAATAAAATCAACATTTAACATGTTAATTACCAATTAATCGCGATTTCAATTACATTCACGCCCGCGCATTTTTCGACCCCGCCGGTTGCGTAATAATTGATGATATTCCAATGTGCAATTAATTAGTTCACCAATTAATTAGATTTAACTTTGCTTCCGCCAAACTCAAACGTTTCAGTTCAAACATGATGATTGGTATATCGTTAACTCGTTACATTACACAACTGTACATAGCAGACATTTAAATACACATATAACAGACAAATTTCATACATTTACAATTTATATTAAATTACTTGTAAATATGCGGAAATACAAAAGTAATCTAATATGAAAAATGTTATTGATGCAAATATGAATGATTGCAACCAAGTGTTTAATATATTCAAATTTGATTAGTGTAAGCAGAAATTGTGGGCCTAATGTGACTAAATTGTATATAAATCTTAAACAGATATGTTTACGTAATTAAAAGAATTAGAAACACTTTCACTACATTCTAAACAATGACGATTGTAAACTTGTAGGTGTGATTTACATATATATGTGGGCTATTCTTTTTCTATGTAAATTTCCGTTGCGATAATTGCGTTTTTAGTATATAAAAAAAAGGTGAGTTTCCAATGTTATTCGGAAATTATCGATTCGTATTGGCGACGCAATATACAAAACGATACATCCGAAGCTTTTAGAATGTCACGATGGGGTTAGCAGCACTTTGAAATGTCTCCGTGATATTTTCGCGTTTTGACGTATTTAAATTCCTGTTCACGGATCAGTAGATTGCTGTCAGGACCTTAACTGCTCCACGAGCGCCCTCGAAACAGGCGACGCGAGTTGACATAGGAAAATTGTAATTTGATTTCTTTTTGACGCGATGCATCCGCGAATTTGTTTAATCCAATCTCGTGCCATGGAGTTTCACAAAACACATTTCCCGATTAGCCAATTATTACAGATGCGAGCGAAATTATTGGAATGGAGAAACCCAATTTCAGGAGGTGGAGGAATCGTAGTGTGCGTGAAGAGCAGGATATGACGAGATAGAAAAGAGGTATTATTGTAATGGTCGGAGGACGATCGATGAGTCTTCTTGCGACGTCCTTTATAATTCCGTCATATCTTGAGGGAGGGGAATGGGGGAGTGAAAGAATCGAGTGCCATCAAGAGTCCCATGAAAGGTGTGAAAGAAAGCCAAAGCTCGTGCTTATTTCCGCCAAAAGAGCCCACCTAAGCTCGCATAGAAATGTAAAGCTGTCAACGGCAAGAAGGCCTCGTAATATTGCTCAGCTTCGTATCCGGCGCGCCATTCACAACCCCGACCCACGTGAGATTGACTCGCACATGATTGAAAACTTTTTATAATAATTCAATTCGCATTCGAAAACGACATCGGCAGATATTATTTGTTACTGTAAAAGCAAAACGAACACAAATCGAACTTCACCTCACACCATCATTAATCAACGAATTGTGTTTCTAGAAACTATGCATAATGAAACAAAATTACAACCATTTCAGGAAAATACTTATTAAGCAGTTGTTGAAGATTTAACTTTCTATAAAAATATTACATTTTTTCAAATTTCCATATATTTATGATCCATTTTATGTAACACCATTGACATTTAGCATATATTACAGTAGTCGTTTTATACACTAATTTTACTATACTAAATTGTATATATCCTTATTTATTATTTAATTAACTATTTGTTACAAGAAATAAATTTATAAGTAATTTTGTAATCTAATTTTTTGCCCAAAGATTTTTTTGAATTAACGAGTAATATTTAAATTTGAATAATGTAACAGTGACTTGCAAAGGTCACAAAAAGAGAAATTCTCTCCTTCTCGTACATTGCTTCCATAATATTTATATGATCTATTGAAATTCGAACGGGTAACATTTCACAATCCTCTCACTAT
The DNA here is from genome assembly GCA_018845635.1 of Nicrophorus orbicollis. Classification (NCBI taxonomy): domain Eukaryota; kingdom Metazoa; phylum Arthropoda; class Insecta; order Coleoptera; family Silphidae; genus Nicrophorus; species Nicrophorus orbicollis. The sequence goes on from JAFMTC010000414.1 coordinate 880,905, forward strand.
AAAAACGGCGACGAATTTTGGAAGATCATCATTCGAGCATAATCGTTAAGATGAGGAGCTTTGTGGTAAGAAGATCGCATTTGGATTATTCTTAATTTTTTTTTGTTAATACTTTCAAAATTATTTTACAGTGCCTTTTGTTAGCTGTAACTACAGCAGTCGTTAGTGCTGGGGGAAGTCATCATCACCATGATGCGGGACACCATTTCCAGCAGAATTCCGGAATTTCCGGTGGAATTGGAGTACAGAAAGTTGAATATTCCCAAGGATTCCAACAGGGCGGTGTCCAAAATGTAGGATTCTCTGGTGGTATTCAGCATGGTGGAATTTCTGGTGGTATCCAACAAGGAGATTTCCAACAGGGAGGTTTCCATCAAGGTGGTATCTCTAGTGGATTTGGAGCTGGAATTGCTCACGGAATTAGCGGTGGTATCGGAGGTGGTGTTTCCGGAGGAATTGGAGCTGGTATCGGAGGAGGAATTGGTGGTGGAATTTCTGGAGGAATTGGCGCTGGTATTGGAGGTGGTGTTGCTCAAGTTAGCAGTGGACCAGCTCTTGTACAACACAAAGTTGTTACTGTCACTAAGCAAGTTCCAGTCCATGTTCCACAACCCTACCCAGTTACTGTAACCAAGAAGATCCCTGTTCAAATCCCACAACCGTACGCTGTCCACGTACCAAAACCATACCCAGTTCCAGTCCAAGTGAAGGTTCCAGTTCATGTTCCTCACCCATACCCAGTCAAAGTTACCCAACAAGTTCCAGTCAAGGTCCCAGTGTACGTCAAAGTACCACACCCAGTCAGAGTAGAGGTTCCAGTCCCAAAACCATACCCAGTCGAAGTCATCAAGCACGTCCAAGTCAAAGTACCAACTCCAGTCTACGTAAAGGTCCCAGTCCCAATCCATACCCACACTAAAGAGATCCGCACCCAAACCGTCCAACCAGCCATCTCTCAAATCGCCACTCAACCTGCTGGACCTCAAATTCAAGTAACCGGCGCCCAAGGCGGTTTCTCCTCCGAAGGTATCCAATCTATCGGTGGTCAAAACGCATTCTCCACTCAAGGAATTCAATCCATCGGAGGCCAAGCTGACTTTTCCTCCCAAGGAATCCAATCATTCGGAAACGACGCTGGTTCTTTCTCTTCCTCCAACTATGAATCTGCCGATATTGGAGGCCAAGGTGATTTTGATATCAACGCTCAAGGTGGAGGTTCTTTCGAATCTTCCGGATACGGTAACGGCGGATTCTCTACCACCGGATTCTCCAGCTCTGGTGCTGATGTCCACTCCCAAGCAAATTTCGACGTGAATGCTCAAAGCATCGGTGGAAGCGCACACAATGGCCTTAACGTCCAAAGCTCGTACAATACTAAGTCTTTCAGTGGTTATATCCCAAGCAGGGAAGGAGGCATGTACAACAACCAAGGTTACAATACTTATGCCGGAAACTGGAAGTGGTAAATCCTTAAAAATATAACCACTGAAGTGTTTAAAGTTATGTAAATAGATCAATAAAATAAGTTTTTTAAATTTTTAAATATATTTTATTATTTTATCCAATCCTAATAATATGAGCGCATACTATAATTAAATAACCCTTTTTCCTCATTTTATCACTTATTATCATATATACAATATTCATTTACTAATTTATTTACTAATAATAATTAATTTCAATAACTAAATAATATTTGAGTTGAAAACATAATTGTAACAAATAATTCATAATCTGATTTTACAAAACGAAAATGTTAATAAATATAAAAGTAGTAAACGAAAGTGCGAAAGACCAATAGTCAATATCCCTTTTTAACATTTGTTTTTTTGTATTTCATTATTGTTATTATAGTATGAATATCTTCTATTTGTTTATATATTATTTCGATAAGTATGAATATTATTAAAATATTAGATAGGACTGAAATAGTAAGATATATTTTCGACCCTTGTTAATATTAAAAATGAGTAAATAAATAACTATAATAGTTATACATAATACAAACTATAATAACTATTTGATCTATTCTTCACGGCATTCTCAATCTAGGAACGTGTTATTCAACGAAATATTTATTGGATAGTCAATGTAATTATTTCCAATTTATTTTATTGCTGCGGAGTCTTAAGTAAAAATAGGAACGAAGTGACGAAGCTTTTATTTTAAAGAACTCGGCTTCAGAGCGAACCTCTCGGCTTTTTTAAGATAATTGAATTTGGATCTACAAAAACTGTCGTACCTGGGTGGTCCTCGCATACTTCGCTGTGGAATTTTAATTGAAATGTTATTAATTTAATAACTTTCTAAATCTTAAAAAAATGCATGTTTTACGTAATAATTTCATCTTCCATTTACTGTATATTGATCTAGTCGATCTGTAATAACCTAATTAGTATTTAATGAAGAAATACAAGGACAATATAATTAAATAGAAAATAACATAATTTCATTGAAAAACAAATGTTTATTGAGAACATATTTACAAATATATCTAAATTTTAACTAAGTCTTAATGTAATAATATGTTTACATAGTTAGCTGTTTCTTAATCATTTGATTTGTATTTTAAAAGTTACATAACTTTGTGATCAATTAACTTAATTTCTTGCAATATTCAAATGTATTTGTAGATGACAAAAACCATTTAAAAATATTTAAATTTATGCATCGTAACAGTGACCTGAAAAGGTCACAAAAAGAGAAATTTTCTTCTTTCCGTAAATTTAATATAATTACATCCATACATTCTATTCAAATTCGGACTGACAAAATTTCACAATCCTCTCACTATAAAATACGCGACAAATTTTAGAAGATCATCATTCGAGCACAATTCGTAAAGATGAGGAGCTTTGTGGTAAGAACATCGCATTAGGATTATCCTCAATTCTTTCGTTAATACTTTCAAAATTATTTTACAGTGCCTTCTGTTAGCTGTAACTACAGCGGTCGTTAGTGCTGGGGGAAGTCATCATCACCATGATGCAGGACACCATTTCCAGCAGAATTCCGGAATTTCCGGTGGAATTGGAGTACAGAAAGTTGAATATTCCCAAGGATTCCAACAGGGCGGTCTCCAAAATGGAGGTATCTCTGGTGGTATTCAGCATGGTGGAATTTCTGGTGGTATCCCACAGGGAGGTTTCCATCAAGGTGGAATCTCTGGTGGATTTGGAGCCGAAGGAATTAGCGGTGGTATTGGAGGTGGTGTTTCCGGAGGAATTGGAGCTGGTATCGGAGGAGGAATTGGAGGTGGAATAGCTGGTGGAATTGGTGGTGGTATTGGAGGTGGTGTTGCTCATGTGAGCAGTGGACCAGCTCCTGTACAGCACAAAGTTATTACTGTCACCAAGCAAGTTCCAGTCCATATTCCACAACCCTACCCAGTTACAGTAACCAAAAATATCCAAGTTCAAATCCCACAACCGTACGCTGTCCACGTACCAAAACCATACCCAGTTCCAGTTCAAGTTAAGGTTCCAGTTCATGTTCCTCAACCGTACCCAGTCAAAATTACCCAACAAGTACCAGTCAAGGTCCCAGTGTACGTTAAAGTACCACACCCGGTCAGAGTAGAGGTTCCAGTCCCAAAACCATACCCAGTCGAAGTCATCAAGCACGTCCAAGTCAAAGTACCAACTCCAGTATACGTAAAGGTCCCAGTCCCAATCCATACCCATACTAAAGAGATCCGCACTCAAACTGTTCTACCAGCTCAAATCGCCACTCAATCTGCTGGACCTCAAATCCAAGTAACGGCTGCCCAAGGTGGTTTCCAACAAGGTTTCCCATCCGAAGGTATCCAATCTGTCGGTGGTCAAAGTGGATTCTCTACTCAAGGAATTCAAACCATCGGAGGCCAATCTGGCTTTTCCTCTCAAGGAATCCAATCATTCGGAAACGACGCTGGTTCTTTCTCTTCCTCCAACTATGAATCTGCCCAAGGTGATTTTGATACCAATGCCCAAGGTGGAAGTTCTTTCGAATCTTCCGGATACGGTAACAGCGGATTCCCTACCACCGGATTCTCCAGCTCTGGTGCTGATGTCCACTCCCAAGCAAATTTCGACGTGAATGCTCAAAGCATCGGCGGAAGCGCACACAATGGCCTTAACGTCCAAAGCTCGTACAATACTAAGTCTTTCGGCGGTTATAACCCAAGCAATGAAGGAGGAAAGTGGTAAACTCCCGAAAATAACCGCTGAAGTGTTTAAAGTTTTGTAAATAGATCAATAAAATAAGTTTTTTAAATTAAAAAATGTATTTTCATTACCTTCCCATTTCATATAAATATTACGAATGCTTTTTTTATTATTCTTGTGGCTTTGTCCAAAACATATTCACAATATTATAAAAAATTATAACATATGAAATATTATAAAATATATACATGTAAAATAGGTATAATCGAAAATTATACAAAAATATTAAAAAAAAAAATGGGAAAGACTAATGGTCGATAGCCCTTTGGCCTTTCTATTATAATTATTCTTATTTTGATTATTTAGAATTAAGTATTTTTATTTATTTTTGAATTACCTTATATTAGTTGTTTTCATTTACATTTAGAGTAATATGTTGTTTTCACTGACCAATATATTATTATATTTAAAGAAAAAGCAACAGAAATTAGTAAATTGTTAAGAAAACATATAAATGGTTATGGTAACATCAAGATTAATCATTAAATATACATTGTGAAAACTATTTATGACTCAACAAGTAATCTGTTCTTGTTTATAAAGTAGAATTATTAAAACACATTCGTTATAGTTTGCTATAAATTTTAAAATCTAACACTATTGAATACTATTAATAATATACTCATCTAACGTTCATTCAATTACTGTCTACATCATTTTAATACTTACTAAATTTATAACAAAAAATATTGAAAGAGTGTACTGCAAAATATATAAATTATGATATTATTTCATTAATTTTGTTAAATTGTGATATACATTTTTACACTGCAACATTATTATATAAAAAGAAACAATAAATATAAATAACTTTCAAATATTATACATAATTTAAAATATTTTAAGAATTTATACTCTAACGGTTATTTTGAAGAGTCAGAGCATAATCGATTTTATAACAACTTCCTTTACGTGCACAGGAAATTAGAAAGGCTGCACCAAATACCATTTCTATAACAGAATGTTTTTTTTTATTTAACCGTATTTGCAAAAGAGATGTAATTTTTATTTTTATTTATACACTATCTAATGTTAATTAAATTGTGTGCTGTTACACTAAATTGGAAATATTGGTTAAGAGAAATTTTGAATAGATTATGCACTAAATTTCATCTTTTGCAAATTTCTCACCACGAATGGTATAAAACGGTCCACAATCTACGGTCCAGCATCATTCGATCTGAGTTCGCCAACATGAGGAGCTTTGTGGTGAGCGGAGCGAATTGAAATTGCAAATAATTGAGTATTAATATCTTCTTAATTTCAGTGCCTTTTATTAGCTATCAGCGCTGCAGTTGCAAGTGTTAGCGAAAATCATCATCATGGTTTCGCCGGAGGAATTCAACACGGTGGATTCTCTGGAGGAATTCAACATGGGGGATTCACTGGAGGAATCCAACAAAGCGTAATTGGTAATGGAGTCCAACACGGTGTAGTCTCTGGAGGATCCCAGGATAATGGTTTCCAACATAACATTTTCAAAGTTGGTGGTTTCCAACAAGGAGGAATCCAACAAGTAGGACATCAACAACAAAGAATCCAACCAGGAAGAATCCAACAAGTAGGATACCATCAAGAAGGCATCCAACAAGGAGGTTTCCAACAGGGAGGAATCCAACAAGTAAAACACCAACATGAAGGAATCCAACAAGGAGGTTTCCAGCAAGGAGGAATCCAACAAGTAGAACACCAACATGAAGGAATCCAACACGGAGGTTTCCAACAAGGAGGTTTCCAGCAAGGAGGTTTTCAGCAAGAAGGTTTCCAGCAAGGAGGTGTTAATGCTCAGCATATCGGCGGTATCTCTGCTGGAATTGGAGGAGGACTCGGTGGACAATCTGCTGTTCAACAAAAAGTTGTCACTGTTATCAAACAAGTTCCAGTTCAAGTACCACAACCCTACCAAGTTGTTGTTACCAAAAGGATCCCAGTCCAAGTTCCACAACCATACACTGTCCACGTCCCAAAACCATATCCAGTTCCTGTTCAAGTGAAAGTACCAGTCCATGTACCACAACCCTACCCAGTCAAGATCACTCAACAAGTACCAGTAAAGGTGCCAGTTTACGTTAAAGTAGCACAGCCCGTGAAGGTAGCCGTTCCAGTTCCAAAACCATACCCAGTAGAAGTCATTAAGCATGTCCAAGTTAATGTACCAACTCCAGTCTACGTGAAAGTTCCAGTTCCAATTCATACACATACCCAACAAATCCGTACCCAAACCGTTCAGCCATCATATGGATCAGGAATCGCCACCCAAGTATCTGCTGCTCAAGGAGCTCAAGGATTCGCAGCTCAAGGAGCTCAATCTTTCGGCAACAACGGTGCTTCATACATCTCTTCCAACATTGGATCTGCCAATATTGCTTCACACAGAGATTTCAACATTGGTTCCCAAGACGATTTCAAAATTGGTTCCCAAGGCGATTTCAACATTGGTTCCCAAGGCGATTTCAACACTGAATCCCTAGGAGATTTCAGCATTGGTGCCCATGGCGGTGATTCTTATGGTTCTTCTGGATTCTCATCAATTGGATTCACTGGATCTGATGTTAATTCCGAAGCTAACTTTAACTTAAAAGCCCAAAGCATTGAAGGAAGCTCAGGGCTTAACATGCAAAACTTCCAAAATTCTTACAATGGCAATACATTCAATGGATACATTCCAAGCAAAGTAGGTGGCATGTACGGCAACGTAGCTCACAGTACTTACGCCTCCAAGTATTAAAAAAATCTGTTTGTAACTCATATGTATAGAATTTTGTAAATATTTAGTTAATAAATTAGTTAATCTTATTATTATTGTTTTTTTGGTATATGTCTTTATGCAGCGATGTCCTTTCGAACTTTTGGCATGTCGCACATCGTTATTTATAACCGTTGCCCATTAACAACTAATCCCTTGATGACTGTTATTATTAGGACCACAAAATCACGTGTTATTGTATTTTGTATTTGGGATCGAACTCATGATCCCAGGTTTGTAGACCGACGACTCAAGCCATTTATTAAAATAAAATTGTTTTGAAAATACTCTCATATATTTATTAATTGCAACCTATAACATGTAATTCACAAATAAATAAATTCGGAGAATGTCTAGCAATTTTCAAGTACTGTGAATTAGTACTGGTAAATATTTGTTTTTTTCATAATAGGTAACGGGAAGGCGTAAGTTAGACACTTGCAATAGATGTAAGTTAGATTCTTACCCTTGTTTCGTCACTGGTGAACAAAGTAGTATTTATCAAAAACATTTACTTTATATATCAAGAGTGAACACCTGCAGTTTGCAGCTATTTTTATCAAACAGATTACTTTCCATATAAGAAGACAACACTTAAACTTTGTATTTATCGTATAGATTATTTTTCTGCAAAAGAAGTCAACATCAGTGCCGTAATATGGGTGTGGCGTAACCGTTTTTGGGACGCAGTACATATTGCATTTAGTAAAATTTAACTTGTTATAATAAAAATTATATTTTTTGTCTATTATGAAACACAACATATATTAATACAATAAATAGGGGAGAAAGACCTATGGTCTATAGCCCTTGCAGCATTGGAAATTATTGTGATTTCTTTTACTTATAATTATATAAATGTTATATTGTTTTGTTCACTGTTACAATAAAAATAAAGAATAATAAAATATTCTATCAAAATAATCCACGTGCAAAAGAGAGCGTTGATTATTCGTTCGATAATTAGAAAGGTTGCACCAGATACAATTTCTATTAGCAGACGATGATTTTTTTTTTATTTTAACCGAATATCCAAAACAAATGTAATCTCATTTTTATTAATTCAATGTATCTAATATTAATTAAATGTATTGATGTTGTAATAAGAAACTACAAAGGTCATAAAAGAGAAATTTCGCATATTTTATTTATTTGTAGAGAAATGTATACCGAATTTTATCTTCCTAAATTTCTCAACACCATTAGTATAAAACGGTCCACAATCAACGAACTATCATCATTCGATCTGTGTTCGCCAGCATGAAGAGCTTCGTGGTGAGTGGAGCAAGCTACTATTCAAAAGTATTGTATATTAATTATACTTAAATGCTTCATTATTTCAGTGCCTTTTATTAGCTGTAAGTGCTGCAGTTGCAAGCGTTAGCGAAAATCATCATCATGGTTTCGCTGGAGGAATTCAACACGGTGGAATCTCTGGAGGAATCCAACATGGTGGATTTTCTGGAGGAATTCAACAAGGTGGAATCGCCGGAGGTATCCAGCAAGGTGGAATCTCTGGAGGAATCCAACACACCGTAATCGCTGGTGGCATTCAACACGGAGGAGACTCAGGACGATTCCAAGAAAATATTTTCAAAACTGGTGGTTTCCAACAAGGAATTCATCAAGGAGGATTACAACAAGTACAAATCCAACAAGGAGGTTTCCAGCAAGGAGGATTCCAACAAGGTGGTTTCCAGCAAGGAGGATTCCAACAAGGAGGTTTTGATGCTCAGCATGTTGGTGGTATCTCTGGTGGAATTGGAGGAGGAATCGGTGGTGGAATTGCTGGAGGAGTCGGTGGACACTCTACTGTTCAACAAAAAGTTGTCACTGTTATCAAACAAGTTCCAGTTCATGTACCACAACCCTACCAAGTTGTTGTTACCGAAAAGGTCCCAGTTCAAGTTCCACAACCATACACTGTCCACGTTCCAAAACCATACCCAGTTCCCGTTCAAGTAAAAGTACCAGTCCATGTACCACAGCCCTACCCAGTCAAGATCACTCAACAAGTACCAGTAAAGGTGCCAGTTTACGTTAAGGTAGCACAGCCAGTGAAAGTTGCCGTGCCAGTTCCAAAACCATATCCAGTCGAAGTCATTAAGTACGTCCAAGTTAAAGTACCAACTCCAGTCTACGTGAAAGTGCCAGTTCCAATTCACACCCACACCCAAGAAATCCGTACCCAAAACGCTCAATCATCGTATGGATCAGGAATCGCCACCCAAGGTTTCGTCGCTCAAGGAGCTCAAGATGGTTTATCCGCACAAGGACCTCAAACTTTCGGTAACAACGGTGGTTCCTTTGTCTCTTCAAACGTTGGATCTGCTGATATTGGATCCCATGGCGATTTCAACATTGGTTCCCAAGGTGATTTCAACACTGAATCTCAAGGAGATTTGAACATTGGTGCCCATGGCGCTGATTCTTATGGTTCCTCCGGATTCTCATCTACTGGATTCTCCGGATCTGATGTGAATACTCAAGCTAACTTCAACTTGAATGCCCATAGCAACGGTCTTAACATGCAAAACTTCCAAAATTCTTACAATGGCAATGCATTCAATGGCTACATTCCAAGCAAAGTAGGTGGCATGTACGGTAACGTAGCTCACAGTACTTACGCCTCGAAGTATTAATCACAGTTATTACTATAATGTAGTTTTGTATATAGTTAGTTAATAAATGTTGTTTTCTTATCATTACTTATATATTTTTTTTCCAAAATTATCCTATGCTATAAGCAAGTATAATAAAGTTTTGATTTATAGTACACATCCTTTATATGATACGATTTTCTACATTAATTAAATGAATAAATCTCAATCAGTTATGTAATTACTTAACTGTAAAATACGATCTTGACAGGAACTTGAAATCAATCGCTAAATCATAAAATGCACAGTGCATGTAATCTGAAGCTAGCAAGAAAAGAGTGATTCGCGTTTAATTAATTACGAGTCGGGAATCGATTAATATGAAACACAAAAAAAACGACACTGTCACACGCGATAAAATCGGTATGTCCATGAAATAATGAATAATCAAATTAATTGCTTTAATAGCACGGAAATACGGCAATCCATATAATTGGCAAGAGATAACTGCATTTTCCCATCATATATATGATTACATGATATTACCGAATGTTTGTGTATCGTGTATTTGTCTGGAATCGGTAAACTGAATTTTCTTGTGTCTGACAATGTAATTCGCATTAAATTATAATTGCAATTTGAAACGTTCGAAAACACGACTGTAATTTCTGCTCAATTTCAGCGTTTAAACGATTTTACGATTGGTACGCTCACAGCACCTTAATTCCACTCAAACTTCCATTCCGTGTGACAGAATTTCCGCTGAAACTTTTCCAACAATCTAATGCCGTTTCAGCTCCAACAATTGCACCAAACAATTATATTTGATTTCTTCTTTTCGCAAAAATCAAACGATTCGCTATATTTTATTTAATATTTCATATATAGTTTATGAACAATGTGTTAAAATATTGTTTCTGAATTGTGACTTAATTAATTAATTAATTAATAACATTCGTTAACATTAGTTTCTGAACTTGTACAATCTCACACTATACATGTTATTATTTTGTAATTAAATTTAACTTATTAAATTAACAACAAAAGAAAAGGAAATTATAAAAAAAATGGTAATAATAGTATATTATTATTACACCACAAAATCTTAAATTAATGGCTATTATTATAAAGCAATTCAATGGAGTACTGGAGTTTATACAATGCGATGTTTAACGAAATGGTGTGCGATTTTGATCGTGATTATGTAAGGCTATAAAAGCGGAGCGCACTACAGGCATTTAGTTTTGAAGTGAAAATAATAGAATTTGCCAGAAGCAATTACCTTATTGCTGTCCTCTGTGGAAAAGCTAGCTTTAAAACCTGTTAGAACAATAATGAAACTTTTTGAATTATACGAAACGCCCCACAGAATATTACATATTTAGTACATGAAAGCTGTAATATCACTTGAATATTTTAATAATTGAATTTGTTAATTCTAATGTTTTAACCGGTAATTTGTAAATTATTAATAATAGCTTGTACGTTAAATTATTTTGCAAAGTTGAAGAGATGCGCTCGATGTAGACAGGAATATTCTTTATTTGCACATTTCAGTTACACTTTTCATGCCAGACGTATTATTCGGAACGCGAAAAAAGCATCGCATAGCGCGCGAACGTTTTTTTTTACTCAAAAGTTATCCATTTGATTGCTTGCGGAGGCGGTTTGTAGAAAGCTTTCAGGGACTTTTTCTTTTTGCGTTCCTTCATCCAGGCGGCTCGGGTTTTGCTTGGCGGAAGTTGAAGCTTTGCTCGCATCACATTCTCTTTTAATCGCAGATTATACGTCCCAATCGCCTTGTATGTACTTGTATCCAGAGATGGATGGAACTGAAAATGCAAAATTCAAACATTTTAATCACTCCATCTACATAAGACGCTTCACAATTTAAATATTCATGCATTGATTTAGTCTCGTTCTCCCTTCTTACGGTACACATCTGCATAAGCCTTAAATACATATATATATAGTTACAAGAACGACGTTGTTTTTCTTAGCTAGAATTGAAGAACATTTTCGACTTTATTTGTACAGAGTATAATAGGAATGCAATTGAGGGAATTGCAAAATCCAAATTGGCCCCATATGTTTGTGTGTCAATTAGTGACCCAGTGAAGCAGATTCCGCACGAATTCGTTAGGAAAACATTGGCCGGCCAGAAAAAACACCGGCAGAGTAAGATGGAAAGGGAGAGAAAACAACAGTGGGTTTAATTCCATTTGAGCGGTGCCCGCTTATTTATTTAGAGGTTTAATTCCGCCTACGGCCTGGATATCCTCTGGCTCATCAACTTTTCACGACGTGCATAGCTTCACACGGAAAGAGACGTGAGAGATAAAAGATTACGTCCTTCCAGCCGCACGGTGAGGAGGATAAAACTCACTCCGTTTCATACAAAACAACGGACGTGCTCCTTCCTACCTATGGACGATGTTAAACTTTCAAGGAAAGGAAAAAGGAAGGTACAACGGACGAGTCGCGTCTTTGGCCAGGACTACGGGAATGGGAATTTCCGCGATGACAGTGAACGCATCCCCGACATCCCGACCCGACTTGAATCCTGATTTCAGATCTTCTGACCCATATTACATATCACATGATTCCGTACCACATATTTTACTTCTAACGCTTTTCACACTTCAGATTTAAGTGTATATTCTATAAAGAGATTTTCTTATAGAATTTATTTAGATAAAGATATAGCCCTTTGGTACCATTTGAAACTAATAAAGATTATTATTATACTCTAATTAATAACATTGATTACAATTGAAGAAATGTTTGTATGACTCAAATTTGTATAGATTTACTTTCAATAGATACACACGTTATGTACAATTTACAAATTCTCAGCCAAAACCCAACTTGAGTAGATTTTTATGGTCGTTTATAATAAAGTAACTCATGTTTACAAGAAGGATGATTTAAATGAAAATGTGTTCTTTACAATTTTAATATGTAAATATAAAGTGATTTACAAGTAGTAAAATGAAGATGTACAAAAAAAAAGATATGAGAAAAATTTCACTATCTATTGAGAATTATAGGATTATGTAGTTTCATAATAAATTAGTAATAAAAATATATTGAATTTGTATGAGCAGATAAAGATAAAATAGATACGCATAAAACAATGCATATCTAGATAAATGACAGTATTTCGGTTTGGAATTTACAATTTTGTAATCATTTTTTGGGTACGGCCCAGGGCACTAAAAATCGAAATTGAATCTTGAATTATGGAAAGCACACATTTCCCCCCAAACAAACAAAAAAAAATCATCAACAACGAGCAAACTAAAAATTGGGGGTGGTCATGAAAATAAATAAAACCGACTGAAAACAACAAAACAAAACTGCGTATGGG
>JAFMTC010000414.1:894171-932910 GCA_018845635.1 Nicrophorus orbicollis
ACCATTTTTATTCGGGATGCATTTCTTTTGTTTTAATCATATTTACCGAAACACAGCCACCCCTTCTTTAATGCTGCACTTCTATGGGAATACAATAAGTGTTTCCATTTTATAGCGCCGTTGCGACGAAATAAAGCTTCGTCATATTTATGAACCTTTCAAAAACATATTTCAAAGTGTATTATTATACCGTCTCTCCCAAAGGTCTTCGTAGTCTTCATAGAATTTATAGTTATATTAAAATCGTCCTTTAATAATATGTCCCAATTATTGCAAGATTTTATTAAATTGCAGGTAATTCTCACATAAGTTACTATACTAGTACAAGAATTAAAAAAAAAACTTCGTAATTGGCTAATATTTACAATACAGAAAACGTTGATAGCATAAGAAAACTGGTATACATTTACTTGTTAATTGATGACTTTTAAACTAATAAGAACAGGAGTTCCCTAATTAATGTTTACAAACATACTCTCTATAGTTACCATAAAATAGGAGGTAATAAGGATTCAATATTTATGGAGACAACAAATATTATTAACATTAGATGGGTGCACAAGAGAGAACAAGTTTTGCGTGCAGGCGATTTTAAAGGCTCTTGTATACAGTTAGGAAATGTATGTATAACATTTGCTTCGAACCGATGCACGCAACGCCGTGTAAATAAAGTTAATCGAGCTTTAAACGCTTGTATATGGGCGTCACTGATTGGTTGCGGTTTGCTAAGTCCACTTACATAAATCCTGGTTGGCCGAAATCGTATTACGCATCGGACATGTTTGCATAAGAAATTCGATGTTTGCCCAAGATACACGAAGTCACACGATGGCAGATGACTCCAAAATTGAGTTGCAATTGTTACTGTTTCCGCATTATTTAATTATATTCAATAAATGTTCGTTAATTGTTTCAACAAAATACGAAACAATACAGTCTTTTTGTTATTAACATTTGTTATTGTCACAAAAAAAACTTCACAAATATATCACCTGCAAGAAGCATAATTTTAATTTTTGAAATGGTAGTTGTCCATCCAACAGCGTTACAATTATATTTAAATATTATCTACTATTAGGATATTGATCCGACCAGTTTTACTGCAACCATATATACAACTGTAACATGGCAGATTTGAGTGCCATTAAGCACATAACAACACATACTATTAAATTTTATATTTTTTAATTAGTATTACAATATGCAATCATAGGATATTGATAAAATAATTAAATACATTGAACCAAATAACGTTAATTCAGTTTACATATAAAAATTGCATATTTGTCAATATTTTGAAATCAATTCTGCTTTTGTATTACTTATTTTTCCGGAAACTGTCTAGAAAATAGTTGAGTAGTACTAAAATTTATCTATATTATAGAAAAGCAGGATAAGTAAGCCATCAATAGGTTCCACTCAATTTAATACGTCTTCGCGAAGAGACCCTTGAGATAAAAGTATTATCAGACTGGAAACCTTCCACCGATTTGCAGGGGTTTTGCTGAACTCGAAGAAAAAAAACCTATATTATATTGAATTATATTTTTGTTGTTTTGAAAAAGCATTGTCGTTGTAATACATTCAATTTCATTATTATATCTTAAACTTTATTGGAATAGATCCAAAGTTATATTGAATTATATTATATTGATTTTATAAAATATTCTAAATATTTTAGGATAATGAGGTCAATGATTGACAATAGAATGTCTGTGAGATATTAAGTGTATAAAAAATAGTAAATTGGTTAATCTAATGATTGGATTGGTGTGTTTTTTGTTAGCTTAACAGAATAATGTTTATGGATAACGAGGTCAGCGATTGCCAAATCCGTGGAAGCGGAATGCTTATAATAAAAGTAGAGTTAGAAAGTTGGAAAAACAAGGCAATTCGATGTTTGGAGTAGTTGGCTGTGCGGCATCGCTGCAAACGATCATTGCCATTTTATTCGCCGGTTTTATACGAATTTGCAAAGTAATTCGAATGATTTTCGCGGCAGTAAAAGCGCGCAGGAAATGAGTCATGCGAATGTCACTCAAACATAGACCGAACGCGCAGTAAAGTTTGTGATTTTACGAGATCGCTAACTATCCTTAGACGTTATAAATATATCCATAACAATATAAGGGGATTCCCCCTCGAGTTGGGGGAGAGGACGGATGGCTCTGTGTGCGCGACCCAACGATGGGGTGGCATTCGGCGGTTAAAAAGTTACTACGCAAAAACAGTCGGGCCGGACTCTGTTTATCGGCCGTAACAAATCGCCGAGGGGTTGACATTCGGACATTCGCACAGAGGAATCCTGACTCCTCCTTCTATGAAATGTCTTAAAGGATTACATGGTCGAGTGAAGAACCTTGCGTCGTGGGGGAACACCGAGATAGCGATAGGGATTTATCCCTGTGGTCAAATTGATTCATATCTTCTTTTCCACTTATGGAATTCCTAGTCTCATCTCTTTATCCATCATATAAAACCGAACAAAAAAAAAGAAGATATATTGCTGATATCGAATACCATTTAATTTAGTAATCTGCTTTAATCTTTTAATAATTATGTTTATTGTGACATGCAGCATTAGCGTAATCATTATTTCAACATATTCATGGATTATTATTGGTAGCACGTGCTGCCGACATCTCTATCTAAACTAACGTAACAATCCGTAATAGTATTGTCGCCATTTAAACATTCACCGTAAAATTATACAAATTTCAGTGAAACGCAGTGCCTGAGAGGATTGCACGCCTGCTCAAAATTGAAACTGCTGCAACGATCTCGAATTCGGTTACCGACGTATACATCATTCGCGCCATTATCTAATAAACTACATAATAGCTAGTTCAAGAGACTATAATTCCTGTTTGCAGTATCAAAGGTATTCTCGGCTTTCAGTTGCATTGTTTCATCGAAATTCTATATCAATTGCATTAAATCGAGCGGAGCGTTCACACTACGGGGATGATGTATTCGTGAGTCCTGCATGTGACGTTGCGCTGCGCTGATGTATTGCGATGGGATGATGACTCACGGGAAAGAAAATCCGGAAATCAGAAATACGTCCGTTTCGAATTCGGCATAAATTTCTAAAGATTTTCCAAACCGTACTTTGCTCGATGAAGGGAGGAAGAGATGACAAGAAAAAAGTGTATATATATATAAGAAAAGTACAGAAGAAATCCTGCTCGTCCTTCGCCCACCCAGCTAAAGTTAAAGTACGCTGAATGTCGGATTTTTTTAATAAATAACCGCATGAAATATATTCGCACATTTTTTATGGTTTATATGAATAATTTCCTGTGCAAAATTGGGCCAGGAAGAAGATGAGTAAAAAGGACCCCCGGAATAAGTACCTGGCTGCGAATGAAAGCTGTAAATTGAGAAGAATGGCTGCGATTTTTGTCTAAACCTTTTCTTTCTCCCTCGCTCGCTCGCGCCCTTCGTTCCTCTCTCACTCTTTCCCTCTATATACACCGCATATATAGTCGACGATTGTGGTAACTGCTATTGGCATTTACATTTATCAGACGGCTGCAGCATCTATGAATTATAACTGTCCTCCATCATTATATCGTTGCACGGCTTTCGTCTCGCAAACCCCGCACACTCTTCTTCAATTGAATAATAGAAATGCGAAATGTTTAGCGAACCGAATGCCGCCTCCGTAATAACGTCTGTATTTTAAACTGTCCAATGTCTCTGTCTTATAACAAAAACATAATTATTCAACGCGTCGCGCATCCGACGAGATGATACATAATTCAGTTTTCAAGAAAAACATGTTTACATAAATGCTCGAATTCCGACGAACGTACTAATCTGTATCCAATGAATAATCTATATAGCTCACACACAAAAAAAAGCCCTAAGCTCGAAAACGTCGTCGCGTAATTGAATCGACGATTTTTCAAGGACTTTAACCTCATTCTAAAATTTCGTTACGCTTATCTCATTACTACCTATTTTCCATTTTTCCAGTTTTCTAGTTATCTCTTTACTTTATTGGAAACGTATTCATTATACTTGAATTTAATTATGTATTATTAACGTAAATATATACCAATTATTACCAAAGAGTTTACAAAAGTAAACATTATCTAATATAATTGATTTAAATACTAGTAATTATAAACAATTTAAGCATATACAGTGGTACCTCGACATACGAGTTTAATTCGTTCCGGAACCTTGCTCGTATGTCGAATTACTCGTATCTCAAAGCAATTAGTCTGAGGTGGGAGAAACTGTTGGTGCAGTGTGCTGTGATTCCTCGTATCTCAGATCTTGCTCTCATCTCAAAGCAAAATATCGTATCTCAAAACACTTATATGTTGGGGCACTCGTACATCGAGGTTACACTGTATTTACATCATTGAATTTCAATTATTTTCAAATGAAACAACAAAGCACAATTAGAAAAACCCAGCTTTAGACTTAAAACAATAAATAATCTAAATTATTTTAATAAAAACAAGTATTGTTAAATATATTTTTCCTTGAAAATCCTTGATTCTATATTTATTTAGTTCAAGTATATAAAACATGAAGGTTTTATTATTTGCAATTGTATCGACATTAAAACAATCAATAGTTGATGCGTTTTCAAGTGTTTGACATTGAGATAAAACATAAATACAAGTGTTTCAAATTATGCACTCCTGTTCAAGATTAGAAATGTTTGTAAACATCATACTTTGCTATACAAAATTTAATTAATAATTTCATGAAAAAATGCCCTTTGTGACTGATGTAGCAGTTGTTTTAGTTAGAATATTGCTCTTTTTCTGTAATGATCTGTTGCAATAAATCGTATTATTACTTATAGTTACTACTTTCGAAATTCAATAATTTCTAATATTTTGCTTCAAATAAGTAAAACTGTAAAATTGACAGGCTTATAAAATGCTATAATATGCATATTATCTTAAACATTCTGTATGATTGGAAACAGACCAACAGAATATTTGTGTTTTGCTCAAACCATCTGCTGCAACGTATGCAGGAGAACTAATTTGATGCCTAAAGGAAATCATCTTTTTCGGGCCCATCTCGGGTTGTTTTGCTACGCCATATGTCCAACGCAAATCTTTTGTACCACATAGATTCTACATCCATTGTTACGATCTATTTTTCTTGATCATCCGAGCAAACACCAAATGTTACGCATGTTTCTGGTGCAAAATGAAATATTAAGCAAACAATATATCAGCAATAACTGTACAATTTCATACAAATACAAAATGTGTAAAGATGTAATCAATTATTCAAAGTTACTAAGTTGATTTTTTATCAAACATTTAATTGTTTCCATATGGGATATTTTGACTGATGCACTATTAATGTGACAGAAAATATGTGACAGGGACTAATAAGATTTACAAATAATCTGTGAAGTAAGAAAAAACAAACAATAATATTAATTATTGGGCTGAACTGAAAGACTTAAGGTCTTTGCAGCAATAGAATTTTATTAATTTTTAGTAATTATTGTTGCAATGAATGTTTAAAACAACTGTGATAACCGGCTATTGATTGGTGTCTTTCTTCATTGTATTTTATTGTTAAAATCACCATTGGATTGCATGAAAATCGTTTCTTGCATATAGCTTGATGCAAGTAACAGTTAACAGAAATTAAGTGTTATGCGATAGTGAATTGTAATTGCAATTATGAAGATTACATAATTTATCGTCTAATTGTCATTAGAATGGTATAATTGTTAAGCGTAATTATAATTAGATAGTAAACAGATATCAAGTATCTGATTACAATACAATTTAGGATTACGACAATGCGGATCGTATATTAGCGGCATGTTGCTCGTCTCATATTCCCCAGGTGAGAATAAATCGATTCATCGCTGATTTCAATTAGCGCGGACTTTAATTGAATTAAAAACTATAGAGTGTACGGTGGAAAAAGGACGATAAAGTTTGCATAAATGCGTCCGTGCTCGCACGACCATTTAGCGCTTGGTTTATTTTTATAGCATTTATAACGTACAACTATGTATCGCTAATAAATGGCCCATTCGTATGGAAATAATTAAAATGGGCCTGCAATATACGATGAGCATTATAAACGATGATGCTGTGTTTGTCTGCGGGTTGTTTGTTGCGAAATTGTTCGATGTGTAGGAGGAGGTTTAGAGCAATTTCCTACCTTCCATGTCGGACTACGTGTACACGAGAGAGAGAGAGAGAGTGTTTGTGTGTGTGTGTATGAATGAGTGAGTGCGAGAGAGACGGAGGACGAAAGGTTTTCGGTTGGGGAGGATGGGGGGATCAGACAAGTTGGATACTTGGTCCGATCGGATATGAGCTCTGTTAACTTGTTTACAATCGGCCCATAGTCGTTAACTGATTAACACTGTTCCATCAATCGACTCATATCAATTAAAGCAATAGTCCATAAAGGCTCGCAGATATTAACACCAAAACCCCCGGCATCTCTATCCATCCTACACTCTCAACTCATTCCAACTTGGACATCAAAGTTAATTATTATTATAATACGCTTGGTCACTGTAGGAACTATGTGATGTGCAGAAATCATAGTAAGCGCTTGCGGCTGTTCGATGATATCGATATTTAATTCAATTATTTTCACTTCGCACAATCACACCTCCAATTTCTCCAACAAATATTTATCAACATTTAACACACCTCTATTATAATTAATATCATCTATATTAGTCATAATGTGACTAAGAAAATGGGAAATTGGAAAATGAAATAATAAAAGAATATCAAACCAAATAAAAGTATTCAATTCAGAAATGTAGAAAATAAATTATTACGATACAGAATATTTCTGAAAATACTGTAAAACTATATAAATCACAGAGTAAAACGGATACAAATATGAAAAAGTAGATACATTAAAATGTGTATATTTAATAGAAAGTAATTGAATTCATTAATGTAGAAAGTTTAGCAAAAAAAACGAATTTTCAAAAATTTGGAACAATATATTAATTCATATTTAGAAACTTGTCTTAATAAAATTATACAAGTATTAATATTTTCTCTACCAATCAACTCTCAATAAATGTGCGTGCAGTTGAATAAAACACACGTTTCTAAAATTGCCCTTAAAAATTAGTTCCTTAATTCTATAAATCTCGTAATATTTGCTG
Organism: Nicrophorus orbicollis; assembly: GCA_018845635.1. Lineage (NCBI taxonomy): Eukaryota > Metazoa > Arthropoda > Insecta > Coleoptera > Silphidae > Nicrophorus > Nicrophorus orbicollis. The sequence goes on from JAFMTC010000414.1 coordinate 901,313, forward strand.
AATACCAAGTTTTTGGTATCATTTGATTCATTCTAATTGTAATGAGACCATTTGATGTGAATATTTTATATCAACGTTTATATTATATAAGTAACAACAGCTAATAATTTCAACTTTTTGGCTAACTCTTGGGTTGTAGAAGTACTATGAAAGTTATTTTTATCTAGTACCATGAGTGTTTAATGACTAAAATTCTCACGTTTTTCTAATCTCCCTTTAATTCCATTACTATGCTCTTTAGTTACCATTTCCTCTTATTTAGTTTACAAAGAAGAATACCTTTTGAGATAATACTTTGTTATTCCTAATTGTTTCAGTCAATGTCTTGTGATCTTTAATATAGAAACTAATGATGTAACAATTATAGATGGTATAGAGTGCAGATTTTGGTATAAGTAGTCAACGTGTTAAAAGATTTTAATAAATATTTTTAAAAAACAAAAATTTTCAAACAAAGAAACACAAATGATGTAACTAGTAATACAAAAAGTACTTGTCCAAATTGCTAAAACAAAGTTACTTTAATATGAGTATTTCTTCTGTAGGTAAGTGGTAATAAAAGTCATGTATATTGTATGATTAAATTATAGTTGCTGCAAACAACTTCCAACTACTTTCCGTTTCTTACATTAAACATGTGATATGTATAACGCACAGAACCAGTAACAGCAGCAAATGAAATAATGAATAACAATTACGCTAAACTTCTTGTTAACTTTTTCGTGGCACGTCAATCATAAACCAATTATGCGATGCACTTATTACCATGCAATTACACAAACAGTTTCGTTTTCGTATCGCATCGCATCGTTCTGCGTATGCACAATTCGATCGTGTTTCGTACGAGTTAAGTATTACTGGAAACGGCCTATGTAATACGATTTGTGCAGCGCGGCGATTATTTCTAAAAACAGAAACAAACGGCAGATACACACGATATTTGCTTTGTTTCAAAGGTTTTAGGCAAACACTCCATTTGATGTAGCAACTACTACGAAATTCGATGGACGTACACGGTTACATGCATTGTTTCAGTTTGTTGTATTTCGCGTAAACATCAAATGATTTTACTACGTCAGCAGTTCTAAATCAGCGGTAACCGAACTCTCTGGGGTCCGCGAATCAACAACTGCATGCTAAATATTCTATACTCGAACTATCATCAACGTACATTAAAATAAAATATTCACAATTAGTGCCAACGCTCATATTTGCAAATGTTCAACAATCAATTGTCAAATTGAGTAGAATTTTTAGTAAAATAAATATTATGATTAATCTTTCTTTTTCTTGTCTACTTTTAAACTATTTGAAAGTCCTCGATTCGCCGCTTGCTTAATTAGCAGCAATCTTTATTCATGAAAACTTTTCCAAGTTTTCTATTTTGAATTAATCAATTTTTCAAATGAGCAAACAGATTGCTTCTGTTTCGTTTCATGGTATTTTGAAGCATTCACACAATCACGCGGTATTTTGCTCGTCAATCCTTATGTCAGTGCACGTTGAATCAGAGTTGAACGGCAGTAATTTATTGAAATTGCTTTCTGAGTAAACACTCTTCAAGTTGCTTTATTGGCGACGTCGATCCCGTCGTGATGAGCCAACTCCAATTTATTGATTTGAATATGCATCATAGCGGCGTACACACTGTTTGACAAACAATATGTGCGGTATATGTATGTTTTGGTATTAGCATAACAATCACAGCGGGATTTGATTGAATGGCCAATGTACTAACCGTTTAATTTGAAATCTGCACTCCGCATTCACGTTCTATTTAATTGGTTAAACCGCAGGACAGGAACAGGGAAAAAAATCTAATTTTGAATTCCGTTTTGTTGTATGCAAAAAAAAAGAGTTTTTCGAATATGTGAATATCCAATTTCACGGAAAAATCGTCAACAGAAAAAACCGGATTAAATCGTCATTTTTAACAACAGTATGAAATTATAGTATCAAAATGTCATGGATAGGTTTCACTTATAGTTAATTAATATACAGTGGTACCTCGACATACGAGTTTAATTCGTTCCGTAACCTTGCTAGTCTAGTCTGAGGTGGATGTAGTGTGAAATCTTGCTCTCATCTCAAAGCACTCTAATATCAGGGCACTCGTATATCGAGGTACCACTGTATAAGTAAATAATGTGAACTTGTATTATAATCAGAAATAGTTGTTGATAAAATGGTACACCCTGTATGATTCGTTATTAGCGTTCGTCCACGTCCACCGTATTATTCTATCTCTTTGAATGTTCTATTTATGTTGTCAGTGTTGAAGTATTGTGAGGAGTTGGCAATCCGACTCGCTCATATTAATAGTGTAACATTATTATGTGTTTTCTTTTTTTTTCGCAATGATTTCCTCCAGAGTTAATTATCGCTTTGGCGTATATTTAAATATGAATAGTTGCACATTTTTCGCATTGTCACTGCGTTGGAAGTTGATGATGCCGTGTTTCCTTCTCTCCTTTTTTTCCGCGTTTTGTTGTCATTATTATTGCAATGGATGAATGGGTAGGAGAAGATAATGAGCGCGCAATGCAACTGCACAGTTATGTTTATTCGCAACTCTCGAACGATGGATGATGCTTTTTATTCTTTGATCAAATAAAAGCTGCTGACTTGCAGCAAAATCGAAGGACAGGAGAGGGATGGATACCTGCTCCGCCTCGGCACGGGCTGCAGGACAGGATGAAAACCAATACCAGCCTGTCCGTACAATGGGTTTGCCGAACGCAAAATCATATACAAACACATCCACATCCACCGACGTCATCCGAAATGATAACAGTAGGGCTTTCGGCGAAACCGCACGCGAAAACCACCGCATTAGTGTTTCTCTTCTCACCCTTTCGCTCTCATCCACCCCATCCAACACATCGCTCTTTCACTTCAAACCAATATGTGTATATATATGTATGTTGACTTTAGAGCTTAGTTCGGTCCTATGTAGGAACGGTCGCTAAATGAGGCGAAGACGCTCAGCCACGTGTCATCTTGCATAAGTTTTCGTCGTCGAAGTTGGCTGCTCCTTTCGAGCTCGCTGGGCCAACTTTAATAACTTTGCACGTCCGTAATAGTAAATTCATTATTTCTACGTGCCGACCAGACTGCAATTACAGCTAAACCAGAAAGACGTACCGTGTAACTTGCCGGCCCCGGGGTGTCCTCCGGCTCATCGGGAAACCTCGGCGACACATTGAAATAATACCCCTTGCTGTCGACCGACACGTGGCCCATATAATTCGCAGGACCTACGGAATAAACAAAAAACCCCAATCAATAACCCGTATCCTTCGGCTATGCCAGCCAACATCCACCCCTTCCCGCCATCCACATAAGTGAAATACAAATGCCTTTAATCGCGACATTCATCCCCCGAACGGCCGCATCGGCTCCCCACACAAAACAACCCCACGTAACTTTTATTCTCTTCCTTCCACTACTACTTCCTTCAATCTCTATCTCTTTCCGCTCCATTCTATTTGCTCCTTCTTTCGCATTCCGTCTTTTATTATTATTTTCACTCAGCCTGCCTCGGATTGAGATATCCTGCATGAGGGTTCCGCTTTTGTGTTTTAAATTAGTGGAACAAAACCGCTGCTACCGAGATAACGAACCATCCCTTACCAACTTTGTTCGCTGGCAAATTAACATTTAATTCAACCACTATATAGAAAATATATTTAAAAGGTAGATACGAAACATATGCATATTCTTTACATTTCACATTTACCCTCTTATTCAAAAGCAGAAGTTTAATCCTACTCCAAATTATTATAAGAAATATTTTTTATATTTCACAAATATTTAAAGCATTCAAAATTATTTAAAAACACACTCTTTCCATATTTACCCCACGGATTAAAGAAACAACATTCTTAATGTTATAAGTTATCCAACAATAACGAGGAAAGTATTTCGAATTTTCCAATTATTGTAAGCAAGAATTTTACGAAATTTTAAATAATATAGCAACGACGAGAGATTTATTGAAAACGAGTGTAACTAAAGCCCGTAATGTTAGAAACGTGTACAGTCTATGTACGTAAATAAGTAATAAGCAGATTCCGTTTCAAAGTAGAATACGGCTCGTTCCCAATACCATTTAGAATGCATTGCCTCATCATTCATTTACCTTAAACTATGTTTGAATTGGAATTCTTAACAATTTACAATTCGTAAAGCGCGTCATCAAATATTCACGGCAATTTACCGATTCGAAACACACATAAATGATTAATATTGCAAATTCCGTACGAAATGAAAATTTATTAATGATCGCATTTATTCTGTGCAATAGTTTATTGAGAGAATCGATCAAAAAATGAACCATACAAAATATGGATTTTGACGCGTCTTTATCAATTTCTTTTTACTACGAATTCAGCTGTAAATAAACCTGTTACACGTATCGTGTTTTATCTCAAACGACTTACTCACTTTGTGATACTTGACAAATACTTTGTTAATGCGTAATAGATTCTTATCTGGAGTTATATGTTCATACGAAAGTAAAAACAGGTGTATTTACTTGGAAATATATAATAAAGAATTGAAATATTTTAAAGAATCGGAAATTTATGAATTTTGTGTTAAGTTAAAATTCGGGTGTGCACTTTGCAGTTAATTAAAATCAAGTTGAATTGTTCTTGGGGTGAAGCCATTTTGATGCTTCCGCCTTGCGGCAAGACAATGTAAAACTTGTGTATAAAAGGTGCATAAAAAGGCTCGAGTTTCTTCGAGGAGAGACACTGGGAGGTGAAAAAAAAGAAGGAAACGTTAAAGGGGGGATGGAAAAGCGGAAAAAGTCAGAGGGTACAGGAGGAGCGAGCGGTGATGAAGGAGGTCGTAATAAATGCGTACTTACTGGGATTGAAGCGGGCTCCGGTCATGGGGATGCCTTGCCTGGGCTGCGTACTCTGGAACGGCACCTTTCCGGTGTTGTGGGACTTCCGGTCGCGGTTTTTGTTGAATGGCTCCGAGACGCTGTAGCTCGCCGGTTCAGCAGTTTTCTGTGCACCGAGCAAACAGATTTATTAACCTATAAATTTCTGTTATTGCCGGCGACCTCGTTATAAATAATAAAATGTTTCGGCCACAAAACGCGGGGATTCCCCCGAAAACCTTGGCTCGCGTTATTGTTTCCAGCGATTCACTTTCGCCAAACCGGAAGCGTTTGCTCGCTCACGGAAACCTCCGACCGTATTTATTGCAAACGAATTTGCTAGCTTCCAATTCATTTCCCAAATAGAAGTATTTTTCTTCCGCTTTTCGCTATTAATAGACGAACATTGACTTCTAGCTCATAAAAGTTAAAGACGGCGAGACTTTTTTGGGGTACAATTTTTCATATTATATAGAATTTAAAAACAACATAGTAAATACATCTCAAAATACTTGTATATATGAATTAACCCTGCGAATCTACCAAAATTACTCTTATTTGTAATATTCCCATTGTTCCCGATGTTTTCCAAAGGATTTTTGGGATGTATTCCTGAAACTAAACGCGTGTTTGAAATTATGTTCAATTGATGGGATAGAATCAGGAGAGACAATTCTTGAACAAATATTTACCAAAATAATTGGTACATAAGAATAAACCATGCGAATCCACCAAAAAATCTCTTTTGTTAATAGTAACATCAACATAAAGGTATCTAACGCTTTCAAAAGAAATTTATGATAAATGTTTTTGTCTAATATGAGTTAACTTATTAATCTAAGGAAATTCATTAACCATGAAAATTGCTTATTTAAAACAATGTAAGAAAAATACAAATTACTGAGATGATTCTTGGAGTAAAAGTCTTGTGTTGTTTGGTGTTAACAAAATTACTAAATGTACACTGAATTAATTAAAAATACTACACCCATTGGCAAATAAATCTACTTACTAAAGTTGATCTTAACTATAAAATTGAGTGAAAGGAAATTAAGAGAAACACATATAGTTATTGCGGTGATGAAATTATGTATTCGTTGTATTCGAGTGTCGTGAAATGAAAACCACCCCTAAAGTTAATTAGATATTTTTCGCGGGGTGTTGAACGTCGGGCGTACCATAAATCTGGATTGCAAACAGCGGGAGGCGGCGGCGGCGGCGGCGGCGGTGGTGTTCAGTGTTTTGGGGGCGGCGGGGCGAAAACCGAGGCACGATGGAAACCGATAAATCTATTACGTATCATTGACATTTCAATAACGAAATAAGAGGAAGTCCGAGCGGAATACAATCTGGAACTAAATTTTGGGAAACGATTCGAGCAACCACCCCCCAACTGCGACTGGGCGCATCGCCGCTCAGAGTCTGGGCCTGGTCAGGTCTGCTTCGGTGGGGGATGCTCTTGCTGGGTCCTGGTGTGGGTCTGAGACTGGTCTGGTATAAACCATAAACATGAATCAAAGCACCGAACTCTGGAGCCGGGGAATGTTGTAAGTGCTCTGCAAACGTCATGCAAAGCGATCGGAGGGGCAAACAATCAACGCTCAGACAATATATTTCAATTAACCGAACGCTCTGTGCAAATAGCGGCAAGCACTAAGCGCGACACTGTCAGTTAGCTACTTGTTTGTTATTTACACCCTCGCCACCCGCGCGCGCTCTCACACACACACACACCCCATCTCCACGAATCCTTGCAATCCCGGCAGTCCGCGCAGCAGGACTCCAACTACCCGCTAGATTATATATGCCTTTACAACGCAGCCTTCCCGCTAGATCCTTGCTCTCAAGTTTTCGGTAGTTATGTTTCAATTGTTTCGGCGGATCCGGGGGGTGCCGCAAAAAGGGCTGTACCAGAGTTTTACTGTTGTTTTGCTCGATGAGTTACGATGGCAACGAACAAACTTTTTATACACAACTATTTCACAACAATTAATTAACATTCCACAATCACATGCCATACAGCAAAATTAACATTGATATGCAACTTTTATGGAAATACTGATTACATTTTTTCATCTATTTACCTGAAAATCATATCTGGGTCGATTTTTAGCTAGATTGTAAATGCATATGTTGGAGTAAAGTATGAAGAAAGCGACTTCCTCTACTTTCTCGTCTTAGTCATTAATAACACCTTTGAGGACACCCAAGTACTGTAGTTTATGTTATTTATTAATGAATATCTTAGAAAATCTTCCAAAACACACAGTTTCTACATGTACTGCAGTTTATGTTATTTATTAATGAATAACTAAATAGTCTCTTTTAAATAACATTGGTGATCCAAACCTAGCAAATCTTCGAAAACACACAGCTTCTACATTTGTTATCCTATTTTCCTTGTTATGTTTCACCCAAACTATGAGATTCGCCCGACGATCTATTACACATGCGAAGAACACAAAGAAATGTGTTTATTTGCACCCAGTTATATTCTTATGTTTAAGATTTATATTAATATAAAAAATTTGGCGAAAAAAAGTAGATTTCTAAAAAGTGACACGAAATGTTTAAAAACTCCTGATTTAAACCATTAAGATGGATTATGAAATTCCAAAATTTCATTGCTCGGTTCAAAATGATAAAAGAAAGTAAATGCACATCTACATTTATGCTTATAAGTTTCACAAGAAGGTTTAATGTGTAATATTATGTAGATTCAAAATTCGTAATATTACATTTTTAATTTCATATTTTGTTTATGACTTTTATTACCTCAATTAATAATTTGATTTAACAAACTTTCTAATTTAGTTATTCAATAATGATTTTTTCTACAATTTTCGAGAATTAAAAATGTAAATACTTTTTTCAAATGTATTACACTTAAATTACTAATGTCATCTACTGATTCACTTCCAAAGTGCAAAACAAAATTACACGAAGTTTGTATGTATAATTCCAAACAAAAATTACAATCCATAGAAGTAGATATTTCGTATTTACTTGAATTTGCTTTGTTCAAGTTTTACAGTTTATCACTTCTAAATGAAAATCGTTACAACAATACCAATAGACGCGTTTTAAACAGTGGCTTTAATTAGGTGGCCCAACAATGGATTTGCGAAAATCAATCATGATAATTAATCATATAATTAACTGGAATTGAATTTGATACGCGATCATAAATGAACGTGCGGCTGGAAAGACTTCGAGACAGGTTTTTTTTTGTTGTTGGATTTGCGTTTCAACCCTATCTGCGTATAAATATGTGTCCTCCCGGTGTATCCCTCGATCCACTGCCCCGCGCATATAATATTTCATAAAAACAAATCGCCTAAATTAATATCCCCCCAGTAACTGAACCTATCATTCGACTGATATAAATCAATTCGCGCACCCATTGTTTACAGAATTGAAACGCGCACTTTTTATAACCCTCCCGGTGCAAACAGCAAATATTGGACGTTACATTTACAGCGCATAACGACAACGAAACGTACAGGGATATAAATATATATATATATTGTGTCGGGACGCTAGCTGTTGTGATTTTTATTTCGTGGGAGGAAAAATGAATATACAACAATCCGGAGCGAAATAACGAAATTTCAATTAATTGGCGCTGAACGACTTGTTGTTCAAAATAATGGAAATATAGAGAAAAGATAATATAATAATTGCTATTACTGCAAAAGGCTATATAGTCTGCCTATACCATGTGTATTATTACAACAAAATGCTATAATAACACAAAAAATCTATTGATTAATTAATAAATAACATGCATTTAATGATTTGAATAGAATCTTATAGGAAGACTAAAGATTGAATTGGAATGAATATAATGGGTTTCCAAAGTGTATGAGTGTACAACACGGTAATTATTGTTTTTACTGTGGGACTGTAAAAGGAGAACGAGATAAAAGAAAACAGACTGTCCGTCTGAGTGTGCTGTCAATGTAATTAAGTTTTGTAGAAGGATGCTGCTGCTGCTGCACGCGATTAATAAACCTCGATTATGTATGCTGGCAGTGTGAGTGACAACCGAGGCTCGCGTTTATTTATCAAACAAAGAGGAAAAATAATTAAGGCGTTGCATTCAATAAATAACTGTAAATGATGTGTGGCTGTGGCCGAGCTTCCGCAGCAAATGTTTCTTGATATTGAAGCGCGACCGTATTTCCGGTGTTATATTTTTAAAAAGAAAAATATGTAACGTCGGCCAACACAATGGCCATTCATTTTTTAGATGTCCCACCGAGAGCCACGGGAGGAGAGAAACGGAGCAAGGAAACTCTCGTCGAAGCATTTCTCTTCGCTAAAAGTTTAAAGAGAAATTGCCAACCGAGGGGTCCACAGGACCGGGACCACTTCAACGCTAACCCACTAACCTCAACTATATTATAGATCCACATTGTTTGCCATCTGCAAGAGTGCTTCAATTTCTTTAACAGATAACAAAACTCCAGCACCTAATCAAGATACAAGTCTGAATAAGTTAACTAAGAAATACGGTGGTACCTTGATATACGAATGCCCTAATATACGAGTGTTTTGATATACGAGCCGCCGAGCGAGCGATATTTTGCTTTCAGATGAGAGCTAGATTTGAGATACGAGGAATCGCTGCACACGACCCCAATATGCGGAGAGGACCACAAAATTGCTTTGAGATACGAGCAATTAAACTCGTATGTCGAGGTACCACTGTATATTCATCCAATCCAATCCCATGTGTTCTATTAATTCACTTCCAAAATGCAAAACAAAATTACACGAAGTGTGTATGCATAATTTTTCGATAAACGTTAGTATTATTAATTAATAAAACTTTTTTTTGATTGATTTTGAAATGATTAACACACTTTTCGGTGGAAAAACTGCGGTTTATTTGTAGATTTGTTTAATTACTATTATTGTTATATAAATATCTTTTGTTTTTATCTGTTTGTGACAGTTGTGACAGTAAACAATTATTATCATTAAATGCATACTCATGAACACGACAATTAGTATACGATAAATTATTAAATTAAAATTGAAGATATTTCTTTGATAACAAGGTTTTTTTATAATCTCATTATCCGGATTGATCGAAACCGTATTTTGCGAGATTTCATTGTTGGTAAACATTTTCTAGTACAATTATATAAATTAAAATTGTTAATGCTTAATAAAAATAAACACAATTATTTTGTATTGATATGTAATGTTGAATTGGAATCAAAGGGACAGGACACAGCCGTGCAGTGAAACCCTGCGCAAACGTGTGCACTATCACAATACCTTCATTGTTTACGCATTGGAAAGAATGATTCGACCCGTTCGTCCATTAATGGCTTGCATGCATTTGTTTTAGCATTCTGAATCTGAAGTCCTGTCACATGCAGTTTAGGGCCGAAATGCATGCACGTGCGTGAGCCGCACCAATATTTACTTGCAATGTATGTGAAGGAAACCGATTTCGGGGAAACGACCCTGCGTGCGCCCGATGCCCTCATTAAACTAAATTACTTACGCCTAATTAGAATTTACATGTAACATTATTCTATCCGGATAGTGTTGCAGTTCGGAATCGCGAGCGGAAAATACGGGCGGGCGCAGAACAGAAGTATAAATTCCGCCGAATGCATCCGGACGCGCAAAACGAAAATACTATCTATCGCATAATATTAAACAATCGTTAAGCCCCTCCGCTAATTTGTAGCCAACCGGCTACAAATTAAAATCAATTTTATCCATACGCTAATTCCAAATTTATATATATTTATATATATAACACGATATATATATATATATAAATACGTACGCACGATAGTCACCTCCATCAAATTATAATTCAGTGTTTGAAATCCGCGTATTCGTGTCGAAATCAGTCGACGAAAATTACAGATCAGATCATTCTGTTTCATTCGTTTCAGAATACATAATACATGAAAAACTACTATTTTTAACAAGAATGTTATTTCCGTTGCATCATGTACATATTACAAGCAAACGTTACTTTCCAATTATTTACAATCAAGTTTGTATTGTTTCTATTATTCTTAAGCTACTATCATAAATCATTGAATTGGATTTAATTTTTCAATAATCTGAATAAAAATATCATTTCGATCTTTGTATATTTTTGGATTAGTTTGTAGTCATGTGCGTTAAATTGAAAGTATACACGAATAGGCACACATTGTATTCAGAAAATATATAATAGTGAGGGTAAATGAGTTGACATGCTTGTCTCCTGGCGCAAGAAACCAATATGGTTTATTCATGAAGCGAGAACAGTCTACAGAATAAGTCTATGTAATAAATCAAAAATCAGTTGAATCACAACTGTGACATCAAAAAAAAACCTACGTACTATTTCCATAGTAGCTTAATTGTGTATAGAGAACATAACTAGATTATTCAAAACTGAAAATAAGTAGAAAATTGCAAATATTTGTATCGAATTGAATTTTAGTACATTTATTAACTTTTTGAGAAAGATTTATATTTATTGGATATATTAATTAGTTATTAGGTTGAAATCGTTGCAGTTTGTTAGTTTTTCTATATAATCCTTTATCTAAATAACGTGACACAGTTAAACCACGAAAATGATGCTTTGTTAGCATTAAATGACTGTTGATTTGAATAAGAATAAAAGTTTACAATTAAAGTATCTACGATAAAAGGTAAGAAACATTAACTGATTGCATCGATCGATTGAAATAACGTTCGGCTGTCGAATTAATGTGTGCGTGTGGGTGGGAAGCAGAGGATTGGAAGAGTGGACAAAAAAAATAATAAAAGAAAGGAGAAGAGGCACAGGTACATAAAATACATGTGAATGCATGAAAGTGAACCGGAGTGGAAGGCAATGCTGGGCAATTAAAATAAAGAACCGGAGCATGTAGCAAACACCCAAAAAACATACGCACACACACCACGGACGATTTATCGAATCGAGGAATTGTTAATTTTGTCAATCTCATTACGGCTCGATGGGATTCCGTGTTGTTTGCTGCTGCTGCGATACATCTTAATCAAAGTGCTGATTGCGCTGAATCCAGATCATTTATACTGTGCCCTTGCGAAAGTCTTCATCGCTAATTGAACGGGAGCAAGATGAATGAGAACTTTATGCAATATGCTAAACAGTATCCGCTCGCTTTTTGGGATCGCTGCAACATTATGTTGCATATCTCCACTTCGAAACTCATCGATTTTCCGAACGAAGCGTTTGTCAATTAGTCCTTTCACCAGACGGGAATAACAAAAAGAAAACGAGCAACGAAAGCGACAACTAATATTTGCATAAAACTAGGAGCGAGGAGTCGGCCTTAATGACTTATCTAAATCTCGAAGCGAATGGGCGCAGTCGCACGCATTTAGTAAAGATGGTATCTTTAATTTGGAGAATTCGATTGCTGCTCTCTCATTAATTAGAATCAATTAATATTAAAATCGAATCTCAATTGGAATCGAGTTTCGAAAAACGACAATAAGCAACAATGTCCATCGGAAGTGGAATGTTGCAAATATTGCTGTCTATTTGCGTGTCGTAATTTATGAAATCGTTAAGAGTTCATTCACTTTGGGGCGAAATGTTTAAAAGTCATTCATCTAGGATCTTGGCCGTAATAAAATTAAAACTACTATAAATCCGGGATTTTAATGGAGCGCTCCATTCGACGGCGTGACATCCACATCCATGCGCACAAATACACATATTTTCTCTGCTTTTTTTTTCCACATATGTTTATATAATGTTGGAAGCCATTTCAATTAAACCGACGTTATTTTTAAGCCGCCCAATTCTTATGTTAAACTTGCCGCCGTTCGGCCGAAAGCGTTATATATTCAAGAACATATTTTCATGCTCCTTTTCGGAAGATGAAAAGGAACAAGATATACTCACAGCTGCTTTGCTTTTCACGAATCTAGTTGTTTTCGATTTGAACACGGCCGCATCCATGTCCGTCCTTTGCTTCTCGTACGGTTCCACGGTGTATGCAGATGCGGCCGGGAAGCTCAAGACATCTTTGTTGAGATGCAGCAACTCCCTTTCCAAGGTATGATTAAATGGGATGCTCTTGGCTTGAAGATTCATCTTCTTCAATAGCTTTTCGATAATTGGACTCTCGAGATAATAGTTTCCGGGACCTTGGATTATTAATTCCGAAGCGGTTCAATTTCGTTGGATTGTTAACAGGGAAAAGTTAATATTACCTGGCGTAGGCAATGCCTTTTTCGTGATAAACCGATTACTATTGATGGAAAACGGCGCATCGCTCAATGAAAATGAATGCCGAAGAACGTTAGCCCTTATATCATATTTAGCTGGGCCTGGATTCTCCTCGAATTTCCTACGGAATCGCTCTTTGCGGCTGCAGAACGGTGCAGGATTTAGGCTCAGAGATTTCTTTGAAATCCTCTCGGGCATTGTGTAAGCAGCCGGACCAGGCATATCCTGCAAGAACAGAATTAGAGTTGAATTAGCCACGCTAATTGAAAATCCGGTTGCGGGACTAAAAATGAATCATCTTTGGGCCGCCCACGAATCTAATTAAATCTATTTCGTTTAAGGAATGCAATTATTTATAGAGTTACGTATTCCTGCCGGGACACTTCTTCTTCGCATCTATCGACCAAAGTCCCAACTACTTCGTTCTGATTACCTCACGGATCTGCTTCTTCTGTTCAGCATCGACGAACCGTGGTACGTAACTGTACAATCGCGCCATCTCTCGAACGTACTCATCCCTAACGTTGAATGGTTTCTTGATACGGGCATCATACTCTCCGGGAGAGGGAGTGTCAGATTCGTATTTCATTCCACGTTTGCTACCGCTCTTCCAGAACGTACAACCTTTGTAGATTTCCGATGTTGTGCAAGCCTAAAGCAATGATTTAATACCCTCCTTTGTTCCCATCACATTTTGCATTACCGTTGACACTTTGTAATAAGCTGGGCCCATTGTAGTATCATGTTCGTTTGCTGGTATTTTCACCAACTTCTCATTAAGATCTAAGTCGTACCCATTCTCATCGATTTTTGATGGAACTGAAGGGCCGCAATCCTCCAACGTGTACTGAACAGGACACACGTACAATCGTCTACCTTTAAATGCTGTTTTTGATAAAACTTTTGGTATTTTCTTCCTTATAGGTTTCGGATCATAAGTTCCGGGTCCTGGACTATCCGACAATACTTTTGTTTCTCTTATCGCCCTATCACGCAGCGTTGAACCACCCTTCAATTATTTTCAAATGTTTTCATTAAAAATAGCATTGCCAATATTTCAAATTTCCATAATTAAAGAAGAGTAGAAATGGATTATAACAAAATATCAGGAAAATATGATTTGATTGAATAATATTTATTAACACACGAGATATTTAAACCTTAATCACTGATATCAGATTATAGATAGTTAAACTGATTAAGTAGAATTCTTAATACAATAAATAGATAATATTTTATTATATATATATATATAAATATCGAGAGTCGGATTTTTTCTTTTAAGTAATCTTTAGATAGCATTTATTTAGCTGATTCAAATTTGCAGGAAAAATGTAATTAGCAGTTTGTAATATAATGCGCAAAGTATTCTCGCTGTATCATTTTCTGGTAGCAATGCGCTTGATATGAAATTTGAAAAGAAAATCGTATTTATCTTACGACAATCCGCTTTTTCTGAACTCCATCGTAAATTGCGTCTGTATAGACTTCATTAAGTATCGATAGCTTCTTTTCCGAACTCTGCATGAAGGGTACCCAATTTTCTAAAAGAAATATTAATAATCAACACAGATCAAACGTGAATTGCTTCGAGAAACTTTTGTAAAATTTTCCATCATCGGTTACATAGTAAGTATTAGGTGCAAGTTTATCCGGAGTGGGCGTTATAATTCTCTTCCAACGAGGCGACAAATTCATGGTTTATTGCTATTCCCTTCGTCCGTTGCAAATACGATGACACGGCGCGTTTTTGATTAATCCGTCAGATCTTTGCTTGGAAACAGCAAACGTCGTTACATGAACAAACAAATGATGATAGACAGATTATTTTTTTGAATTTTATGTAGGGAGTGGGTAATGAGCAACATAATGTCCTTAACTAATTCGATTACATTGGCTAAAATTATTTAACAACAGGATAAGTTCAATTTGCATCCACTGTATGCGCGGATAGTATACGTTCAAGATATTGCTCCGCGATGTCTGGAATGTTAATAATGCTCCTTTTCGGTTGGGCCTCGGCTGCAAATTACGTTAACAATAGTGAATGCAGCTTGGATTGGGATGAGTTGCAAAATGAGACTCGAAGATTATTTGAAAATTTCGAACTGGAAACGAGAAACTCTATGCTCAAGTTGGAAAGGCGTCTTCGATCCTTGGAGCAACCAGGTATTTTACAAATAAACATGTGCATCATCATATATATCTAATTGCTCAATCCACTAATACATGTTGAGAGGCTTATCAATAGCAAATTTCCAAACAATTTTATTATTTAGGCATTATTATCGTTCCTATCTTTATTGATTGTATTTAACATTTTAGTGTGGTTCATTGAGAATTCCAACGATAGGTGGTTCAATTGCGCCGACAGAGGACCTTGCAAATGTAGGCCAGAAACGAAAAGCATTAGCTGCTGGAACTCGGATCTTTCGAAGCTGCCAATTGAGCAAATTGTGCCCAGCGATATTAAAACCATGTAATCGTTATAGCAGCTCTTAATAATCGGATCACTAATGATCGCTTCCTTCCAGAGACTTGGGCATCAACCATTTAAGTACGCTGAATCAACAGACGTTCCAAGTATTGAATCACCTGACCGAAATAGACCTATTCGATAACGCAATTGATTATCTACCCGACAACATTTTTGAAAATTTAGATAATTTACTTTATTTGTGCGTCATTTAATATTAATTGATCTGATTTCATTTATTGGCTTATTTTCAGGCGATTGCACAAAAATCATTTGGATGAACTTCCCAGTAGCATATTTCTGAAGTTGCGCAATTTGCGAACCGTCGACCTATCGAACAACAAATTTCATTCGTTGCCCGACAAATTGTTCGAAGGATGCCAGAATTTAATTGTTATACATTTATCCGGAAACGAAATTGGTTTCTTGTCGAACCAAATTTTCAACGAATTGAAGGATCTTGAAGATTTAGATTTAAGTGTTAACGAACTTACAACCCTCAATAAGACAATATTCGCTGATTCGTGGTCTCTGAAACGTCTAAATCTAGCGGAAAATAATTTAGAAAATTTACCATCAGGTGAAATGATTGTAATTCATTCTTTAAAAAAAAAACTTACGGTTAGTTTTAGGAGTTTTTGATAATCTACACAGTCTCGAATCACTGAATTTAAGAAAAAACAAATTATCTTCAATTTCCAAGCGACTTTTTATAAATCTGCACAATTTGACTAATTTACAACTTAGTGGGAATAACTTAATGCAGGTAGGAATAAGAAAATGTAAATTTTGTATGTTATTAAAGTGTATTTCATTACAGATACACCCATTGGATTTTGTTAATTTAAAGAATTTAAAGGAATTAAATATTGGACAAAATTTCATATCGGAATTACCAGAAGAGCTTTTCGTTAATTTAAAATTGTTGGAAAAATTGTTTCTCTATTCGAACAATTTAGAAGAGCTCTCGGAAAGAACTTTTAACGGATTAGAAAATTTAAATTCTCTCTTACTAAACAACAATCTGTTAAGAACCATCGAACCAACACTCTTCTTTTATACGCCAAAGTTAAAAAAATTGTAAATATTCCAAAATATGTGAAACGTCTTCTAATTGATGAATATTTCAGGCATTTGGACAGTAACAGATATCAATTTTTACCAACGAAATCTTTAGACTATTTGAACGAATTGGTGTTAATCAAGTTATCGAAGAATCCTTGGCACTGCGATTGTCATATTCTTTATTTATCTTTGTAAGTGTAGTCGAAAAGTGGAAACGTGGACTGGATATGAATGGCGTATGTTGTAGATGGATACGCGATAATAAGAACAAGGTTTGGGATGCACAGCCGACTTGCAGAGGACCTGGCAATTTAGGTGGATCAGAACTGAAGGACATGGACTTTGACTTGTTATGCGAAGGTCAATGGGCTAGCATGCTGAATCTGTCTCCGCGGATAGCTGTGAGAACGAGCAAGCAAAATATTTCCAAAAGTGTCGCATGATAATTGATTGAAAATGTAAAATCGATGCTCATTTAGCAAATAAAGTAATTGTTTCAGTGTTAATTGGAACGTTCAAAATATATTGCCAACTAGCCCTTCATCTATATTTATCAGATAAGTGATAAGCCTGATATCGTTTGATAAATTTTGTATTTTTGATACTGAAGCTTACTCGCATCATTTCGTAGTGCGGTACATTTAGTCAAGCGAAACATGCGGTGGATAGTGCTGGGGTTATTCCTCGCATTAAGGCATACGCCTTTATATGCCCAAGGTACTAGTTAACACACAAGTAAATTTTAACTTGATAAAAATATATGTTTATCCGTTATAGGATGTGATATTGGAGATTGGACCAATATCGCAGATCCAATACTTACAAAAGATGCAGATGATACTTTAATCTTCGAAGTACCCAATTTTCCTCTTGAGAGTAAATAAACATATTATTTTGTTAGTAAGTGCATATCCTTACAATATTAATATTTCAGAAAATGATGTTACGCTCACTATGTGCAAAGACAAAGAAATTGTTCGTTTCAATGTTGTTGACAAAAAGCTACAATTTTTTACTAAAAGTATGCGCGAGTGGGAAGAGAGTGTGGAGAACCAAGCTTCCATTATAATTGAGTGTTTCCATGTACAATTCGAATGCGACAAAGAATTAAAAAAGGTACAATTTCCAATTAAATTTCACATTTAAATGTCATTAATTGTTTTTCCAGACTATAAATTTAAAGATTGAAGATACAAATAATTATGATCCAAGGTTTGTCGATGAGCAAGGGGTTGAGAAAACTCTTTTTGAAATCATTTTACCTATGCCTTTCCCTGCCACTATGTCTCTGGATAGTTTTGGAAGCAGCATCTTCGCAAAAGACGAGGATTATACAGAAACTAGTCTTACATTTAGCATTACGAACAGTCATCTTATTGATATTAAATATGCAAATTCCATTGATCCACTTAAGAAAGCACATAAATCTTCTCTGGTTTCGAAGGTACCATTAGATTTTGAGGAAATGGAGTTCGATTTGAATGTTAAGGTATGTTTTTTTTTAAATAAGAAGTAAAACATATTTAAACATTATATTTATTAATAGGACAAATATGGTAAAGAAGGTAAAGCGAAATTAGTTATAAAGAAAAATCCCGATGTTAGCTTGGTAGTACCAGAGTTTGATAAATCCTATTATATGGGCAAATACGATAAAAATGGATTAAGCACTATACAAGACAAAATTACGTTAAAAAATGGAAAAAGTGTCAAGATTGCACTTGAAGGAGGTAATGTATCAAGCAAATAACATAATTATGTAATCTTACTGAAATCGATTTATAGCTTACGCGAAATTCTTCGAGACGGAAATTTCAGATGATAAAATAACAATTAATCAAAAAGAACCACTCGCCGATGTTAACAATCAGAATGTTATATTTACTATGAAAGCAACTAATTTGGATGGACAGAGCGATGAAGCAACAGTGATTATAGAACCGATTGCAACTAATCTACCGAAATTCGAAAAATCTTATTATCTGGGCAATCTCGATATCGACAGCAGGGATATGAGTCATGACACAATTCAAGTAGAAGCAGATGTAAATGCAAAGATTGATATTACTGAAAAAAGTTTGTCGTTTTTATTATTAATTACTAACTTTTACAAATAGATAATTAATAATATTTCAGACCTAAAGGAAATATTTGCAACTCAGAGGAATGGTCAAACTGTAAAAATAACATTATTACCGACTGCAAATATCGAAAATATAAAAGAAGCCGAAATTATTATTCCATTGCAAGTCACTAACGATGATGGTGGAGTTGCAACAACGATCGTCGTTTTAAAAGTTACCAGGAAAGCCGTTGTACCAATTACTTTTAGTAAAACCAATTACCAAGGCGAATTAAATGTTGATACAAATGTAATAGGTATGGAAGACATCAAAATCACGGAAGGAGAGGCTGATGCAGTGGAAATCATCGAAGAAGGTAAGTTTTTTTTGTTCAATTCCTATTATAGAACAAAAATACTAAACTGATTGCAACCAGTATGCACCGTAATATCGTAATATTACTCAATTAAAAAAACATATTTTGAAAACGTCTAATTAATGTATAGATGAGTGTATACACGAAAAATTTAAAATATATTTACTTTTCTAGAATATAAATCCAAATTTGACGTGACGATTGATCCTATTACGAAGATTATAAGTCTTAAAGTAAAAGATAAACTAGAAATGGTCGATGAACCTGGCTTAATATTGACTCTTAAAGTATCAAACAAGAAAGGCCAATCCAGTGAGACAACAGTTGTTTTAAAATTTACGGGCAATACTACTGAAATTAAACCCATCAATTTTGAAAAACTATTTTATAAAGGAGAGATAGATACAGCCACCGAGAATATACATCTCGATGAAATTTTAATTAAGGAAGGCGATGTAAAAGATGTTAAAATTGTTGAAACAGGTATAATTATGTTTTTTCTGAAGTTCATTACCATTTACATTACTTCATTACTGTCAATGTAATTGACATAACCTTGCATAATCATATATACAATAACAAATCACTAATTCATCGAATTATCTTTATGACATCGTTATTGTAGAATACAAAGATTTCTTCCAAGCAAAACTTTCCGAAGATAAAAAAGGTGTTACAATAGAGTTAGCAAAGAAATTACCACCGATTAAAGAAGCCAGTATAGTATTGGTGCTTGAAGCTTCCAATGATCAAAGTCAAATAGGTAGAACAACTGTGATTCTGGAAGTTGCTGATGAAACAGTCCAAGAAATCCCAATCATTTTCGGTGAACTGTTCTACAAGGGTAATTTAAAGACAAATCCTGAAGGTGTAGAATTAGTGAAAGCTATAGAGATTACCAAAGGGGACGTACAAAGTGTTGAGATCGTTGATGGAGGTAAATTTAATAAGTTCATTTTAAAATCATCACTATTTCCTTTGCATCACTAGTTTCAATCTACTTTACATGAACATAACTAACTGCAATTCCATACACATAATATTTCATCAATGTATCATGCAAATACTAAGTTATATTTATGTTCTGGTAATTATAGACTACAAAGATTTGTTCCAAGCAAAACTTTCTGAAGATAAAAAAAGTGTTACAATAGATTTAGCAAAGAAATTACCACCGATTAAAGAAGCCAGTATAGTATTGGTACTTGAAGCTTCCAATGACCAAAGTCAAATAGGTAGAACAACTGTGATTCTGGAAGTTGCTGATGAAACAGTCCAAGAAATCCCAATCACTTTCGGTGAACTGTTCTACAAGGGTAATTTAAAGACAGATCCAGCAGGTGTAGAATTAGTCAAAGCTATACAGATTACCAAAGGGGACGTAAACAGTGTTACGATCGTTGATGGAGGTAAATTCAATAAGTTCATTTCAATTCATCATTATTTGCTCTACATTATTATATTCAATATAAATTACATGAGCTAAATTAACTGGAATTCCATACACATAATTTTTCATCATTGTATCATGCAAATACTAAGTAAAATGTATGTTCTGGACATTATAGAACACAAAGAATTTTTCGAAGCAAAACTTTCCGAAGATAAAAAAGGTGTTACAATAGAGGTAGTAAAGACATTGCCACAGATTGATGATGCCAGTATAGTTCTGACAATTGAAGCTACCAATGATAAAAATCAAGTGGGTAAAACTATCGTAATTTTGGAAGTAGAACATAATTTACCCGAAGATGATTCAATTAACTTTATGGAACAATTATACAAAGGAGAATTGAATGTAAAAACACAAGAAATAACTTTAAATACAATTAAGATTGATACAGGAGACGTAAAAAATGTTAAAATCTTAGGAGGTAACTAATTTTATACATGATAAGCGTATATAAATGATAAAAATTATATTCTTTTATACTATGTATTTGTTTATTTACAGAATATGAAAACTTATTTAAGGTTGAGTATGACGAAAATACGAAAATAGTTAGCCTTACTGTGATTGGTAACTTGGAAACTATTAACGAACCAAATGTGGTCTTCACCTTGGCTGCGTACAACGCTAAGAATGATATGGGACAAACGACTGTTGTGTTGACCGTAGTAGGAGATTTAATTAAGCCAACTCCGCCAACATTCGAAAAAACATATTACGAAGGTGAATTCAAAATTGAAGATCAATCCTTAGACTTGGAAGACATACGCATTACTGATGGCAACATCGAAAGTGTCATTATTGTTGAAAAAGGTTTGTATGGATTTTTAACGAAATACAATGTTGATTAATATCATTCGTCAATTTTAGATTACAATACTTACTTTGAGGCGAAATACAATAAGGATACACAATTGGTTGAAATCATTAAATTGAAGGATTTAGAGAATATTATGGAATCAAACATTGTATTCTCTCTAGAAGCCAGTGATAACTATGGCCAAAGTTCGGATTCTACTGTCGTATTAAAAGTTTTGGGCAAAGCCGAACGTAAGTAAAATACGATGGTTTTTGGTTTCTTTCAATAATTTTTATATTGTTAATTAGCCGAAGAAGACAAAATCGTGTTCGATGAGCACGAAATTGGTTTTACTGTAGAAGAAAAAGAAGTATTACCTAAGGTAATTGGACAGTTTGTGGCAAAATCTACAAATAATAAGGATAAAATAACTTACGGTTTTGTTGGTAAGTGTATAATTAAAATGTATTAAATAATTATATTTATGATTGTTGCATCTGAAAATAGGTTCTTCACCTACTGGATTAAAGTTAAATGAAGATACAGGTGCAGTTTCAGTTATAAAAATTTTAACGGACACAGTATTACCTGTTAAATTAGTTGCAAGAGGAAGTGATTCCAAAAAAACAGCCGAAACTGACGTGAGTTTACAATTTATATTTTTGTCAATACACCTAACAATAATCAATTATTTCAGTTCGTCATCTATTCTTACAAACTACAAGAAAATAGTGGTGAAAAAGCGAAATATTCTTATATTGCAAAGAAAGTGAAAGAAGGAGATGAAACCCAAATTATTTTACAACAACAAAATACTGATTATAAGTATTGCTTACTGGATATAAACCCCATTGATGATAAAATATCTGTAAACCAAGATGGATACCTTGTGAGCAATGAACTGGATAGGGAAGATAGCAAATTTGAGAACGTGATTGTTCCGCAATACCTTGTAACCGTGGATCTCATAAAGAAAGCTGAAAATTGCGAACCAGACAAAAAATCAAGAATGCAAAAAGACATTGTCGAACAAATTAACATGTACAATGAAATTGAGAATTGGGAGTCTAGAACTGTTGTCACCGTTTTGATTGAAGACGAAAACGATAATGACCCAATATTCGATCCATCGCAGCAATTCGTTGCGTACCCAAAAGAGGAAATTGCGAAAATTATACGTCCTATGTATTTGACCAAAGTTCACGTAATATTTACTGCATTCCATTGTATTTTACACGTTTTAACTCATTTTGTTATAGGCTACAGATTTAGATTCGGAAGATAATTTTGGAAAAATAACATATTCCTCCACAAGCGATAATGTGTTTGTTAATGAAGATAGCGGCATCATCTACCCAACAGACAACGTATTTTCTTCTGATGACTTCGTTTTCACTGTGATCGCCACTGATGGTGGTGGTAAAACTGATGAATTGGAAGTCAAGGTATTTTTATGAGCAATATTTAGCTAGTACACCGGTCTTCATCGAAATTACTTCGCAGGTTTCTATAATCGACAAAGATAAGATTAGTATAATTTCGTTCGAAAACATTGACGTGGAAAATGTTGGGGATAAATTGAAGGAATTGTCCGACAAATCTGGAATCAATTTGCAAGCACTATCCATTTCAGCAGTGCCAGTAGAAACGTCGATGTTATTCAAAGACAACAGTTATTACGCGCAGGCATACGTTTATGGTGTTAAAGACGATAAAATTGTATCATCGAACACGATAAAAGAGTCAGTAAGCACTAACGTCTCACGATAATTACTAAAGATTGAATTCATTTTAGAAATATTGAAGACGTTACCGTTATTGAGTTCAATCCAAATGCCAGCGATGGTTGTGACGCTGAGATCGAGGAATGCGATGACTCCGGACTCATCGCAGCAGTTGCTGTTCTCGCAGTACTTTTAGCAGTTGTACTTGCAGGCTCCATTGCGTTTTACGTCGTGAAATTGAGGTACAGGGCATTTCTGAAATATGTTATACCAAAAACTATACAAACGTACTTTTAGAAATCGTAATGCGTCTTCTAACGACTTCGATCCTCACAATGACGCAGAAAGGATCATCGAAAAGAGTGCTGTTCCCGAAATGCCAAATAAGTAAGAAATCAACCATTTCTTATATAGTTCTCTTTTTTTATGTATTTGTTTTATTAAAATAAAATTGAATTTAGTCGTAGATCTACTGGCTATGTATTTAATCCTCCTCCACCAGAAGACGATGACGTTGATTCGAATTCTAACAATAACGAGAAAATCGGTGACGATTTCGATAGAAATTTAGAGAGGCGGAAGTCCGTTTCGTTCAATGACCAAATTGAAACTATCAAAATAGACAAAACCGTTCCTGCAGAGGAAACGGAAGATAGCGATGCTACTAAGAAAGAGTAATCTATTTTTAGGAAACAAAGATATTTCAATTTTCTTCAACACTTATTTCTGTTATATGGAATATTACAAAATATTCTTAAAGAAAATTTTAGAAAACTAATACAACTTGTAGATTTTCCACGCAGTTTTTTAAAAGTTATAAAAAAATATGTATTATATTAAGGATATGTACCCCTGTTCATTATAATTATTATAACGAAAAAATGATATATTTTACTTAGTTATTCCCTCTATGAAAAGTATATTTCGCATAACTTTGTAATATTCATTCTATATAAAAAACGTAAACAAAGTAAATTACTTTTTTGATTTATTGCTTTGCAAAACTCGTCAGTAATTGTATTTATTTACAAAAATAAATTATGCTTCAACAAATTTCAATTTCAAAATCAGTTGGAGTTTTCTTGTGAGACCGTGCTGCTAACAAATTGTTGTTGTTAAACATATAACAATGTTAAATTTTGAAGTTGCTGTAATATGAAAATGATAAAACTGTAATTGATTACGTTTAATCCTATTAAAAAGGTAACTTATTATAGTTAATTATATTTAAATGGAATGTTCCTAAGTCCATAGTGACAAGATTAAAGTTTAATTATAAATTGGATATAAATTATATTTAAATTTGAATATATCAGATAACATTTGTATCACAATACAAAATATTATAGTAATCTTTGAATTTATAAATAGCAATTATGTGGAATATTACAAATCTCGAGAATGTGCGCAATTTTCCAATTATCTATCTTACAATAACATTAATTATTGCTACAAAATGAAACTAATTTCGATTTTTTATGTATAATTGTTAACTAAAGTAATTTTTATTAAAAATGTGTATTGTCTCTGAAAATATTGGATAAAAATTACTTATGCTTTAGTTAAATTTGAAGTAAATTTGTTTCTAGTAAATTGTAAAAGAATGTTCGTTTTGTATAGTTGAAAAACTTGAGGACAAATATGTATAGTAAAAACTATGCTCGTATATTGAAACATTGTTTTTACGAAGATTTCTCTTGACATAAGAAATAATACGTCAGGAGTTAATAAGTAGTTTACATAACGAGATAAGAAAAACAAATAAATGAGTGCACTTATATGTCCGTACGTGTTCGGTCCTGTGACGCAATTAAAAAAAAACTGTCGGCGTTAGAGCATTTGCGTGGTTGTGACAATTTAGAATTTACAAAACAACGCATTTTATTAGTTAATCTTAGCAATTGAGAATAATAACACGGATGTTAGAGGCGAACATCAGCGAAGTGCATTAATTTCCACGATGCGATCAACTTGCATGAATGATTCCAGCGACTGTGTTATTTCATAGATTAAAGTAATCTTATCAATATCGTGAAGATAAGCCTGCAAAATCATTAACACTTTAATGTCAGGACATTTGTTGTGGAACAAATGTCGTGTCCTTATTAATTTAGTCCAATTTGGTTAAGTGGGACGAATGCTCACTACGCGACGGTGAGCCCCTCAATCGTATCAGTAACATCCACTTACTTCCTGAAGGATGTCCAGCACTCTGAAACGGGTCAAAAGTTTACTTTTGCCAAAATCCTCGCCGTCCTCCGACGATGATCCGCAACCGGAAATTGGCTTCAAAGTCACGCACAACAACGAAAATAACGAGTTAATTGTGAAGGTGTTAAGTGCGAGAAACTTACCATCCACCTTTGGAAACATCAAACCTCAAGGATATTTAATTAAGGTAAGACCAATTGCATCGAGAAAGTAGTAATTATTATCTTTATTTTAAGATAAAAAGAAAAAAAAGAAGTAAAATTCTTTCAAATTATAAAGCATTCAGCGCGGATTAAGAATAAACTTTCGAAGAATGGCTTCAATTAAAATACATTATCCACTAATAACGGTACAAAGAGCTTATAAATTGAGCGCGGTTACGAAATTATATCCATATTGAAGTTATTGAATCATTAAAACCCATACTGCAAGGCGTAATTGAATAATGACAGATCGCTGTTTGCTTACAGGTGAAGGTCTTTCCGGGTAAAGAAAAATATGAAACTGAAGTGTGCAAAGGATCTTGGCCTTGCTTCAATAGGGAGTTCAAATTTCCTCTGAACAGTTCGTTTTCGGGGAAATTCCTGACGCTCACGGCGTACGCGAATCTCAGCCAGGAGGAAAAGAAACCGAAATTGATATCCAGGGCTTCCTTCAAGGAGCACATCGAAGCCTTCGTCGGCAATAAGGATGATCCGCAGATGAGAAAAACGGTTAAAAGGTCACCAAGCAACAGGTTTTCACTCAACAACAGAAGATTAATTGGCGCAGCTTCGTACAATTTAGAATACAAAAATTTCACTTTGTCTGGCAGATCAGGAAGAGCTACTCCTGATATCTGGAGAAAGCTTGAAAACATCACCAGCGGAGTTCAAACGGAAAGAGTAAATGAATAATTATTTGTTATTATTAATAGTAATCAATCTTTTTTTCTTGTAGAAAGAAGGTAAAAACGGAAGCATCGAAGTGACCATGTCTTACTCAAACAGCGAGGACGGAAAGAACGATTCCGTTATGGTCTCTTTAAACAAGCTGAGGTGCAGCATGCAAACGATGCAGGAACACGAGAAACTGGGAGGTAATTATTTCTGAATGTTTGGATCTGATGAAACACTGCTAGTTGGATTTTAGGTAATTTGTATATAAAAATGGAAGTGTACGAGTTTGACGTTCTCATTGCGAAATGGAAAAGTGACGAGTTTCAACCGACGATAAGCATGAAGATCGAATCGAAAACTGCCACTATGCATGCCACCGTCAATAACTACAATCTGCATCGGATAAAGATCGCCATTCGGCTGAAATGCAAGAACAAGATCAACAAGAAGGCGAAGCTCGGTGAAATCGTTATCGACAATCAAAGTTACATGTGGAAGAACGTATTGGAATCGCCTTCAGTACCATCGACGCTAATGATGAACTTTGAATAAATTCTGTTCAGCTTTTCGCTTCAAATTTGATAAATTATTTAAAATGTACAAAAATATATGCTTAAATGTGATCACAACATGAAAATTTCAAAGCTTCATATATTCATTAACATGAAGGAAGTCGATAGAAATAATAGGATGCACATGATATTACAGTAAATTATTTGCAACGTTTTTCAACAAATTTCAAATCAATTGACTAATTGGTATCCAATGGAACAATTTATAATATCAAATTGTAATCATTATTAATCAATATACATTAATATCTTATTTTGATAACAACATTCTAACGCAAACATTCATTATATAACAAAATCATGAATATGTCATTCTTGAGTGATATTCGTATTAGAATTAGTAGTTTTCAATGAAAAAAACGTTAATTTTACTATATAAGAAGTGTATATTATTCAGACATTGTACTTGCAACAATAAACAAAGCCAGAGAATAAAACGAGATGAGGTTGGAACCATTGCGGCGGGCTATTGATAACCGTCTAATAATATCCAAAGTTTATTTGTGAAAGCCAAAATGTGGAACGGAAAACAACTTTGACCTTTATTGTGACTGCTAAACCAGACATTTAATAGAATTACAGCAAAAAAATATATAGTTATATTTAGAATTCCGGTGAAGCGACACATGTAACATATTATAACGTATCCGATCTTAATTTACTAACATTAAAAAATTGACAAAGATTGATTGGATTTCTTATTAATCAAAAAAAAGTTACGAAAATACCATTATTAGAGAACAAAAGTATGTATTTTTTCTTAAAACAAAGAATATTATTGATTATTTCGTATTATATCGGAATTAAGATTGAATTTGATTAAGATTTCTTCAAAAAGTGCAATACATTTTGGATGATTTACATTCCAAATATAAGAAACATTTACATTAAAATATGTATTTTTTTAGAGTTAAATTTAAAAATTATTTCAATCAAATGCTCAACTGGTTAACTATATAATGTCAAATAAGTCTGGATTAAAGAATCTGCGTTATTAGAAGTTTATCTTCATAACATAAGTTGAAATTGTAACTTGACTTCGAATTTGATTCTCCTACAATTTATCAAAATCAAGAAGTTTCCATTTTGGATCATACGATGATATTTAAAGTTCGTACAACAAACATATCATAAGTTCAATTAGAATGGATTGTGGATAACAAAAGAAGTGATGAAAAATGAGCACAATAAACAATTGATGTAGGTACATGAAAGAATCAAATATCGAGGTTAAGAAGTGGCATTAATTATTTGCACATACGTGACCGATATTATTACATGAGTTCCAATGATGCTGAACCGGATGACGTAAATTCCTATTTCATCAGCGCACACTCAGCATAGGGGTAATCAAGTAAGAATTTTCAGTACAAGATCACATTTTTTA
The DNA here is from genome assembly GCA_018845635.1 of Nicrophorus orbicollis. NCBI lineage: Eukaryota > Metazoa > Arthropoda > Insecta > Coleoptera > Silphidae > Nicrophorus > Nicrophorus orbicollis. The sequence goes on from JAFMTC010000414.1 coordinate 929,438, forward strand.
AGCAAAAAAAAAACAAGATTTACAAGTCCGAATTGAAAATCGTGAATTAATTAACTTATAACAGAAGATATGATTTCTGAGGTCAGAGATTATAATTGATTAATGTAATAAACAACTAATAAACGTATAAATTGATTTCAATTTATTTTGGTGGCTGATGCAACGTAATTGATCGCAAAAAGTGCGACTATGGAAATCCCAGTACGAGAATTAAAAAGCTTTTTTCGGGAAGATACTTTATAGCTAATTCAACAAATTGTCTATCTGCTATTATTGTGAACATTCCTTTTCGAAATTGGATGCGTAATGGCCTTGGAATCGGTATTAATTTACCTAATTATTCGATGACATTGAGGTAAGTATATGCAGCGATTAACATATCATTGCGGCACCTAGGAGAATCTCGTGGATGCACGCATTTGCGCACCGCTTTAGGAACTGCAATTACAGACCGTTTTGTCAAATGCACAGTATTTACGACAATTTACGCCATTATTGCAATTATTCCATAAGGAATGATTATCAGAAAACATATGGAAAGAGAGTTTTGTAATCGGCTGGAAATAGACATGTTTTATAAACAAAGTAAGCAATAAGGAAATAATTGAATTCAAACATTCATAAAATAGAAGTCTGGCTTTAATAGATTACATTATGATATGATTTATTAATTAATATAGTTATAGTTATTATACAATTACATTTTACTTAAGCACATTCTCGATAATTAAATTATGCTCATTAATGATTAATTTATTAAACTAGTTTTGAATTGAAAGCGTAATTGTTGTCATTAATATATTAAAGTTAGAACTGATCATTTTAGTTTATTGAACGGTTTTCATTAAGTCACAAATAATGAACCAACTTTACAAAGATGTACAAATCCGTAAATTCGTCAATAATAGTTCTTTGATTAAATGATTTGCGTTCTTGTATGCAACAAAGAAAGAAACTTAATATATTATAAGCCTGAAGGGCAGAAAGACCTATGGTCAATAGCCCTTTGTTGCAATGGTTTAAATTTGATAATAATATAACTTCGAATTTCGTTGTTCTTGCATAATTGCAATTGACTATTGTTGCAAATAAAACCTGTACATGCACAGAAAATATCCACGACGTCATGGAACGACGATGTCGTTTTTGCATCGGAAGCATTGACGTTTTTTTATGAGAATTTACAAGAAAATTAATGTACATATTTCCACATCAGATTCGATTTAAATGAGAGCTACGTGGTGTGTGTGTACAAGGCGAGAATGTGGAGAGCGAATGTGACGAGTTTCGAAACGCAAACGCATGGTGCGTCCTGCTAGTGGCGTAACCGGTTAACTGACAATTACAACTTCGTTTTGTTCCTTTTTTTTTTGTTGCGAACCAAACAAAATTAAATACTGCACTCTCAAAAAGTGTATGAACTCTTTAAGCAAATGTTGATATAATCAAAAATGCAGTCGTCTGCATGTCCTTCTTAAACATGCATTTCTGTTCCAGTTTATGTTTTTCGTTGAATAAAATCAATAAGATGGTTCGTTGATCCGTTTTGCGGCCGATACTTTTTAAATATTTACAATCAAAATTTCCTCGCAAACATTTCATTGGAATTATTATTATTCGTGTTTTCATTGCTAATATCATAATTTATTTAAATTAATTTAAAAAATAACAAGATTTTAAAATTCTCATTTATAATTGAACATTAAGTATTTTTTCGTAGTGTTAATGTAGAGAAACAATCAATATGATAATTTAAACACGAATGAACAACAAATCATTATTTAATACCTGGAAATTTTTATTTTCACACATTAAATAATAATTCTACTTACTAATTATACAAAGTCATTTCACGAAGTATAGTGAAATTGTATATAAAAACCATGATAATTGACTATATTTAATTGACCTTTACAAACAGGAAAACAGAAAATCACCACTAAAATAAACAACGAAGAATTATTACAAGAAATTTACGTGAGCAACCAAAATAAATGTGTAACCAAGTTGTTAGCAACAAATACAGTATTGAATGTTTAATTTGTAAATAGGGTTTTTTTGAACGTGGTTTTACCAGGATACGAAGCTTTTTCAGAAACTTAATATAATCATAAATCTATTTTTAACACGTTAAAATATACCAAGTCTGAAAATCTCTTAATCAGTATAATAAAGTCAATAGCACTTTACTAAATACTATTATTTTTGCTTTTATCTGTTTATGTTTGTGTGATAATAATTAATTAATAGTTAGTTATCGCATAAATGTGAAGACGCTGCTTTTTCGCACGTTAATTTTTTATTTCTTCAACTTTGACAGCGAATTGTAGCCAAACGGCTTTAGTCACAGCAATCAATTAATATACGTTGGATTCCCCAACTATCCAGTTTTCATATGCATATTATGGATCTGTTCTATCTATAATAGTTTTCTAGAAAATCGCATAAATGTGAAGACGCTGCTTTTTCGCACGTTAATTTTTCATTTCTTCAACTTTGACAGCTAATTGTAGCCAAACGGCTCAAGACACAGCAATCAATTAATATACGTTGGATTCCCCAAGTATCCAGCTTTCATATGCATATTTTGGATCCGTTCTATCTATAACGGTTTTAGAGAAAATCGCATAAATGTGAAGACGTTGCTTTATCGCATGTTAATTTTTCATTTCTTCAAATTTGACAGCGAGTTGTAGTCAAATGGCTCTAGTCACAGCAATAAATTAATACGCGTTACATTTCCCAACTATCCTAGTTTCATATGCATCTTTTATATCTGCTCTATCTATTATAGTCTTCGAGAAAATCGCTAAAACGTGAAGACGCTGCTTTTTCGCACGTTAATTTTTCATTACTTCAACTTTGACAGCGAATTATAGCCAAACGGCTCAAGATACAGGAATAAATTAATATGCATTACATTCCTCAACTATCCTAGTTTCATAAACATCTTTCATATCTTTTCTATCTATTATGGTTATCAAGAAAATCGCTAAAATGTGAAGACACTGCTTTTTCGCCTGTTCATTTTTCATTTCTTCAACTTTGACAGCGAATTGCAGCCAAACGGCTCAAGATACAGGAATAATTTAATAAGCGCTACATTCCTCAACTATCCTGATTTCATAAACATCTTTTAGATCTATTCTATCTATTATAGTCTCCGAGAAAATCGCTAAAACGTGAAGACGCTGCTCTTTTTCGCACGTTAATTTTTCATTTCTTCAACTTTGACAGCGAATTGTAGCCAAATGGCTCTAGTCACAGCAATCAATTAAAATACGTTGGATTCCCCAACTATCCAGCTTTCATATGCATATTTCGGATCTGTTCTATCTATAATAGTTTTAGAGAAAATCGCATAAATGTGAAGACGTTGCTTTTTCGCATGTTAATTTTTCATTTCTTCAACTTTGACAGCGAATTGTAGCCAAACGACGCAAGACACAGCAATCAATTAATATACGTTGGAT